>OX401411.1:29862309-30087111 GCA_947846245.1 Cerastoderma edule
CAGAATGGATATATCCCCTATAAGTCGTTTTTTGAACTTGTTATCCGTCACGTGTGGTAAAAATGTGAAAAAAAAGCTATATGAGGGAAATGGTAAAACTAATGAATCAACGCTAAGGGTAAAGATCGTACCCGAAGGCAAACAGACACGTGATCACTTTGGTGATTATGAAATGTAAGTGAACACTTGTCACTTCAATATTTGATTTTCAAATTGGACATATAGAAAGATGGTGCTGTAATGAGGTAAAGCGTTAAAAACATGAATGAGTTTGTGCAAAACAGAACTAGCTCGAGAACATAGCTAGTCCAATACTGACCTATCTCGAAAATAGAGTTAATGCAACAATGAGATATCTCAAAAATGAGGTTAATGCAATACTGACTTATCTCGAAAATAGGGTAAATGCAATACTGACATATCTCAAAAATAGGGTTGATGCAAAACTGACTTATCTCAAAAATAGGGTTGATGCAATACTGACCTATCTCGAAAATAGGGTTGATGCAATACTGACCTATCTCGAAAAAACAGGATTGATGCAATACTGACTTACCTTAAAAAATGGGGTTGATGCAATACTGACCTATCTCGAAAATAGGTTTGATGCAATAGCGACCTATCTCGAAAAAAATAGGATTGATGCAATACTGACCTATCTCGAAAAAACAGGATTGATGCAATACTGACTTACCTTAAAAATGGGGTTGATGCAATACTGACCTATCTCGAAAATAGGGTTAATGCAATACTGACCTATCTCGAAAAATAGGATTGATGCAATATTGACTTAAATTTAAAAATGGGGTTGATGCAATACTGACCTATCTCGAAAACAAGTTTAATGCAATATTGACCTATCTCGAAAATATTGTTAATGCAAAACTGACTTAACTCGAGAAAATGGTCAATGCAAAAGTATATCATCTCGAAATTAAGGTCAGTGCAATACTGAATTATCTCGAAATCATATTGTTTTATTCGTTCATTACTTAACAATGCATAACGTTAGCCTTGTTGGACCAAATTCTTTATTGATTCATTTCTGTACAAAACTGATTTCTTACGCTCTTGATAAACTATTTCATGATTAAAAAGGAGTTTGTGACGCTCTATTCATTAATACACCAGTTTTTCTTTTGTTTTAAGTTTAATCACACAGTATAACCTCCCTTTAAAGACTACATTTTAAGAAAATTAATCCTAAGCTCTCACCTGGGTATATACGGAGCCATATTAGTGCAGTGGATAGAGTGACTGTAACAAAAGTCATTGCTCAAGGCATAAGTTCTTTCAAGTCACGGGTTCGAATCCGTCGACAGGTTAATCCTGACAAACATTTTTCTTTCTTTTTACTCTTCCTTTATTTATGTTTTTTTGTTTAAAGGTTATGATATCTTATAAGCGACATGTTATCGTTATAACAATCGTTTTTGTGTGTAAAGGTTATGCTATCTTATAAGCGACATGTTATCGTTATAACAATGTTTTTAGTATAAAGGTTATGCTATCTTATAAGCGACATGTTATTGTTATAACAATGTTTTCAGTATAAAGGTTATGCTATCTTATAAGCGACATGTTATCGTTATAACAATGTGGTTAGTATAAAGGTTATGCTATCTTATAAGCAACATGTTATCGGTATAACAATGTGTTTAGTTTAAAGGTTATGCTATCTTATAAGCGACATGTTATCGTTATAACAATGTGTTTAGTATAAAGGTTATGCTATCTTATAAGCGACATGTTATCGTTATAACAATGTGTTTAGTATAAAGGATATGCTATCTTATAAGCGACATGTTATCGGTATAACAATGTGTTTAGTATAAAGGTTATGCTATCTTATAAGCGACATGTTATCATTATAACAATGTGTTTAGTATAAAGGTTATGCTATCTAATAAGTGACATGTTATCGTTATAACAATGTGTTTAGTATAAAGGTTATGCTATCTTATAAGCGACATATTATCGTTATAACAACGTTTATTAGTATAAAGGTTAAGCTATCTTATAAGCGACATATTATCGGTATAACAATGTGTTTAGTTTAAAGGTTATGCTATCTTATAAGCGACATGTTATCATTATAACAATGTGTTTAGTATAAAGGTTATGCTATCTTATAAACGACATGTTATCGTTATAACAATGTGTTTAGTATAAAGGTTATGCTATCTTATAAGCGACATGTTATCATTATAACAATGTGTTTAGTATAAAGGTTATGCTATCTAATAAGTGACATGTTATCGTTATAACAATGTGTTTAGTTTAAAGGTTATGCTATCTAATAAGCGATATGTTATCATTATAACAATGTGTTAAGTATAAAGGATATGCTATCTTATAAGCGACATGGTATCGTTATAACAATGTTTTTTAGTATAAAGGTTATACTATCTTATAAGCGACATGGTATCGTTATAACAATGGTTTTTAGTATAAAAGTTATGCTATCTTATAAGCGACATGTTATCGTTATAACAATGTGTTTAGTATAAAGGTTATGCTATCTTATAAGCGACATATTATCGTTATAACAATGTGTTTAGTATAAAGGTTATGCTATCTTATAAGCGACATATTATCGTTATAACAACGTTTATTAGTATAAAGGTTAAGCTATCTTATAAGCGACATATTATCGGTATAACAATGTGTTTAGTTTAAAGGTTATGCTATCTTATAAGCGACATGTTATCATTATAACAATGTGTTTAGTGTAAAGGTTATGCTATCTTATAAACGACATGGTATCGTTATAACAATGTGTTTAGTATAAAGGTTATGCTATCTTATAAGCGACATGTTATCATTATAACAATGTGTTTAGTATAAAGGTTATGCTATCTAATAAGTGACATGTTATCGTTATAACAATGTGTTTAGTTTAAAGGTTATGCTATCTAATAAGCGATATGTTATCATTATAACAATGTGTTAAGTATAAAGGATATGCTATCTTATAAGCGACATGGTATCGTTATAACAATGTGTTTAGTATAAAGGATATGCTATCTTATAAGCGACATGTTATCGGTATAACAATGCGTTTAGTATAAAGGTTATGCTATCTTATAAGCGACATGTTATCATTAAAACAATGTGTTTAGTATAAAGGTTATGCTATCTAATAAGTGACATGTTATCGTTATAACAATGTGTTTAGTATAAAGGTTATGCTATCTTATAAGCGACATATTATCGTTATAACAACGTTTATTAGTATAAAGGTTAAGCTATCTTATAAGCGACATATTATCGGTATAACAATGTGTTTAGTTTAAAGGTTATGCTATCTTATAAGCGACATGTTATCATTATAACAATGTGTTTAGTGTAAAGGTTATGCTATCTTATAAACGACATGTTATCGTTATAACAATGTGTTTAGTATAAAGGTTATGCTATCTTATAAGCGACATGTTATCATTATAACAATGTGTTTAGTATAAAGGTTATGCTATCTAATAAGTGACATGTTATCGTTATAACAATGTGTTTAGTTTAAAGGTTATGCTATCTAATAAGCGATATGTTATCATTATAACAATGTGTTAAGTATAAAGGATATGCTATCTTATAAGCGACATGGTATCGTTATAACAATGTTTTTTAGTATAAAGGTTATACTATCTTATAAGCGACATGGTATCGTTATAACAATGGTTTTTAGTATAAAAGTTATGCTATCTTATAAGCGACATGTTATCGTTATAACAATGTGTTTAGTATAAAGGTTATGCTATCTTATAAGCGACATGTTATCTTTAAAACAATGTGTTTAGTAAAAAGGTAATGCTATCTTATAAGCGACATGTTATCGTTATAACAATGTGTTTAGTATAAAGGTTATGCAATCTTATAAGCGACATTTTATCATTATAACAATGTGTTTAGTATAAAGGTTATGCTATCTAATAAGCGACATGTTATTGTTATAACAATGTGTTTAGTATAAAGGTTATGCAATCTAATAAGTGACATGTTATCGTTATAACAATGTGTTTAGTATAAAGGATATGCTATCTTATAAGCGGCATGTTATCGTTATAACAATGTTTTTTAGTATAAAGGTTATGCTATCTTATAAGCGACATGGTATCGTTATAACAATGTTTTTTAGTTTAAAGGATATGCTATCTTATAAGCGACATGGTATCGTTATAACAATGTTTTTAGTATAAAGGTTATGCTATCTTATCAGCGACATGTTATCGTTATAACAATGTGTTTAGTATAAAGGATATGCTATCTTATATGCGACATGTTATCGTTATAACAAGTTGTTTAGTATAAAGGTTATGCTATCTTTTAAGCGACATGGTATCGTTATAACAATGTTTTTTAGTATAAAGGTTATGCTATCTTATAAGCGACATGTTATCGTTATAACAATGTTTTTAGTATAAAGGTTTTGTTATTTTGTAAGCGACATGTTAGCGTTATAACATTTCTGTTATCCTTTGAGATACTTTCTACCCCAAACTACAAGCAAATGCTTCAATTGTTGCTTTAAACTTGTCCTCGGCCTATGTTGTGAATATGAATATTCGAGACAACAGCTGATGTTATGATTGAACATACATGTTTGTTGGTTGGAGTTTTCGAAGCAGCTGAAATAGATCGGAAGAGTATTCTACCAGATTCATTAGAACCTTTATACTTGACGAGCCTAG
Organism: Cerastoderma edule; assembly: GCA_947846245.1. Classification (NCBI taxonomy): domain Eukaryota; kingdom Metazoa; phylum Mollusca; class Bivalvia; order Cardiida; family Cardiidae; genus Cerastoderma; species Cerastoderma edule. The sequence continues at coordinate 29,866,998 of OX401411.1, forward strand.
TACAAAAACAGTTTAAGAAACAATTTGTGGATTATTTTTGTCTCGGAGATTTTTGACAGATTCATATTCACAGCAAAGACCAAGGACAAATATAAGTCAATGATTTAAACATTTTTTTGCTATTAAAGACATTGCCGCATGTATACATATATTCCGTGGGAAAATAGTAGCAACCATTGATTCCGGAGAGAACAGATCTTTTCAGTGGATTGTCTTATTGGAGATGGTGTCCCGAGGATTTCTCATGTATTTATATTCACAGCAAAGACTGAGGACAACTATAAGGCATAAATTGTAGAATTTCTTGTCGTTTTTGGTGGAAAGTTTTTTAGAAACTGTTTTGAAAGATAATGAAATTGTTATCATTATAAGATGCCGCCAATGAGATAGCCCTAACCTTGAAAGTCAATAAAATCATTGTTAAAAAAAGGAATGTTAAAAGGGGAAAAGAAAACTAAGGACATTTTGAATTACCAGCTGGGGGATTCGAACCCACGACAGGGACCATTTGCAATGACTCTAAGCTTTAGAAATAGCCACTCTATCCACTGAGCTATCGTGAGTCTGATTATTCAAAGGTGTGAAAGTCGTTTTTATAAGCTTTCAATTAAGTTATTAAAGGGAGGTTAAAAAGTGTTGTTTAAGTTGGAACAAAATAAATACAGGTGTATAAATGAATTGAGCGTCACAAACTCATCTCTTATTAAAAAATAGTTTATTAGTACCGCGAGAAACAAGTTTTGTATATAAATAAATCAATATAGTGGCTTTTTCCTGAATTGATTAACCTAATGCATTGTTAAGCAATAAAAGAATAAAAGGTAATATAAATGCCTTATGATCATTCTGTCCTAAAATCAATGGACACGTCCCTCTCACCTGGCCCCCAAGGTAGAGAGAGAGAGAGAGAGAGAGAGAGAGAGAGAGAGAGAGAGAGAGAGAGAGAGAGAGAGAGAGAAAGGAGAGAGAGAAGAGAGAAGAGAGAGAGAGAGAGTTGAGAGAAGAGAGAGAGAGAGAGAAAGAGAGAGAGAGAGAGAGAGAGAGAGAGAGAGAGAGAGAGAGAGAGAGAGAGAGAGAAAAAGAGAGAGAGAAAGAAAGAGAGACAGACAGAGAGAGAGAGAGACAGACACACAGAGAGAGAAAGGAAGAGAGACAGACACACACAGAGAGAGAGAGAGAGAGAGAGAGAGAGAGAGAGAGAGAGATCTTTATTAATTATGCACATATATGTATTAAATATATAAATAAAACTGCACAATTTAAGTTTTTCTATTTAAAATTAATGTCTCATATTTAATTTGAAATTGTAATGTATGTACTTTGTTTAAAACCTATCAATTTTGTCACTTATAATATGGAATTGTAATGGTATTTTGGGCCATTTGAATTGCATTGTATTGTATTGATACGTGTCTCCTTTTGCAAGACACTTTTGGTGGTTAGATAAGTACTGGGGAACGTAATCAAACCGTTGTATAACTATAAAATGTTGACACCGCGATAAACCCGCCATAAATAAACAAATAGACGCATACAAAATTTGAATAAAGAGTAAAAAGGGAAACGGTAGGCAATTGAGGTCGTTAATTGTGCGTTGCTACGGACGCTTGTATACGCAGGAACAAACAAGTCGCAAAATCATACTCTCTAATCTATTAGAACCTTTTCAATATATCATTAAGAATTCATTCACCTTTCTAGATAATCATTGTCCAAACATGAAAGTAAACCAAATCCCTAACTCTTTCTAACTTAAGTCGTTTTCCAACCAACTAAGTTAAAATATTTCTTTTCACTTCAATATGCTCTCGAGTGTAATATTATCGGTGAAATATTGTCAATACGCATACTGGGTTATTTCCCTTTATAGTTTTTTGTTGACAAAAGTTGGGAAGTCTGGACAAGTCTTGTTGTTGTCACATTGTTATTTAGGAGCTAAAAACAATTATCTTTCACAATGGCTGACCAAGGTATGTAATTTGATATCGCTTTTGTTTAACACTTTCGTCTCCGTTACACCTTACCCGCCATGATTTCCCTAAACTTAAACTTTGAATGTAAATTAATGTTTAAGCTACGAATAAACAAACACATATTTCGTTATGTTTAAATGTAGGACCACGTTACTAGCGTTATTCAATCTTGCACCACAATGAATCAAAACGTTTAATTGCGAATTTTCATCACAAATCACACCTGTGTAATTAACATTGGATGAGTCTATCAGACGTGATCAATTAACGAAAGGATTGAACTAGACCCATTGTTTGTCAGACAATGGTAACATAGAACTACCTGTAAAACATCCGAATGGTATCTTGTTTTATAAACTCATTAGCCCATTCCCTCAACCGGGAGATTTCGACTGGCCCAAATTCAAAGCAACTGCAGACGAGAAAAAAGGGTATGGAGAATAGTATTTACTTTGTAATATTTGATAGAAACCACCGTGACAAAAGGATAAATTGCTCGTGAAGAGCAATTTATCATTTTGTCACAATGGTTTATGAAGCTGTCTGTTAAAGGTTCGTATAAATTCGTCAATAAGGAGAAACGATTTAAGAATCAATTATATTACAATTTCGACGAAAGTCGACTCCAATCGAAACGGGACTCACTTCGATTTTTCCTTTGAATGTTTTAGAAATGAATGACACACGCAATGTGTATGTACAGAGCTCTATGATCTTGTGGTTAGAGTTCTAAAATCGAAATCACAAAGTCCCTTGGCTCGAATCCCAGATCCGATAGATTCGAATTTCCATGAGAGGTAACCGCCGGGCTGACTTCCGGAATGACAATGTCTCTACTCAGACTAAGGGGTCTTCCTCTCCATGATGAGTAGAGCATTACGATATAACTAAAGCATTGATAGCGCGATGAAACCCCCCGATAAAACAAAAACAAAACCTATTGTGTATTGTGTCTCATTTTCGTCGTGATATATTGAATGTACTATTCATTGGGCGTTTAAAGTCGATCGCGTAAGAGTATGGGTTTTATCCTTTCCTTTTATAAAGACACAACTAAATGCATTGCATCAGTCAATTTTTTATTTAACATTGTGAAATAAAGATAGAAAACAATTGGTCATTTTGGGGATAACACCTCCTTTACTGATTTTTTTTATAAATCATCTTACGGGATAAAAAAGATTCATGTACCATATGCATACGTGTTTGCATATTATTTTGTCATCTTATTTAAAAAATTGTAATTTGTTATATGACGAATTCTAAAGGAAAGTAGATAGGAGTTTTTTATACCCTCTCCCCTATTGCAGGTGTTTATGACTCGTCCAAATTGAAAGTACACATGTAATACCAAACGCCAATCATGAGTTGCTCATCATGAGCAATGTATCTATTTTTATCATTTGCTTCTTCAAAGATTCCCATGACATGTGACATTATAGTGAGGTTATATTGAGTAAAGTGTTAACAAATCCTATTTGGCGGACATAAAATCCCATTCATACAAGTTATTGGTATTGATCCACCCTTAACACGAATACTTTTACGATGTGTCAATAGGGAACTTTTGAAACTGTGTGGTGAATCGTCATTAGGGATTGGAAGCAAACTAACGTAAGACTGATGAGGTCTTGACCGACCATAAGGTGCAAGTTAAGATAATGATCTTAATTCATCCATGATGGGTCGAAAATCGTAGCAAAACTAAAAAAAAAGAATGTTGAAGTGATTCAAAAGCGCAAACAAACATAACAGAATGGAAACATATTAGAAATGTGTTTCAAAAGGTAATATTTAAACCAGTAACGGTATTGTTTGTGATTATTTTCGGAGATTTAGGTCTTTCCTTTCTTAATCACAAACATACGACTCGCAAAGGCGTGTATATGGCCATTAAGAAAGAGTAATCAACGAAAGGTAAAACCTACATCTTGTCCAATGAAGACCGAAGGTCACGGGTTTGGTAACCGGATCGGTCCTAAAAACCGAAAGCCGATATTAGCTAAAGGCTTCTGGCAATGGCAATGGGGGTATTTACGATATCATTTCGACTGGATAAGTCAGTCCCTGGTATAAATCGGAAATTTCCGACGTAGACGCTCCATTCTATGTCAGCTAGATACTTTATGCTACGAAATCTACATGATCCACTCTACACCAGCTGTTCAATGTGTTTATGGTTTGGTTCATTCGAGTTATTCCACTTTGTGACCTTTCATTAAAGGCACATGAAAGGAGAGGAGAACAAATGAATTACTGAGAAAATATATGGAGTTCTTTTATTATGTTCATAAAAGTCATGAGAATTAGTTTAGGAATGCATTGAGACCCTTTTAAATAGACTCATTTAGAATAAGTTATTTTGTGCTTGAAATATAGTTGTCTCCAATTCAATCATGTTTATCAACAACCTGTTTGTTTACATATTCAAAATAATGAATTCTGATTGGTCGGGTCAAAAATGTGTGTATCAACTGTCAAGGTCAGAGGTGAAGAAACAGGAAATCTGAATTATAAAACTTGCTAATCTGGGTTATTTCTGGTTTACTTTCACATTTAAGTTGTGCTGATGGTGTTTTCTGGTAAAAACTATTTGAATCTGTCCAAAAGTTTACCAAATAATATAGTTTGATATAGCATTAATCTCCTTTAATGGGCCTTTAAGCCAAGTTTGATTCGAGTAATGGTTGTATATCCAGGAAACAGAATCGTTAATGACAAGTATACGTTGTAAGAACTTGCCTAACACTCGATTTAAAGGAATGAGTTTAAAGTAGGTGTAAAGTAGGAAAACCTTCTCGACTGGATCCAGAGGACACAATGGAACTGTTGAAAATAGAGGTCAACGAGAAAAGGACGCATCAAGTGTGTCTGCTTGCTTAGCAAAACATTTTGTCAATCGATTTCCCTATTGATCTATAAATACGTTGCATCAACAAGCCAAACATCAAGTAATCAATCAGTCAATTAACAGATCGATGCATCTTTATTTTCTTTAAGCCAAGAAAGTGAGGCAAAGGTAAAAGAAAAGAGAAAAAAGGAAAAAACAAACTTAATCAAGAGATCGCATGACAAAACATGACTTGGCGTTGTGTGTTATCAAAGGGGAGAATAGTGCTCCAGGTGAAGAGTGCCCTGGGACACGAGAGTCGTGGGTTTAATTCCCATGAGTAGCCGAGTCCACCCTTGCATCTTTTTATTTATACACACTTGATTTATTCATCAAGGAAGCAAATTCGAAAGCGATTGATATAAGTTTAAAGAATATGTTTCACAATTCATGTAAATATTGGGTCCATTTGTCTTTACGCCAGTTTCGTTGTCTTTCTTTTAAACAGAAAAAAGGTAAATACATAAATGCATAAGAATAAGAAGTATCTTGTATAAGTCTTAGAACTATTGTCTCTTCAAGGGATACTCCACTATGAAATCATTGTCACATTCCGAGATTAGACGAGAATGCTTATGATTTACACCAGTCAAAGATGGTGCACTTTCAGGAATATGAAAAACAAAACCACTTTTGAATCATACTTATTAAAGAAGGTGGCCTACAAAGATTATAAAACGATTCATACAAGCAAAGGAGAATGTCCTATAAGGAATAAAAAACGCTTTGGTCAATAAATATAAAATCCGTGAAACGTTGTACGAAAGGTCGGCTAAGCAGTGTATTTACAGACAAGGGTAAATAAAGAAAAGAAATAGTATCGCCATAATTGACACTAGGCACCTTACAAAGATTTTTTCGATTTCACATAGCCTACACTTTCAATTGTTTTGTTTCACTCTGGACTTAGTTAAATAAACAACGAGAGAGTTTTGCCGTATTTTCGAGCAAAATATTTTGGACTTTATTGTTAATATCATACAACGATGCCGCCTTCTAAAAAGCAGTCTGATAAGCCTAAGGGTGGTCAGGGAAAATCTGGGCGGCCAACTTCCAAGGAGGCTCAGAGGGTGCCTTCTAGAGGTATTGGATTATTTGTCAACTCTTTCTATCTCTTTTACTGTCTCTGTCTATCTCTGTCTCTCTCTTTGTCTTTTTCTCCCTCTTTCTGTCTCTCCTCTCTGTCTGTCTGCCTCTGTCTGTTTCTGTCTCTCTCTCTTTGTCTTTTTCTCCCTCTTTCTGTCTCTCCTCTCTGTCTGTTTGCCTCTGTCTGTCTCTGTCTCTCTCTTTGTCTTTTTCTCCTTCTTTCTGTCTCTTCTCTCTGTCTGTCTGCCTCTGTCTGTTTCTGTCTCTCTCTTTGTCTGTTTCTCCCTCTTTCGGTCTCCTCTCAGTCTGTCTGCCTCTGTCTGTCTCTGTCTCTCTCTCTTTGTGTTTTTCCCTCTTTCTGTCTCTCCTCTCTGTCTGTCTGCCACTGTTTGTCTGTCTATCTGTATGTCTATCTGTTCATCTGTCTCTCTGTCATTGTTTCCGTCTCTCGCTGTCACTCTCTCTCTTTCTCTCTTTCTTTCTCTCTCTCTTTCTTTCTCTCTCTCTCTCTCTCTCTCTCTCTCTCTCTCTCTCTCTCTCTCTCTCTCTCTCTCTCTCTCTCTCTCTCTCTCTCTCTCTCTCTCTCTCTCTCTCTCTCTCTCTCTCTCTCTCTCTCTCTCTCTCTCTCTCTCTCTCTCTCTCCTCTCCTCTCTCTCTCTCTCTCTCTCTCTCTCTCTCTCTCTCTCTCTCTCTCTCTCTCTCTCTCTCTCTCTCTCTCTCTCTCTCTCTCTCCTCTCTCTCTCTCTCTCTCTCTCTCTCTCTCTCTCTCTCTCTCTCTCTCTCTCTCTCTCTCTCTCTCTCTCTCTCTCTCTCTCTCTCTCTCTCTCTCTCTCACCCTTTATTCTCTATGTCGGTCTTATGTAGAAAGCCTTAACATTATCAATGGTGTCAGATCATGTGTGAAAGAGTGTATAGTTCTGTAATTTGCAATTAGCTATTTATAATTAACCCATTTGACACAACGTTGTTTATTCAATATCATAATGGAAAGGTCTTTTTCTCCTTGTTTTCTTGTCTTCTGGTGTTGCTTTCAATTTGGACCAGTAATAAACTCATAGAGAATAGGTTTAATTTTGCGTCGTCTGCTTTCCAATACCTTAAATATCTGCTTAAATCTGATGAGGAAAGATATTCAGAGTAGCAAACAGGTCAGATCACAGAACAGCCGCCAATTTACTTGGCGGCTGGCCTGGATCTAACCTGTTTGCATTAGCATGAAGTATAAGGATTTAAAGCTATGACCGCCATGTGCTTCAAACTCGTCATGCACATCCGTATACTTACAACAATTAAGATTGGCTTCACATTCAAAGAAGCCATACTGGTACCTTGTTTACCCTTTAACGTATACTGTTTCTGTCGATGTCAAGTCGTTTTTCTTAGAAAGTTCCCTTGATATTGATACTTCCTGGATAATCTACCAGTGTTTGACTAGGTAATGAAAGTTTTGCCATAGGACCCACGGCCAAGCCACCATGCATTTATATGTTGCGATCGAGATTTGAACACGGTTTAAGGGTTCTATCCCAGATACTTTTTTAGATTTTTCTCTTTATGAAAAGCGATGTTCTCTCGTGATTAAGCCCGTTCTCCAATCTGGACATTTCTAATCAGTCCAAAACGAAAGCTGCAGCAGGCGAAAAAAAAAGACATTAAAACAAAGCAGGAATTCAGGTACATTATCTTATTGAATGTGGCAACAAGCTATTTTTACCAAAGAACTATTTGCAGAAAGTCTCTTTGTCTCAACGGTTCCTGTCGACTTCTGCAGCAAATGCGTAAGGATAAGGTGTTATTGAGGCAAACGTTAAAGACAGAAGTGTTTCAAATATCCGGTGAAAATTGTCATTTCGTGTTTGCAGCTTGTTGTGCGTCACCTTAAAACTGTTTTTTCAATCATCGAAGCCATACTTCGTTATGATGGTGTCATCGTTTTGCAACTTAGAGAAAGAAGCTTTACAAATAACCGGTGTGTTTTGAGAGTAAATTTGATGAAAAAATATCGATTAAACTGAACAATTTGTTGATGAACGGGATCGTAACTGCTTGTGAATATAGGCATTTAATGATTCGTTTTGTATGGGATTTCACGAATGTCCAAAATCAAAAGCAACTGTAGAATATTATCCCGGTGTGAAGTATGAAACTAGGGTGAAGTATATAGAAATAAATAGAAATTGCTAATGTGGGTCCCTATGTCAGTCCACCGTCATTTGCCGTTGATATGTGATCTTCCGTCAATGGTATTCCAATGTTGTTGGCATTTTGTGTTTCGTCTTCCGTCATCAGTTTTTCCTTTTTCCGTCTTCCGCCATCTGTATGTAGTCGTTGTTTTCCGTCATCTATCACCCGTCGGATGTCGTCAGTCATTGACGTTTCATTGTATGTCCAAATTCCGTGATCTGAGAACTGCACCTCGTACATAAGTGAAGGGTTACAATATTTCGGGTGATTCGTTCACCGCTAATAACACATTTCCAATGTTCGTCCACGTTGAGTAGTTTGATGTCTATGGGGTTGTTGAAAATGATTTCAAATTATTAGTTTTGATCGGTAACTCATACATAAGAGTGAAATTATAAGTTGTGATATATACCTGTTTCCTTATTCAAAATGAATGACTATTTACATTTTATATTTAAGATCTATATTTGAAATCGAAATTACAATGAAAGATGTCTCGCGAGAAACAATATAGCGGTTTCCATATTGCACCAGAGGTGTTTTCATTAGATAAACCTGATGAGTTCAGATTGAACGTCCGCCATATGTTTTATTTCGTTTGTCCGTTAACAGTCTTCCGTCATCGTCTTACGTCAACTGACGTCTTTCTTTTGACGCCTCTTGCAGGATTTTGTAATTCGCCTCATGTCTTCAGAACATTACGTGCTTCCTTCGTTCGCTATCCGTCTTCGGTGGTCGGTATTCGTCGTTTTTAATTGTTGATAAAGGCGTCGTCTGTTAGCAAATTTAAACAAAACGAGTACAACTGGCAAGGAAAGTTAATCGTCCGCATCTACATAAAAAAGCATAAAATACACCATTCAAGCACCCAAGAAAACATGGAAAGTATATCTAATCACATGTAACAAATAATATCATAATGTTTATCCCTATATACTTCCAGCATCAACAACCTCATCGAAAATAAAGGAGTCGCCCGTGATCTCGGAGGGAAGTCTCGCGATACTCGCCCGCGAGATCGGCGGCGAGAAGGTGAACGGGCTGGTTCTCTGTATGTACCTCAATCTGCCCACCACGACGATCGTGAACGCGACAAACAGCGCCTCCGAGAACGGTCACCTCGAGGCGAACGACACGACAAAAATAGAAACCACCCAGAAACTCCTGCTCACCTGGAAATCCCTCCGCGTCGGCTGCAAGGAGCGTGAGAAAGTGCGAGAACTGGAGAGGGCGCTGCGGGAGATGGGCAAACCGGAAATGGCGGATGTCGTCAACGACAAGCACGCGAATCAGGCGGAACTGACGTCAGACGCTTTTGCGAGCTAAACTGTTCTCCATGTTGTTAGATTGATTGTTTGAAATAGTTTTATTTTGTTAGTTCTTTTCTGTAAGGTCAAATTGTCTTATGAATTAACGTTCGTGCCTTTCGTTTATGTTTTTCATCCGTCATTCTTATCCGCCTGTACTTCTGTTGTCGTCTCGTGTTATTTTGATAAAGATGTTATCGATTTATGTTTTTGTGTAACAACGACCATGATCGGCAGCTTCGAATGTTACAGCGTTGAAACTATTATCAATTCAAAGCCCATGAAAACCTTCCAGTTTACAAAGCATAGATATTCAAAGGGTAAACATAGTTGTCGTTTCAAAATACCATTTTTCAAAACATGATATTTGAACATGGACGCTTTCATCAGAAAATGCTTCTATTATGCTGATAAAAACTGCCTTACATTGTTTTGATCATTAGAACATGTAAATAAATGACCAAATGACTGTTTTGTAATGCCTGTGCATATTTTAGTGTACATGTACATGCACTTTCTTGTGCAGGATGTTCTATCTCGTTTTAACCCAATACACACTTTAATAGATTGTGTGTTATTTTTGTAGTTAAATTGAAACACACAACCTAGTTACATGTAACAATGACAACACGCAGGTAATCAGAAAGCATTGCAAATACTAGAATAAACAATCTTTTATTCTTTAATATTTCGGTCGCGTATAGGCTATTGAACAAGACACATTTTAGTTTACCAAAAAGCAAACGAGAGCTGTCATTACTGATATAACGAATAGTGTCTTTCAAGAATTGATTAAATAACATGCATCCATTATTTCTAACAGCAAAACTATTTATCTGTGATATATTAAAAACTTTTAAATCTACTATATCTAGACAAGAGTTCTTTCGTTGTGTACATGTCCATCACTACGAGCCTGCAAAGTAGTTTTATAAAAATATCGAGTCGAAATGTAATGTTTTAGACAGGCAATATCGCCATTTCCACAGTTGTATTTCCCCCATAAACACAAGGAAAAGTCATGTTCAATAGTTTGCAATTGCGTTTTTCATCGCCTTTAACTTCGACCTGTTACCAAACCTTTAATATGAGGTTGGATAGACTATGTGTATGAATCATAACGACGGATTCGGTCCGCACACTTTTGTTTATCGTTTAATGAGGTTTTGAGGACTTTTCAGTTACAGTGCGGTAATACCTGGATACATAACAGCACTATCATTTGTTTTCATCTCGAGCCTCAATGTTCTCGATTTAACATGTCCCTCTTTCTGTCATGCCCCAATGACATATATATTGTTTGTAACATTGGGGATGAGTTTACGCCGATTTCGACAGAGTTACTGTCGTAACGCGGCTAAAAATGTATCATATCTCAATGTTTCTGTTATTTCCTCACCAGTACTACACTATATTCGTTCTAAAATGGAATCTTGATGTTCTCGATATAAGGTGTGCCTTTTCTACCATGTCCCACTATGTCCTACAGATTGGTTCCATTTTGGGATGATTTTTCGTCGGTTCAAACAGTTTTCAGCACTGTCATTTATCATATAACAATGTTGTTGCTTCTTTATCACCGTGTCCAATACTGAACAATAATCGTGCCAATCTGGAACCTCGTTGTTCTCCTTTTCGCTCGCCCCTTTTCTGACAGCCCTATGCCATTCATATTGGTTGTTAAGCATATGGGGTGAATTTACACCGATTTCAACAGTGTTACTATCGGTCGTATCGCAGCTGCCAGTGCATCATATATCAATCCTCCTACCATTGTCTCACTAGAACTGCGCACTACTCTTTCAAAAGCCCTGGATGCTTTCCCCTATGAACAACACTGATAAGGTGTGAGAGGCGGATAAATCATGTTATAGTGTATTCACTAATATTGGAAAGCATAGTGACCAGAGTATTGGTTTAGCACTTACAGTGAAGCCTCGTTTATCCGGAACCCGATTATTCGAATGTCTCGCAATCCGAACGAAATTGTAAGGGAACGGAATTATTTGACAAGTTTGTTGTAGACAACTTTTGAAAACATTTTGGGTAAAGGAGAAATTGCCCGTGACGAGCAATTTCTCCTTTTCCCAAAATGTTTTCTGCCATATCAAAATATTATTTTTGAATTTCATCACGTTTTGAAATGTCGTCTGCAAACTCTTTCACTTTGGGAGGTCGACAATTTGGCGTTTGCTAAAGTGTTATAAGTATACACGTGCTTACAGACCGTTTATGTCTTAATGTGTATAGGAACACGATCTACTTCATTAGTCCGGATGATTCGGTAATCCGGACATTTTGTTGGGAACGGACGTGTTCGGATTAACGAGACATCACTGTATTTGACCCCATGTACTTCATGACCACATATTTTATGATATTTCTGCTGTCCACGTCATTATTTAATCATTTTGAAAAAAGGTATAAATTGATCCATATGATGGAATCATCCCTTTTTAAAGTGGCCATTTTATTTTTTACGAATACTTATGGTGGTGAACTTTACCTTCGGTCACAGGGGTCTGTTTTTATCTTGGGGTCAGAACTTTGTAATACAATATTATATAAAATAGTTCTGACCCAAGGACATCTACAGACCCCTTTGCTTTCGGTGCGCCGAATGTTGATTAATAAAAAGTCGCAAGCAGGATTTCTGATTCCGCTACTCATGGGAATCGAGCTGACCATCTGTACAATTGCGGAGGTCGAAGACGTTCACCGTTTACGTCCGATTAGTTGAAACCTATTCATTTCACATCGATGGGAAACAAGTTCATACAACTTAGATTAATCCCTCTCGATTCTGCTTCATGGATATGTTACCAGTACTCGCGCCGAATGTGGATTAATTAAAGCGTGAATGGTGGCTCCCGCTTCCCGCTAGATTTAAACCTACAACCATCGTGTCCTGAGACTTGACGCTTTATCCTTGGAACACTGTCCCCCCTTCTCCACTGAACATGTTTTATTTATAGACATATATAAGGTAAATTATTGACCTTATAATACCGGTTCTAAATCTATAGACATAACGTCGTCGATTGAACTAAACGTCTAACACGATATCGAATTCTCAATTATACATTGACAGTTCGCCGTTGTACGAAAACTACTTGTGCGTAGTTTATTATAAGTTGACATTGTTCGAATTGGTGGAATAGAAACCAATATCATTCCTAGTGTGTAGATTGGGTTTCAAGTATTGCTGCTACTAATATAAAAAGGAAGCTACCAATCGTGTTTATAGGCGCCTATAAGGGATATATGACTAGCCGAGGACATTTGTCGGTAAGTATATCTTAACTCATTCTATAGTCGAGAATGCGGAAAAGCCGAATAGAATAAGAAATGTGAAAACAAAAGGAAAGTCGCGAAACAAAACGAAAACACAAAGCCGTTATCTATTGGATAGCAAATGCCACAAGATCGAGGAAAAGCAAATCCTAATACAAAATAGAAAAGAAAAGGAAGCAAACATTATACTAAATCTAGCCAGTGCAGTAGCGACGAAGATGAATAGTGGCCGAGTATAATTTGCTGTGAGCCATTTTCATGTAGTAAAAATGGTGAAGAATGGGTTCAATGCCAAATCTGTCTAAAGTGGGCCCATGACGAATGTACTCCGGGAACTGTAACATTTGTGTGTCCGAACTGTGAAACAGATGAAGATTGAATTACTTAAGCTTAAACTTATTTATTTTACATCGATTGTTAAACAAGTTCTTACAACTTAGATTAATCACTCTCGAGTCTGCTTCCTAGGTTTATAACCAAGACTCGCGCCGAATGTGGCTTAATGAAAGTTCGCAAGGCATATCCGGCTTTTCACGGGATTCAAACCCACGACCCTCGTGTCCAGAAGCCGAGGCCCTACCCCTGGACCACTGCCCTCCACAATGACTCTTTACATGACAGTTTCTTAAGTTTACTTGTCATTTTACCTTTTGATAATTGATGCCGAGTAATGAATAAAACTTCCAGACGTAACCCGTTTATATCGGTTTCTAGTATATGAGCTTATTCAGACAAACACATTGATACATTTTAATCCTAGATATTTTACTGGGCGTCGCTAGTTCAATGAAATGTTATTTTCAAAACCGTCTAACCGCAGCCTCATTTCTATGGATTATGAAATAATATAGAATGTATATACATCAGACATCCCGAAACTTCGTAGGCTCTAGGCCCTTGACTGACTGAAATCCCTGAGGTGTGACAGAGACCCTCTTTGGTCTGACAGTTTTTGACAAAGACAAAGAAGAAAGTGTTCAGTTCGGTCCTACTTGGGCTCTCATAGTTTCGAGAAGTCTGTATGTATACATTGTGTAAATTGTAACCTATTTTAAAGGCTAGCTAATATATAGGAATCAGTGACATTTATAAAGGCCATATGAGATAATCTTTTACAGAAATTACCATTTAAGCGATGTTTATCAATACTATATTGGTTCATGACGTAAGGGGTATAACGCCCCCCTGGGTGCGTTTTGCCCCATACGTAGGGGCGTTTTGCCCCGAGCGTGGGGCAAAACGCCCCTTTACAAAAAATACTATTTTTCTGATTGATAAACTAACTCGAATATTTGAAGACGCGCTGAATGTGCCATGATGTTCAGTGGACTAAGGCGGATATAAAAATAAAAAAAAACACCCTTTAATCTTTATTCTTTACCAAAATAATTACAAAACAAAAAATGGGGGCATTTTGCCCCATCCTACCCTATGAATTGATTCAGTGAGATCAGAGACATAGATAACATGTTATCTATGTCTCTGGTGAGATCAAATACATAGAAAAGAAGTCACTTCTCATAATATTATATTCTCGTCTGCTGGTCCTTTCAATTATGATCTGTTAGACAATTTCCATTCTTACTCGGCACGAAAACTCCATGCGTTTAAAATCTCTGCCATCGTAACATTTCTTCATATAGATACGCCCTTGCATTTATGAAGATCTCATTATACATGATGAGAAACGAACGATGACCTCCCTTTGTTACGCTCCATCGATTTGCGATGAAAGGGAGGTCACTCTGAAATGAATAAAGCAAAAGGATTTGTTTACCTCAATAAAAAGTTTTGCGACAGATTTATCCCAATAACAAAACAACAGGCAAGATACTGATGTCCACAGGCTCATTTACGAAAATCACTCATGTAAAATGGGGTAGGAAAAGGCGGAAACGTGACAACAGGCTGCTCTGTTAGTTGTAAGATTGAATTTTTTGTCTTTCACTAGTTTCAGTTTCATAAGTGTAATTGTTCACCTGTTTTAGAATTTGGTCTTGAAAAATATCTCGATTTCATCATCATAGCTAATGTTGTCTTGATTTATTGTTTGAACACACTTTCATTCATGCAGTTAGTGTTTAACCCGGTTAACCGTTTAACCCTTCTAAAACAATAACGACATTTGATCACTCTGTTGCAGACAACTTTTGAAAACATGAGCAATTTTTTCTTTTCCCACAATGTTTTCTGCCCTATCAGAAGATTAATTTCCAATTTAATCTCATTTTGAAATGTCTTCTGCAAACTCTTTCAATATGGGACAATCGAAAATATGTTGTTTGGGAAAGGGTTATTAACCTGTTAAGATAAGGTGGTTTAAGAGTGTCACTGACAGGAAGTTTAACACAATTTTGAAAAAACTAAAAGCAAAAATAAATTTTGTCTGTTGGTTTGATTGTGGTTTTACACTGTTTTACCTAGAACCACTGTATTCAGTGATAAACACACAGACGACCCTGGAAAACATTGTGGGAAAAGGAGAAATTGCTCGTGATGAGCAGCAATTTCTCCTTTACCCACAATGTTTTCTGCCTATCAGAAGATTATTTTTCACATTTTGAAATGTCGTCTGCAAACTTTTTCAATTTTGGACTGTTGAAAATTTGCATTTTGGTAAAGGGTTTAACTTATTCATGTCTGCAAGTGTCACTCGATGCACACTGTCTTATTTTCTATTTTGAAAACTAGGTATTTTTCTTTTAAATTGATAATAGCCATATATATACATTAAAATCTTGGGAGCTATGGTACAATAGAAATTTGAACATCAAAGTAGATTGATAGAGCATTTGATGGAGCATTGTGTTTCCAATTGAAACTTTCTTCAAAAATTATTGAATTTTTCAAAAAAATACGAAACATATACAGCAATTTTTTTTAAATTTTGGGAACAGGTCCAGTACCGGACAAATTGGGAAAAATCACAGCATTTTTTTTAAAATTGGTATTTTTTCAGGAATAACTGTACTCAAACATAAGCTTTAATGGGAAATTAGGAAAAATGGTCAGTTAGTTAGATTGGGAATGGGTCCGTTTTACGGTACCAAACATATAAGGGAAGAAAATCACTGATATAACTCTTACTTTTTGGCTTCCAAAATCAAGCAATTCCTAAAAGGTTTCTTCAAAAAGTTACCATGCCTTGGCTATTCCCAATAAATAACATTTAGATTGGAGATTAGATTAGATTAGAGTCATTAACTGGCACAGGTCCCATATGGATCCTCTTCGTCATGGCCGTACATACATTTTTCAGTTTGGGAACAGTTTTCCTGGATGCACCAGTACTAGGCTAGGGCTCTGAAGTGACTTGCCAAAGGCTACTCCCACGAAACCAGGTCTCGGTGGGGCTCGAACCTGGGACCCCCTTGTTCTGAGTCCACCACCTTAACCAGTGAGCCACGCAGGACCCTTAGGGCCTGTAAATTTTTTAATTTTAGCTTTTGTTTTCCCTTATTGATTAGGAGCAGCCAGTGTTGTTAGTACCATCAAAGAGAGAAGAATGAAGGTTGTGCTGTTATCTCCCCTATCTAAGTGCTCAGGAAATCATACCACCATTCATAGGCTGAGGTATGTAGGTCTTAATCCTTAGCATGCTGGGTAATTTTCTAGAATAGATAAGCTTTTATATAGTCCGATTTCCAAAACCATTAATATCTGTTAATTTTTTCCTTTTGCCACAATGCTTCATTGAATTTTTTGCTGCAAGTGAGTAATATTTTTATAGTGAGAATTTGATGCAAGAATTTAGTACTTCCTTCACAAATGTGAAGCACTTGCCATAGTATTGCACTGAATCCTTGATATGATGTAACAGGTTTAAAGAATTAAGAAAGATTGGTTGAAACAATACAGTTTTTGTATTGTTGTTTTATACAATTCAAATTAGCTAATGTAAGCATATTTGATTTAGGAAGCCTCAATTTATCTAAGTAAGTACAGTTAATATGCATTAGATCTCAAATGTGATGTCCCGCTTTTGGATTGAAATACATGTTTGTTCACTGTATACACTCTTTAAATAATTAGAAATAATCTAAGTTTGCTTTCAATGACTTTTCTTCAGTGTGTATCATATAACAGTATAGCAGCTGTAACGCAATTTTAAAGAAATTAATTTTCAACTTCCAAACTTCCTCTACTATGAACAAGCACCTTTAACATGTTTCAAGTTTGAAATTTGAAAGTTTCTTACCTTTCCAGCAGCCATTTTGAGAGGAATAACATCCATTGTGAGCTAGTCAGTCCAGGAAGCTTCAACAGCAAGGATGAATTCACAGCATACGTCAGTCAGATAGACTGTACTGTGGTACTAGCCATTCACGCCTACAAGTCTGGCGGACTGCTCGGAGGTAGATAGAAGGTTTTCCTTGACCCAAAACTTATATGGTAACTGACCTAGAATTCCTGGAAATGTCTTTTAAAGATCTAAAGATTATAAGTTTTCATTTACAATTCCATATATAAGGGGTCACTGGGGTCCTGCATAGCCCAGTGGTTAAGGTGGCGGACTCAGAACTTGGGGTTCCTGGTTTTGAGTCCGCCACCTTAACCACTGGTTTTGTGGAAATAACCGTTTGTAAGGCACTACAGAGCCCTAGCCTAGTATTGGTTGATCCAGGAAAGCTATTACTTAACTGAACAATTGTTTATACAGCATTAAACACCTTAAAAACAAACACTCTTTAGGAGTCATCTCTAGGAATTTTGGGTCAATTACTATATAAGTTAGGGTCAAGGAAAACCCTGTAAACTATATGCTCTCTAAATGGATTTGTTTGTTCTTATCAATCTCATTAACAGTATTGTAATGATTGCCTCTTTTATTTCTTTTTTAATTTATTCATTCTACATCAATTGTGAAACAAGTTCTTTCAACTTGTATTAATTGCTCTCAATTCTGCTACCTGGATAAATAAGCAGTACTCAATTTCAAATGTAGATTAATGAAAGGTCACAAAGTGGATCCCCGCTACTAACAGGATTCAAACCCAATTCCCTTGTGTCCAGAGGCCAATGCTCTTCCTCTTGACCACTGGCGATACATGCCTACCAGTCATGTAGACTTGTTGGTCAAAGCTAGAACATCCATATAATAATGTTCTTTCTCTTTTCTTGCCATGATTTTACTTACCATCAACAGTATTTTTCACTTACATGTCATAATACAGATTCTTTTTATAAAATGTAGTGTTTTCTTGATGCACAATCCACATGGGGCAAATCAAAAGCAATAAGCTTAAAAAATACAATCATGTAATAGGGTATATTGCATAATTATTCTTGTAATATTTCAACAATTGTATAGTAAATCCTTTTTTGAGATTACTTTATAAAATCATCTTGACAAGACAATTAATTTCTAATGACTAGACCCATGATACAGGCTAAACCTTTTACCAAGCGCCAAAATTTTCACGGTCCTAAATTGAAATATTTTGCAGACGACATTTTAAAATGTGATGAAACAGAAAAATAATCTTCTGATAGGACAGAAAACATTGTGGGAAATGAAGAAATTACTTGTTATCTGAACCAATCTCGTCAAATGTTGTTATTGTTCGGTTTTAGGTTTGAGAGAAGAAAGAGATACATAGTGCCTTTTGTTATTCAGATGTTAAAGTTCCTTACATTCTCATTCTGGGAGGAACAGACGTGAATGAATGCACAGACAATCCGGAAAAAATGGCTGTAATGACAAATGCAGTGCATAACTCCAGGTTTGATATTAAACTTCATCTCTGATTTCGTTTTCCGTTATTAAGAGATGTAGAGTTGTGCTGTGGTTATCATTGAGTATTTGTTACTGATTCAATATTTGATCCTTGAAAGAATACATCATGATTGAGTGTTTTGTTGCAACACACTCCTTTCTAGCCTTGTAGAAGTTCTGTATAATATACAGGAAGCATTGATGAATGTAGTGTTGTAAAAGTATAACTGACAAATTGTTGAAGATGGCATCAAAGTTGAATATAAAAGAGAAGATAATTGTTCCAAATTGAAAGAGATTGCATGAAACAATTGAAATGAAATTTAAAAGTATATCTACTGTAAAACATTAGTTGTTATATGAAAAGGGATCTAGTCACTTGGATGAGTATTTTTGCTTTGTTAACAACCCCTAGAAAGCACCAGTAGAGAGTTATAATGATGAATGAAAAACAATCATCTATCCATTCATTGATTTAACAATTGATATAATTCTGGAAATAGGTGGAGCCAAAGGAAGTTCGTTCAAAAACAGTCTAAAATGTGATGCTTGTAATACTGACCGGATAATAGTAATACAAATGTGATGATTGTAATACTGACCGGATGATAGTAATACAAATGTGATGATTGTAATTGATAATAGTAATACAAACATGGTGTTACAAACCCGTAGCTGGCCTGTTTTCTAAGGCACACCTCCAGAAAGGCCTTCTGTTTTATTAAATGTTATTTCATAGTCTTTGTTGTTTATATATAATCAAGACAATTACAATCATTTTAACAATGACAAGGTTGGTAGTCAAGATGATAATTACAATTACTTGTTTGTCATTATTACGAGGTATCAATTGGAGACTATAGTAAGTCCTACACAGTATTGTATTGAGTAGTTTGCCATCCCTCCCCCTCCCCACCCCCCCTCGATATGCCTAGAAATATAGGCATATTGTGCAACTGAAATCACGTACCTTAATTAAAGGTTTTTTGATAGGAATATCATTACAACCTAAAATATTTAGTCAAAAAAGGGGTAAAACTTGATCAGAGCCAGGATGTAAAGTGTGCCAAGCAATTTCTTTTTTTATTGCAATGTTTTTGATCAAATAATTTTGTTTTTGACCATATACTTCAAGGACAATGTTTTGGTTTTTATGTTTTATTATTTCCATTTTGTCATGAACTTGGACCAGATTCACTAAACCCTGATAGTGTGGGTTCAAATCCCAGTTATTGCATTTGGAGATTTTCATGAGAGGTAGTTTCCGAGTTGAGTTATGTAATGCTGATGGTTCTACCCGGCTTAACCTGACCCTGTGGGCAGTCAAGTGATGGTTTGATCAGCCATCATTACGAACGGAGAATTGCATTTTAACTGAAATAATTTTGATGTGAAGTAAAACCCATATTGACTTACGGAAAGATACAATGCATTGGTCAATGGAGTTTTTGATCAAATGCAGATTAAAGAAACATAATTGTCAAGTTGATCTTCAAACCAAATGATTTTATGTACATATGATATATAAACAGTATTATCAAAGACCTTTTAAACATGTTTAGTAGATCTTACGTGTTGTGTATCATACTTTTTTTCAGACATGTTGTTTGCTTTGGATCAAGTTTGAGGGACAAGTTTTACGAAAAATGGGTAAGTCACTTGTAAGATTGTTATATAAGTTCTAAGTAGTTTTTTCAACACAATTTATGCTATTTTACATTTTATTTATCAATTTAGATCAAGTTAAGCTTTTTACATACCATATAACTTTCACAATAGCAAGAATTTCTTAAGTGATAGTCCTAATTCAAGTCGGTTACGTTTATGTCTTTGACTTTCAAGCCAAGGGATGAATTAACCTTATTCTTATATTGTTGTTTTTATTGTTGATTTACTGTATAAATTGACTGTTTATTTAGTGTTTTTTTCTCTCTTATTTTCTTAATATTTGTCAGCTACAGTATGAATTCTAATTTGCTTGTTCTCTTATGTTTATTTTATAATATTAAATTTTCAGCCGGAGTTTAAACCTGAAAATGTTTGCATTATTCCACAAGGTATGTTGAGAAATAATGTGAAATGAGCTTTTAATTTTTTTGTAAACTTAACCTTCCCCATTTCAAAATGGATGATCCACCAGACATTAGTTGTAGACTAAAGTTGATTAAAATTGATGCCATGTATAGATTGATTGAGTATGTTTACATTCTGGTTTTCAAAGGGACTTACTCAGAGATTTGTGCTCTGGGAGTAATAAACTTTAACAGTTAGTTATATATAGTGCTTGTCACTTAACCAAATACCATTTTAGATATCTTTTCTCTAAGTTGCTGAAATCCTGTGATTTTGTGAAATAATGTGAAGTGATTATTTTAAGTTATAAAAGTTTATAATAGACGCAGGAATTCCTTCTTGAGCACCCTGTGACTAGAGTGGATAAAAATTTCCAAAGATCAAAGGGAAAATGCTCATTTGGTCAATCAGCTTTTGAACAAATTCCTGAATGATAATTTTATGACCCTTATTTGCAAAAGCCTCCATAGCCAAGTGCTTAGAGTATTGAAATTACAATGACCACCCTCTTCAAATTAAGGTAGCAATAAGAGTTTTAATGTGTGTTAGTCTCTCAACTGACTAATTGTTTGTTTAAACCTATGTTTTTTACATAGATTGTGAAATAAGTTCTTACAACTTAGATAAATTATTCTCGATTCTGCTTCCGGTGTACTTAAGCGGTACTTAAGTAAAATATGGATAAATGAAAGGTCACAAGGCAGATCCCACTTCTCATGGCCGTCTAATGGAATGTCAATAGTTCTTCCGACTAACGATCAATCTCTATCCATGATGACCGGTGTACTGCAAACAAACTGAAATCTTCTTGATTGGGTGCCAAAACCTACTAAATAAACAAAACAGCAAGGAGCAAAGCATTCTGTTGAAGGTGTGATTTTGTTGAAATTTGTGATAAAGCATTCTAATTCTGCTTTTTTTCTATTTCAGCTGTTGAAACCAATCCCAGTACATTCAATCTAAAGCAGTACATACAGAACAATATTGAGCCATGGAAAATGTGCCATGGACACAAGAAAATGAACATTACACAGAAAGATGAATGTCACTCTCACAAACCTGTGCAGACACAGTCCAGGCCCCATAATAAACAGCATGAAAATCGAAAAGGGGCAAATGGAATTGATTGTAAGCAGTCATGTCAACAAGAGTTAAAGTCACATGATCAAAGATTACAATCACATGACAAAACGTTGCTATCACATGACAAAGAATTGCAGTCACATGACCAAAAGCCACATGACCAAAAACTACAGTTGGATCGCCAAAACGTGTCTACAGGAACCACATCTGTGAAGTTGAATAATCAAAACGGGAATTTTTATGCACATTCCTGGGGCCAAAGTAAGAAAGGTGATAATCAAAACGAAGAATCTCAAGTTTTGTCTCCACAACATGAAAGGAATTGTCTCCTTGCCAAACAGATGCAGCTACCTGATGGAAACTCTGAAACTCACGGCAAATCAAATTCCAGAGTGGCACATGACCAAAGGCTTCAGTCACATGACCACAAGTACAAGTCACATGACCAAAGCCTGCAGTCACATGACCCAAGGCTGCAGTCACATGACCAATGCCTGCATTCGCATGACCAAAGGCTTCAGTCACATGACCCCAAGTTGCAGTCACATGACCACAAGTATCAGTCACATGACCAAAGCCTGCAGTCACATGACCAAAGCCTACATTCACATGACCAAAGGCTGCAGTCACATGACCACAAGTTGCAGCCACATGACAAAAGACTGCTTTCACATGACAGAAATGATGAGATTGATGACAAAAATGAGAATTTGGTCGATGTGTCTGATGTGTCATATAACAAAGATTGTGAAGGTGACCTTGACATCCCTCAGAACGACCTTGGTGAGCATATATGTAGGGTCCATAAATCAAATGACCTTTGTGATTCTACTCAGGGTATTCATCATAATGGTGAACTCTCTAGAATTAAATCTGCATCATATCAAAATGGAGATGTTGACCATGATTATGATAGATTATCGTCAGACGGAAAGTCCGAAGGTGTACAGATGGGTGACATGTTTGAAGATGCTTTGTTTTTTACCATCGTGGGCGGTATACGAGCAGTGAAAGATCCTCTCTATCTTGTAGAAGCATTCTCAGGTACGTAAATTTATTGTTGTTATTAAGATTCAAATTCTTAAATTTATTAAACCATATTTAAAAACGTGAATGTTCGAAGAATAAGGAGAATTTAACTTCACACTCAAGTACAGTGTATTGTGTTGTGTCTTCACCAAACTTAGATAATGAAGAGAAGAGAGTGGTGTTTAGTTATGTTTTATGGACCATTTTATTAGATCACTGACCAAGCCTCATAGTTCCTGCCTGGACTCCAAGCAATTTATGTCTGTTTGTGTGCTTCGGAAATCTTGGTTAAACTGTACTTAGAAAAATTTGGTTAAAGTTTGTGCAACTTCATAATTTAGAAACAAATTCACTTTCTTATTATCAGTCTTGAACTTTTTTCAAATTGAAATTGTCCAACATCCTGTCTTTCCTAAAGGTCTTGTTGGATTTATCCAAATTGTATGAATCCGAACGAGCAATTGAAAATAATGAAAATGAATTGTTCAAGGAAAAATAAAGAGGGTTTAAGTGGCCTCTGTGGCTTAGTTAAGAGTATACAACTTGAAATCATATGGCCCATCTCTGATTGGATTCAAGTCCTTGTGAACACATGTGGATTTTCGTGAAGGTAGTTTCCCGACTGACTTACAGAATGTTGATGGTTTTATCCGACTTGACTAGCCCTCATGGGGTCTTCCTTCATCATTAAGAGGGGTGCATTGCAACATAACTGGAAAAAAATTGATGCAATGTAAAACCCAGTATAAACAAAGAAGGTACAGAAGTTTTCATTATAAAAGTATTTTCATTCACACAGGATAGAAATCATTGACTTTAAAATGATAGTGTGCAATACTCAAATGCAAGATAGGTTTATTGACTGTAATGCTCTAACTGGAATATATAGAGAATAGATGGTTGGTGTCGTGAATCGGAAATGTTATCGGGCAAGGCGTAGGAATATTATCTGGTGAGCCGAAGGCGAAACGGATAATATTCCGATGCCGAGCCCGATAATTTTTCCTATTCAAAGACACCAATCATCTATTCTATTTATCCTTATGCCTTTATGTATTATTTTAAACACGCAAAATGAAAATAAAACACGTGAAAAAAAAGTAGAGAATGATGTAATCATGACGTCATGTACCATGGCATTCTTATGATGTCATGATTTGTCACGTACATGTGTTATATGGTTAGGGCCGGATATCACAAATGTTATATGGCACCTAGTTATCGGTCCCAAAATGGCACTATTGACAGGATAAAGTATTGATTGATACTTGTTAGAATTGTCTTGATGTGAGAAATGATTCTGATAAATAACCATTTGGTAGTTTCACAATGTTTGAAACTTCTCCTTTCAGAATGGGCTGCAAAACAAGATGAGAACTGTTACCTCTTGATCATTGGACCAAACGTATGTATTCTTTGATTCTTTATATTGGGTTGTGAATTAATTATATGATTATACCTGGTATTTCCTCAACAGTATTGCACAGTGTATACGACCGCCAATTGTCCATATTGCATAGCTTGTTAAAAGCTTTAACAGACCGACAAGTGAATTTTTACTGAAATTTGCTCTATAACCATTAATAAAGATGTATGGATAAGTGGAGAAAACGATTTGGTATTTATAGACAAGTAAATAAAAATCTGATTTTGCCACCTCTGATGTGCTTTCTAAACTGCTTTCCAAATTTATCATGATCAATCAGTTGATTGAAAACTTCTGTTGAATTGATTTATATTTGATTCATGAATAATTATTGGTCAAGTCAACTCTTCTCAGGATAAGAATATCTGGACAAATGGAAAAAAGTGATCATTTTGAACTTATTCGACCATTCATACCACTATCTGCTTTAAATCTGTAACACTAGGGTGTCCTTGACCCAAATTTATATTGCATATAACCCCAATTCCGGGATATGTCTCCCAAAGATAGTTATTTCCCGTTCTTAATTCCTTATATTGGGTCTAAAGTCCCCTAAATTAGTATAAATCAAGGGGTTAAGATAACACAATGCACTCAAACTTGGTATGTGAGTTCATAGTATCTTTGACTTCATTTTATATTTATGAGATAAAAGGATACATTTAAAAAAGAAATGCCGTTTCTGGGTTAGCATATTAAATCAAAACTTTATTCTTGCAGATTGATGAAGACTATTTTAGTCTGTTCAAGAAGAAGATAGAGAGGTAAAGAGAGGTTTGCTATTACATAGTTCATAGAAACCTGTATACTAATCACAATGTTTGATATCACATCCACAACATTAACCCTTTCCCAAACACCTAATTTTCAACTGTCCCAAATTGAAAGAGTTTGCAGATGACATTTCTAAATGTGATGAAATTGAAAAATAATCTTCTGATAGGGCAGAAAACATTGTGGGAATAGGAGAAATTGCTCGTTATGAGCAATTTCTTCTTTTCCCACAATGTTTTCCAGATGCGTAAAGTGGTCAAATGTTGTTATTGTTTGGTAATGGGTTAATGCTCCCATGACCTAGGTCACATTACAACCATGACCTTGGTATGTCTTGCATTGTAATTTTCCTTTTTCGCAATGTTCTTTTTTTTTTCACTCAAGAACTGACCCATATGTTAAAAACTCACTATTCCTTGATCAAAAATGTCAAATTCCACATAAGATGATGGATAGAAAGAAAATCAATAGTTGAATTTAGTTGTTATTTGTTGTTGTTGTTTTTTGTGTGCGCATGTGTCTTTTTTATGTACAAGTTTATAGACCAAATCTTGTTTTTCAATAAAAAGAGCAAAGCATACTAAACTGGCATTCCAATTAATATAGAATTAATAGAAATAGTCAGAGACTTAAATGATATGTGTGTTACCAAGGTGTGAATAACATGCAGCCAGACCAGGACTCGAACCTGGGACTGTCGCAAACTGTGGAAATGTTCTACAAACTCAGCTGTCCGGCCTGCCATCACATTTAACTCCACCTTGTAAATTGAGACCTGTACTTCATGTGAAGATGTTCTACGATATGTTATATATTTTACATAATTATGCAATGCTATGAAACTTTTTTATTGGGGTTGAATTCTAATTTTAACCATATTTCAATTACCCGTTAGTTAAAAGTGACAGTTGACTAATCCACGACTCCAAGATGATATACAAGTGCTAGACTTGGAAGTAATGTATAGACCAAGAACACTCCATGTTGAGATAATTGATGTTAGATGCTATCAAGGAATGAATCCAGGACAACAGTTGTTAATTTCAGATGCTTAACATTCATTTAGCAAATCCAAGTTCACTTTGTGAAACAAAAAGTAGTGGAAAAGCTTGAAAACAAATAAGATGTCTTATAGATCGACAGTAGATGGTTGATGTCTTGAATTGGAAATGTTATTAAGTAAGGCTTAGGAATATTATCCGGCAACCTATAGCGAATTGGAAAGTATTCTTTTTTATCCTGTTACCATTTTGGATCCAGATAAACAAACAGTAAATGAAAAAAATATAAAAGAGGAACCAAAACGGAAATAAAATACTGACACATGCCTAGTGATCACATGATCTAGTGACGATAACGAAAATGTTATACAGCCCCCTGTTATTGATCCGTGTGTTACACAGGAGTTCTGTTTTAAAAATTCTGCTTCATCAGATGCCATTACAGTAAGTAATGTGGGTGATTTGGTTTAGGTTTAAAACCATTTTCATCAGTTTTACTGTCATGATGCTGCTTTCAGTGAACCAAGCCTCTGGCATTTCCTCACTCGAACTGTACACTATTCTTTAGAAGCTATTTACTGCTTTCCCATAATTATGAACCAAACAGATGAAAGTAAAACTAAACCTTGGCAAGAATATTGCCCAGTGTTATGGTTTATGACTAAGGATGCCTGCATTGCTGACTGCCTTCCCTCCTGAACAAAACTGATCAGTGGTGAGACGGTAGATCATGTTCCAGTGTCTTCATTTACCCTTATTGTGCTCAAACAGATTTGATGCTTATGCAAACAGGTTAGTTCCAGGCCAGCCACCAAGTAAATAAGCCACTGGCCTATGATCTAACCTGTTTGCTACCCTGAGTATCTTTCCTCATCAAAATAAAGCAGATACATAAGGTTTTGGAAAGCAGACAACACAAACACCTGTTTTTAGGGTTTAACTTTGGAAAGAATATTGCTGAGAGATGCAACTTGGGAGTAAGGACCCCCTATTTCTAGTGGGACTATTGACTGGACAAAGTGCATGTGGTGATGGGTTGACTTTTTATACTTCTTTTGTCACAATGTTTCTATAATTTTATAACAGCAAGTTATTTATCTATTTTTAGATTAGGTTCTATACTAAACATCATAAATCATCATCCAATGCTCAAATCAGCTACATGGGGATTGCAATCGAATTAGAAAGGGAGAATAATGCTATGTGAGAGCGTCTTTTAGAGGTTCATTTGCTCGGTTTGTTTCATTGGTGAGAGTGGTGGTATGAAGACTTCTCCTTCTATCAGAGTTGCCTTGCACCCACATCTCCCAAGGACAAGTCTTCTTGAAGGTAGTAGTAATGTAACTTTCGCAGAAGGTTAACGCAAATTTGGTAATGTTACAGAGAACATGCTGTTTTTCGTATATAAAGAGACATTACAACCGATCAGTGGAAGACTGATTTTCACTGATCAGAAATGATGGCATCTGTAAGAGGTGTATTTGCCTGGTTCATTACAGTAGTACAAGCATTTTCTCCTTTAAGGACATGTTACTCCTTTTAGTACAGTGCCATTCAACAAGAACCATGAAGAATGATTTTCTTTATTTTCGTCAAACGTTCCTTTAAATTAGAATAAGTCACAAAATACCATACTTTGAAATGGGTAAATTTATGGATTAATCTGACAATCAGTTCTCTAGATTTTTTGTTAAAGCTTCATTTGTGGGACAGTTGAATTTTATATGATACTGTATAAAACAGTTACCTGTGTTAACTACTTTCTATGGTGAATGTTGCTTTTATTGTCTTAATTTTAGCCTATACTACCAACAGTATGAAATGTTTTTATTTTATACAAATTGAAATGTTTCCATATTGTATATAACAGTCAACAGTCTACCATATTATCTTTTTCTTATTTTCATAGTATTAATTATGAGGAGTAGATTATATTATGCAAACTTAAGCCTACAGTGTGTCATTTATTTTTGCTTACATTCCAGCCTTCAGTATGTGATACATGTACCAGGTTTGAGTCAAAGAGGCATATTATATTCCATATTGTACATAACAGCTTACAGCATATAATATTTTCCTATTGTAAAGAGTAGAGTATGTCACGTTTACTTTGCCTACATTCCAGCCTACAGTATGTACTATATGTCCCAGGTTTAAGCCTCAAAGACATATTATATTCCTTATTTAATATAGAGCTTACTTTATGAAATGTTTCCATATTGTTCATAACAGTTTAGTAAGTCATGTTTACTTTGCTTACATTCCAGCCTACAATATGGGATATATATGTCCCTGGTTTGAGCCTCAGCGGCATATGATATTCCATATTGTACATAGCAGCTTACAGCATATAATGTAGGGCGTCAGACTCTTGTACCGAGGGTTCCGGGTTCGAATCCCTGTTAGGTGGGGTGAAAATTTCCAGGACTAACCCACAAGACCGGTGCGATTACTGGTTTAGTATCCAGGAAGCAGTCATCGAGAGTGGCTTTGAACAAGCTTTAAGCTTCCTTCACAATCGATGTAAAACAAATACGGTGAAAAAACAAAATACTGTGTAAAGAGTAAAGTATGTCATGTTTACTCTGCCTACATTTCAGCTTACAGTATGTGATATATGTCCCAGGTTTGAGCCTCAGGGACACCCATGCTGCAATACGAGACAGTTTTGCCCTGGTTAACACGTCCCTTAGTGAAGGAATGGCTGTATCTATACTAGAGGTAATGTTTGATAAATAACTTAACCTTAACCGAATACCAAATATTCTAATGTGATGAAATGAAAAAATAATCTTCTGATAGGGCAGAAAACATTGTGGGAAAAGGATGAATTGCTCCTTACGAGCAATTTCTCCTTTTCTCACAAAGTTTTTCAGAGTCACCTGCAACAAACTAGTCAAATGTATTATTATTATTGCATGATAAGGGGTTAATTCATTTATACATATTTACAGTATGTTGCTCATAAAAGTAAAATTATTTGAAGTAAATTGTGTGATGATTAGTTGAAACTTATTTATTTTACATGTATCTTGACGGAAGCTTGAAGCTTGTTAAATTCACTCTTCCTGGATATTAAGACAGTGCCTGCGCGAATTTGAGGGCTAGTCCCGGCCATTTTTACTTGCATTACAGAGATCGAACTTGAGACCCTCTACCTCTGCACCACATTTCCTACATCTGTGAACAAGCACATTTCTCCAAGAGATTGATTCACCAATGTATCTTATTTGTCTCCTCTTACACCATCTGGATTAAAATCTTGGCATTATGATATGATTCAATTTTGCCTATGATGCCAAACAGATGTATGAATACATTTTAGAACAATATTGTTACCAGTGAATCTATTATATTGTTACCAGTGAATCTATAATATTGTTACCAGTGAATCTATAATATTGTTACCAGTGAATCTATAATATACCAGTGAATCTATAATATTGTTACCAGTGAATCTATAATATTGTTACCAGTGAATCTATAATATTGTTACCAGTGAATCTATAATATTGTTACCAGTGAATCTATAATATTGTTACCAGTGAATCTATAATATTGTTACCAGTGAATCTATAATATTGTCACTAGTTATGTTATTATTTTAGTTTAAACATATCTATTTTACATTGATTGTTCAGGCCACGACTAAGTTCTAACGACTTAGATCAATCACTCTCAATTATGCTTTTGGTATACATGACCAGTATTCAAGACAAATTTGGACTTATGAAAGATTGCAAGATGGATCTCGCTACTAAAGGGATTCAAACCCATGACCCTTGTGTTCTGAGGCTGATGCTCTACCCCTGGACCATTGTCCTCCACTAATTATGTTATTAATTGTGCCAAAAAAGAGTAATCAATACACAAAAAAACAGTACTTTACTGATAGGAATGAAATGTATTGTTTTATTGCTGTTTTCAGGCCATGTGTTTGAATACTCCAGTACTGGCGAGAAATATCCCAGGCAACAGAAATATTGTGGAAGATGGTGAGACAGGTCTCCTCTTCAGTTCTGTTCAAGTGAGTCAGTCATTTTGTCATTAATCTTCTCCCTTTTTGCATTCTTTGTTTATCAGATTTGTGAATTATCCATATTGAAAGAAATAGTAGTCATCAACTTTCAAATGCGTAAATTAATATTTTGTTACATTTTGTTGCATTTGACGTTAGTCACAGAGGAAGGATACTATATTGTCAGAGTCTTTAATATTGGCATACGACTAAGATTCTTTCGTTTATTTAGATAAGTAGAAATCCCTTTACATATGTGTATGTGTAAGAAACAGGTTCAAATATATTGTATTGCAAATTCTGTCAAACCTTTATGGTATACTGTGACTAAGGGGAAAAATGTGGTTGTGTATGTTTTCTTATGATCATGTTGGAAAGCAGTCTGCTTTGGAAAGAACATTGTACAGAGCTGGTAAGCAAATAATAGATAGATAGATAAATATGTTATATTTGAGCACCACATATGTGTATAGTCATTTTTACAAAACATATAAACATACAATATATAAAACAGAGGAATGAAATTCTCTTATCCGTTTCCTAAACTCCAAATCAAACCAATTGTATGTTATTCAAATCAAAAGCAATTAATTATTGCAAAGTTTGAAAAACAACTTTTCTGAGGTTTAAGGAAGTAATCATCTCCTGAAAAGGTTAATTTCTTCTAATATTTAACTGTATGTTTTGGAAAATTGCTTTCTTAAATCTTAGACTTTGTACTTGTTGAAAGTTTAACTTGTTTATATGATATAGAGTTACCATCTCTTTTTCTAGGATTTCTTCATCAAGGCAGGCCTATTGATGAGACAGAAAGAAGTGGCAGCAAAGTTAATGAATAATGCTAGAAGATATATTTTAGAAAATCATTCAGTATTAAGGGAGGAAGAATCATATGTAAGTCTTGCTCAAAACGTTTGTGATAATTTATGATCTCTGTTCAAAAGATCTGTTTTTATACTTTACTCATGTTATTTGTTACGACATTTTGTTTTCATATTAACCCCCTTTCCACTATCAAGAAATCTTCTACTGAAAGAAACATCATGATAAGATCTCAGAGAATATACTTTGAGTGCTTGAGTGAATTAGCATCTATTATAGCTTTTATTTTAGTGGCAAAATGACATTTTGCTTTGATTCCATGTTTCGA
Organism: Cerastoderma edule; assembly: GCA_947846245.1. Lineage (NCBI taxonomy): Eukaryota > Metazoa > Mollusca > Bivalvia > Cardiida > Cardiidae > Cerastoderma > Cerastoderma edule. The sequence continues at coordinate 29,898,002 of OX401411.1, forward strand.
AAGGCCTTTGATGCCTTGCTGCACATAAGTAGTTTGAATTCAATGTTTTGGGAAGGGGTGTAACTCTGTGGTATGTTAGAAATCAGGGTTCTCCACACATTTACCTATTGTGTTTATGACTTTGTGACTTGTTTAAATGAGAAGCTGTTTATCCTTTTGTCATAGGTTTTTCTTACGAGACTTTTCATGCAAGTCCATCAAGGTGATGCATATAAAGAAATAAGAGATATCACGTCCTTCACAATGCTTCCACAGTACCACCACAAGTATGTGGCTTTAAAGGTGGTTCTTACAATGTGAAGAAATTTGGTTATTTTAAAAAAGTTTTTTTTCAAACTGCATACTGTTATATAATACACTCCGGAGAATAGCTACTGGATACAAAATTAGAATGTTTTCAAACTTTTTGATTATATATACAACTTTTTAATTATATATACAGTACATTAACATGTATTTTAATACAATATGATGATATTGCTTTTGCGATATAACGCATACAGACTGTACATACTTAAATAAATTAACTCTTCCTTTTTTAATTATGCTTTCATAAGCTAATTTTAACTGTATATTAAACAATAATACAAAAACTGATTTGTTTCAACATACTATTATTTACGCTTTCAAAATTTCTTTTCTGTGAACACGCACCTTTAAGCTAGAGGTTACAAGAGTTTTTCAACAACTGAAAATCAAAAGACAGACTACAATGCTCAAGTCAGAAAGAAATGTTTTAACCACATAGTCCAAGCTTGTTCGCTATGACAATGGATACGTTCCCAAATTTGCATAAACGTTCCGCAAACATTACATAAATCCCATCTCAGAGAAGACTCTTCTCGACTCTTGGCTCTGGGAGATAGGTCGGAAATGCAACTCTGATAGAAGGAGAAGTCATCATTTTGCCACTGCCATCAAATTAACAAACTGATTTATTAGACCTCTAAAAGACATAATCACCTCTGATTAGTGAAAAACACTGTCGCCCACGGATCAGTGATGTTGTTCATTTATAAACCAGCGCTCTCTCTATAATAATACGTAAGGTTCCAAAATTTGCATTTATATGTTCGCTTGTGAACGTTACACTTCTAAGGTTTCTGTGGAGAACCCTAAAGTCCTTAGCTGACGGCAACACCGTTGTATGGCGGCAACACCGTTGTATGGCGGCAACACCGTTGTATGGCGGCAACACCGTTGTATGGCGGCAACACCATTGTATGGCGTTGGCTATAGTTATGTCTTTACTCACAATAGTGTTGAACCAATTACCAAACAATAACAACATTTGACCAGTTTGTTGCAGACGACTCTGGAAAACATTGTGGAGAAAAGGAGAAACTGCTTGTGACGACCAATTACCTCATTTTCCCACAATGTTTTCTGCTCTAATCAGAAAATTATTTTTCAATTCCATCACATTTTGAAATATCTTCTGCAAACTTTTTCAATTTGGGACAGTAGGGAATTTGGCGTTTGGTAAAGGGTTAAATGGATCTTTCTAAAACATCAAATATCTGCTTAATTTTGTTGAGGAAAGATACTCATTTTTTAGGCTTTTCAAAAGTTCAGTTTGAATTATTTGAGTTTCACTTTTGTTACAGATATATGAAGTTTGATATTTACTCATCATGTGATAATTATTATACCATTTTGTTTAAGTGCTGCTTATTTATATATTTATTGCTGTTTATGCAATGGCAATGTGACTTTTAAAACTGAGTTTTTTTGTTGAACCATGACCATATATTAATTTTAAAGATTATATTACTTTCTTTCACACACATCATATCATTAAGTGTTTGATAAAGCGATATTTGTTATGACGATTCTAATAAGTACCGACAATACTACCCTGTAGAAATTGAAATTAAAACATTCTAAACTCAATTCCATTCAGTCCATTTGTTTGATCTTTGTTGTCAATTAAAATAAGTTCTTGGAAATTGTTTGATTGGGCTAAGTGTTTTGAAGCAACATTGATTGTTCCAAATTACACTGAGTCTGACCCAGAATATTTGAACCTTTTATTCCCATCTCTGAAAGATTAAGAAATAATGTGATATTTATGGCCACTACAGCCTACCAGTTTAATTCTCACGAAATGTTGTTTACATGTATATGTCTCACAAAGATCATTGTTGCAAAGTTTGTATCTAAGATTGCGAAAAATATATATTTAAGAAGGATTAGAATACCTTAACGATGTTGCATTGAAGGCTTTGTGTGCGATTGTGACTAGTATTATGTTTATGAAGATATGCAAATAAGTGAGAAAAAATGCAATACGTTATACACTTTGGGATTGTTATACACTTCAGAATCCGTTCCTAGATTTAGAGGTTATTCATGCTATTTTATAATTGGTTGAAAGACCGTAGCCTGGTGGAGCCTGGCCCGTTCGTATACCTCGAACTAGGCCAGGACTCCGGGCTAGGAAGACCGTAACAACAAAGCTTTGAGAATAAGGAACAACAAGACTTCACTATTTAGAAGCGTTTTTAATACATAGGAAATGAACCCTTATAGTGCTGGAACCAACATCATGCTTATGCAAACAGGTTAGATCCAGGTCAGCCGCCAGTAAAGTGGCAGCTGGCCTGTGATCTTACATGTTTGCAACTCTGTGTAACAAAGTTAAACATATATTAAAGGTTTTGGAAAGCAGACGACACAAAAATCAATTTTTAGAAATTTTCCCAGCATTCTAAAGGTTAAAACCTAGGTTTTTCTTTCTTCAACATGATGATAGAAGAGTTAAACATTGAAAATTGACACTGGTGCTTTTTTTAATAATACCTTCACAGAAACATATTAGATTGAAAGATTCTTGGTGTAAGAGTAATGCGTAATATGTGTCACAATATAAATCATTTTTCGAGTATTGGTTCAACGTGAGTTGAATATAGTTACAAAAAGAATATAAAGATTAACTCACTGTTGAAGACTATTTGTAACGCATTCTTTTACAAATTCTAACTTATGAATCCAAGATTAACAAATGTTAAAAGTGTTTATTATATTCTTATGAGTGAAATACTGGGATTTCTCAGTGTATTAATTTTAAATTTTGTCACAGTGAATATCGTCACTAGTAATGATATCAAAAAGTCAAATCATCACTAGTGATGATATCAGTTTTTACGGGACTACTTTTTTACCATTCGTTTGCATTAAAATCATAGCTGCACTTTTGCACACGGCACTAAAATGTTTGTTTTCTAAAATATATCCATACGCATGAATGACGTCATATTAACTGCTTTGCTCCTCCCATTTTATATTCCAGTTGACGTTTATGGAGGTATTTTGGCAAATGTACTTTATAAAGTGGAATAAAATAAATAGAATAATCAACTCCATTAGATATATAAAAAATATATCACTTCAATGGGTTGTTATCATGTAGAAAAAAAACTCGTTCTTCGAACTCGTTTTTTCAACCTGATAACAACCCATTCTCGTGACATATTTTTATATCAACCGAAAGGATTTGATTATTCTCTATGCATTCACGGGTAGATACAGTAGAGTTTTGTATGTTTGTATGTTATACAAACTAACATAGCTATTTGATGCATGATTAAACCATGAGGCATCAACATACCTTAATATGTACAATCTATACTCGGTAGATTTCAAACCATGCATCGCTTTTGGACTTAAATACATATTAAAGGCACATGAAAGGATACATGATGATGCATGAGTTTCAATACGTTACTGAAAAATATTTGGAGTTATTTCATTATGTTCATTTAAGTCATGAAAATCAATTTATGATTGCTGTTAGATCCTATTTTATTTAATAAACTCTTTTAACATAGTTATTTTGTGCTTAAAATATAGTGGGCTCTAATTCAATCATTTTCATCAACTATCTATTTGTTAAAATATTTGCGTATCATGTGACCAGGTCAGAGGTGAAGAATTAAGCAATCAGAATTATTAAACTGACCGATCTGGGGGACCATTGCCTTACACATTGAAGTTGTGCTGATGATTTTTTTGGTGAAACATTTTGTAATCTTACCAAAAGTTTACCAAATAATGTTGTTTGATATAGCATTAATAAATCTCCTTTTATGGACCTTTAATGCATCGTATGCAGAATCTAGAAATTTGAACTTGTTTGCATCCAATGGTTATTTTTTTAAAAGTGCATTTCACGCAACAAAACAGCTGTTTTAGAGTTTTAAAGAAATTGATTTGCAATTTTTCTATTTCGTCACATATTTGAACAAGAGTTTTTAATTCGCTACATGTGAAATATTTGTCGATTAGTCCACTTTTCGGAAATAGGAATATGTTGAATTACGCAAGCGAGTCTATGTACACAAGCGAGTCTATGAACGACCAAACGCATTCAGTGATCAAGAAGGAATGAAAAAGGATATTTTACATTGTAATGTACTTGCTGCAATACTTAAAGAGTCGAGCAATATTCGTTATAGCAACCATCAAAAGAATAGTGTGCACATTATCTTTGGAATAGTGACGTCAAAGAAGTGATATAAGAATACAGTGTTTATATTCTTTATTTTACGAATTCCAGTTTATGAAACAAATACATTCGTTAAATCAATGGGTAAAAAATGATAAATGAAATTGTCTTGACAATGCCAAACACCAACATGTCAAAAGAAATCCAAAGGTAGAATACCCGTAATCCGCCATTTTGGCACTCATAATTTCGTCGGATTACTACGTTTGTTCTCGGAACACATTGGTCGGTCGCGGCGGTTTTTTTCGCATTAAATCGAATAGTTACGATCCCGACCGATGCTTACCGGGAGCGGCCGAAATAATCCGACGAAGAATGAGATTCAAAATGGCGGATCATCGATATTTTAACTTAAGTATAAACTTGCAATTTTCCTCGGGTTGTCATGCCTATCTTATCCAAATCCTCGTGGATTGAAAACATACGATAACTATGATAGATGAATACATAGATTGACTCAATCGTAACTAATCATGTATTTCCGGTATGTGAGATTGATTTCATGGGATAAACCTGATGAGTTCAGATTGAGATTGACACTGTAGTGTTCATATGACGAGGGAATAGCCTAAGGTTGTAACACACAAGAAGGCATTTTATGATAATGCAAAGTTATCTTGTAATTCAAAGTATTTTGATTATGTGACGGCTTTTTTGGATTCACAAGTACTAGGCTATGGCTTTGAAAGAAAATCCAATGATACCAGGGGTACGAATGGGAATTGATCCCAGGACCCCCGAGTTTTATGGCCACCACCTTAACCACTTGGTCGCACATGATCAATTAGTTTAAAGCATGATAACGCCCCATGGTACATAAACCCATAATGCTGGAACCAACTTCGTGCTTATGCAAATAGGTTAGAACCAGGCAAGCCGCCAAGTAAGTTGGCGGCTGGCCTATGATCTAACTTGTTTGCTTCTCCGAGTATTTTTCCTCACAAAATTAAGCAGATTTTTCATGTTTTTGAAAACAGACAACACACAAATCTATTTTTTAGAAAATGTCCCAGCATTCTAAGGGTTAAGAAAAATACAAGTAAAAACCCATCAAGAAATAAAATAAATAAAACTACATGAACACTAGATATATCTTTCCCGATTTGTCCCCAAATGATGTGATGTTGATAAACATGTTTATTAGGCCTTCATGATGAACTACATTTTTTGAGTTGTGTAGCCTAGTCCTCTGACCGTGACTTGTCACTTTGTGGTGAAGAGCTGTGGGTCAGGGGACCAGTACCGCGTTCAAAGTACGAAGACGTTCGTTTAAGCTCGACTGGTGGTCGCTTTGCTCACTGTCTCACAAAACAGAAAGGGGAACCAGCGACCGAGCGCCCTTGTACATCTTACTCTTGAACAAAATCCAGGTTTGGAATAATAAGATAAATGTAGAATACCCAAAATCTGCTATTTTGAAACATTTTCTTTCGTCGGATTTCTTCTGTCATTCTCGGTATGCATCGGCACAGAACGGAACTATTCGTAGTTAACCGAATAGTTCCGGCCCCGACCGGTGTATGCCGAGAACGACCGAGGAAACCCGATAAAAGATTATTAAGGATAAATTCTACCGCTTTTGACCAATCGTGCTAAACTTAACATAATAATGTACACCTTTTACATTCTCCAAAACACCGTATCCCTATAATGTTTCTTTAGTTTTAACTTATTTATCTAATATCGATCGTGCTAGAAGCTTGAAGCTTATATAATTCTAATGTACTCCCGTTGATTCGTGGACTAGTCCCGGAAAATTTTACCTCTAGTTCGAAATTAGAACCCTTGGTAAAAGAAGCCGACGTTCTACCATTGCACCAATGTCGTCAACAAACAAATACAAATTAACCGTTTACCATTAATAACTTCCCTCTAGTAGTAGCACTTAAAACATTTTCACTTTAGTATTTATAGTGTATGTACGCATATGCAGTAGACGTATTTTTGTATGCACTGAAGCTAGACAAACCTTGTATTCACAAAGCACATTTCTACATTATAAGACACCCAATGGCCAAGTTCTTGGTAGAAAACGTTACATGGCGGACAAAAAACGTTTCTTTCTCGGCTGAAGATCCGAAATCCGGCGTCGTACAGTCCCTTAAGTACATTTAGTTGTTCTGCAATCTTTTTCTTTTCGAAATGGAACTCTATTTGTAATTGTTTCACCCTATAGAGGGCGCCACTCGCTATCATTTCCGGTAAGGCCGACCACTCTGCTCCCTCGACGTCTATTTTCAGAATGTCCAATGTCATCTGAAATGTTAAATACGGTTGATGTACGTTATTGGTTTTAATTGTTTGAGGCCTTGACGAAAATCTTAATTTATGTAATAGTACTGTATACCCGGCTAGTTCGTAGACATACATGTATATGTAATATAAACACCTATTGAATTCATACCAATGGTGGTCCTTTAACCCTTATATTGCTGGAACAGACTTTATGCTTATGCAAACATGTTAGATCCAGGCTAGCCGCCAAGTAGATGAGCGGCTGGTCTTTGATCTAACCTGTTTGCTACTGTGAGTATGTTTACCCATCAAAATTAAGCAGATGTTTAGGTTCTGGAAAGCAGACGACACAAAATTGTATTTTTATAGAATTACCCAGCACTCTAAGGGTTAAGTTATTTTACTAGAAACGATATTTCCCAATCGTAATGCCATTCCCATGCCCTCAGCACACGATGGAGAAAGAACAGTATGCTACCTCTGTCTTTTCAGTCTTTTAACCCCGAATAGGCTTCCTATGACACCGTGTTGATTCGTACCCACAACCTTTCACTGATGATGATATAAAGCTTATGGAGATCTTTGTCACCGATGTGCAAAGCAAACCAAAACTGAGAACATACACACTATTCAAGAACTGTCTTAAACCCGAGGACTACGTAGAACCTGGTTTAAGCAAGTGTGAACGTTCACTGATCACCAAGTTTAGATGCGGCATCTTTCCTCTACGAATTGAAACAGGGCGGTATGTGGGGGAAAGCCCAGATATGTTGGTGAAAGTTCACATGAGAGACTTCGTAGATATTGTGCAGCACAATCAGTAGAAAACGAGACAGTTTCTGTTTCAATGTGATATGGAAACTCACTTCGCCGTAATAAGTATAATGACTTGTTTAGTGGGACTGATGGGCTGCCAGATGACCAAAGATTATGTCATATATAATGGCGTCACGCCCAAGAAAGCTTGCGAAATACCTAGTGAAAGCATATCTTCTAAGAACGAACGCCGGCTTATAACACATTTCTTTTAAGTGTACACGTTAAGTCGTTCAATGCATTGAAATGTTGAACATCATTTTAAATCATTATCTTTGCATTGGACAAGTATACGTAAAGCAATCGGGTATTTCCGTGAGGTGGGAAATACATATCATTCGTAAGTGTATGATTACAACATTTCGGGTAAATCGTCCCCGGCTTATAACACATTTCATATAAGCGTACATGTTAAGAAGTTCAATGTGTTGAACATTATTTTAGATCAGTTTCTTTGATCGGTAGCTCAGGCATTATATTGAAATTATAAGTTGTGATTTCACATTTAAGATCTATATTTGAAAACGAAAATACTATGGAAGAAGTCTCGCGAGAAACAATAATCGTCAAAACATAATCGTCACCGGCTTATAACATATTTCTTATCACAAGCGACTGCCTTAAGTAGGTCAATGTATTTGAACATCTTAAATCAGTATCTTTGATCGGTTACTCATACGAAATAGTGAAATCATAAGTCGTAATATATATAAATGCTTCCTTAATCAAATTAATTGACTATTTAGATTTCACACGTAAATCTCAATTCGAAAACGAAAGTACAACGAAAGAAGTCTCGCGAGAAACAAAATGGCGACTTCCATACTACTTCAGATGTGTTTTCATTGGATAAACCCGATGAATTCAGATTGGAGGCCTGTGTTTTACATACATGTTCATGCTGAAGGTCCTTCATGGTGGTGCCGAGGGTTCTGACTTCCCATTTACTGTTGAGAGTTGTGTCCTTCGAGCCCAAGCCCGTCGGGTGAAACGTGCATCCGGATGGGTTCTTTATTTTGTCCGAAGCTATGTGGGACATGCTAAACAAACAAAAACAAATATATACTTGTAATAATTTGATCGCTAAAAACATGCATAAATAGGCTAATGACCTTATAAATCGCAGTCGAAGACCGACTGTTTTGGACATGCTCACCCAACGACTCAATCTGAACATATCGGTTTTATCCAATGAAAACACCTTTGAAATGATAGGAATGACGCCATATTGGTTCCCGCGGAATGACGTCATTTCTCTTTCGCTTTCACAAATAAATCTTAAATGTGAAATCTAAAAATCATTTAATTTGATTAAGGAAACAACTATATATGTCACAACTTATAATTTCGCTATTTCGTATGAGTTTCCGATAAAAAATGATTTTAAAGGATGTCCAACACTTCGATATACATCAAACTACTTAACTTGCACGCTTAGAAAAATTGTTAATCGCCGGGGCCGATTTACCCGAAAAATTGTAACCCTACACTATGTCCGAGGTGTATTTCACAGCTCACTGAAATACCCGAGTAGTTTCGATTGCCGACGACTGTGATTTCTCTGCCGAGTGTTAGATGTAACGCCGTTATAAAGCATGGGGTGTCATATACCACTAGAGCCGGAAAGTTGATGCTCAACTCATGCGGGTTACATATTGTGGTTATCATTGGCAAATAGTTGAAAAAGCAAAATAACGTTGGCACGGCTATCTTGTTCGGACAAAAGATCTTTAACATTGGTCACGTGATTCATTGGCCTGGAATAGTAGAGCACGTTTATGTCATGAGTAGCCGTATAATTGACAATCATGAATCTTCAGCGAATTTCAAAGTCAAACAAATCATACTTATGTAACGTGAATCGGGTCCCTCTCGGAGAAAAGCCATCGTGGATCACCCATCCAGGTACTTACCACTTAGTATGTTGCTTAACTTCGAGAGAAAGCCAACAATTCTACCGAATCACCCATGAAAGCCGGCTTCCGCAGCGAGACTGTAGAAGTAGTATTTATACATAAACCCTATTACCGACACACTTAGATGTATCTCTAGGGGGCGGGATTCCGACTTCGATAAATTCAAATTATAACTAAACATTTTACAATTTAAAATAAAATTGATAGTTTTATACTTGTATAATGGTGTAGGGTATTTTGAGGGATGCCCCGACCCTAACATGCCAATTTAGCTCTATTTAAGAGAATAATAATAATATAAAAAAAAGTAAATAAAAAGAAATACAATTTTTTGTAGGATCGATTTGCAATTATGATTTATATTATGAAAATTACCTCGGATCGAAGGTGTGTACTTCACAACCGAACCATTTTATAACGGCACTTTCGAACTCAAAGTTGTTGTTTGACCTGCAAAAGAACACAAACATGTTCAATGTAGATAGCCCGGTATTTGTCCCATATATTGTACGTAAAGGTGCAACAATCCGTTGACAAATACAAGCTATAGAGTTATACATGTTATACAAGATATAGAGTTATACATGTTAAACAAGATATAGAGTTGTACATGTTATACAAGATATAGAGTTATACATGGATTTAATACAACATATAGAATTATACATATGTAATACGAAATATAGAGTTATAGATGTTATACAAGATATAGAGATAAACATGTTATTCAAGATATAGAGATAAACATGTTATACAATATAGAGTTATACATGTTAAACAAGATATAGAATTATACATGTTAAACAAGATATAGAATTAAAGATGTTATACAAGATAAAGAGTTTTACATGTTATACAAGATATAGAGTTTTGCATATTATACAAGATATAGAGACAAACATGTTATACGAGATATAGAGTTACACATGTTGAACGTTATATAGAGTTATAGATGTTATACAAGATATAGAGTAATACATATTCTACAAGATATCAAATAATACATATTCTACAAGATATAGAGTTATACATGTTCTACCAGATATAGAGTTGTACATGTTATACAAGATATAAAATTATACATCAATTTAATACAAGATATAGAATCATACATATGTAATACGAAATATAGAGTTATACACGTTAAACAAGATATAGGAGTTGTACATGTTATATAAGATATAGAGTTATATATGTTATACAAGATATAGAGTTATACATATTCTACAAGATATAGAGTTATACATGTTATACAAGATATAGAGATATATATGTTCTACCAGATATAGAGTTTTACATGTTATTCAAGATATAGAATTATACATGGATTTCATTCAAGATATAGAATTATACATATGTAATACGAAATATAGAGTTATACATGTTAAACAAGATATAGGAGTTGTACATGTTGAACGAAATATAGAGTTATAGATGTTATACAAGATATCGAGTAATACATATTCTACAAGATATCGAGTAATACATATTCTACAAGATATAGAGGTATACATGTTATACAAGATATAGAGGTATACATGTTATACAAGATATAGAGATATAGATTTTATACAAGATATAGAGTAATATTTGTTATACAAGATATAGAGTTGTACGTGTTGAACGAAATATAGAGTTATTGATGTTATACAAGATATCGAGTAATACATATTCTACAAGATTTAGAGTTATACATGTTATACAAGATATAGAGTTTCACATGTTATACAAGATATAGAGTTTCACATGTTATACAAGATATAGAGTTATACATGTAATACAAGATATAGATTTTCACATGTTATACAAGATATAGAGGTATACATGTTATACAAGATATAGAGATATAGATTTTATACAAGATATAGAGTAATATTTGTTATACAAGATATAGAGTTGTACGTTTTGAACAAAATATAGAGTTATTGATGTTATTCAAGATATCGAGTAATACATATTCTACAAGATATAGAGTTATACATGTTCTACAAGATATAGAGTTATACATGTTATACAAGTTATAGAGGTATACATGTTATACAAGATATAGAGATAAACATGTTATACAAGATATAGAGTTTCACATGTTATACAAGATATAGAGTTATACATGTAATACAAGATATAGAGTTTTACATGTTATACAAGATATAGAGATAAACATGTTATACAAGATATATAGATATAGATTTTATACAAGATATAGAGTAATATTTGTTATACAAGATATAGAGTTTTAAATGTTATACAAGTTATAGAGTTTTACAGGTTATACAAGATATAGAGATAAACATGTTATTCAAATGGTTTCTTAATCTAATTACTATCAAGGTAAGCGATTAGTTATAGTTTTGAGGCAAACATGATTCCTCTTAACCCTTTCCCAATTAACAAATGTTCGACTGTCCCAAATTGAAAGAGTTTGCAGACGGCATTTAAAAATGTGATGAAATTGTAAAATAATCTTCTGATAGGGCAGAAAACATTGAGGGAAAAGGAGAAATTGCTCGTAACGAGCATTTTCTCCTTTGCCCTCAATGTTTTCTTAAGTCGTCTGCAACAAAGGGGTCAAATGTCGTTATTGTTTGGGAAAGGGTTAATCGTTACATTCGATAAAATCTTAATTTCGAGTTATTTCGATTCACCGCGTTTTATTTCATTTTGATAAGCAAATAACTTTAATATTAAATGCTTTCTTGGTTGTAGTTGGTATCAGTGGCCTTAACTTTTTACAACCTGCAGGCGACATCTTTTTTTTTCCTTGAAGCAGACATCTTTAGAAAAGCTTTGTAAACATGTGGAAAACCTTTCATTTCTGTTGTTGTGATATGTGAATAGATTAAAAAGGCATTGTAGCAAAAGGAGAAATTTCTTGTGACGGTCAATGTTTCCTTTTGCCACAATGCTTCTTGAACGTCGTCTGCTGCAAGGCGTAAAAATGTGGCAGTAGGTAATAATGAGTTAAATGATATATTTGATACATGTACATGATTTGAAATGTGTTTATCAATGTACAGTCTGTAAAGAGCAGATACGGAAGATGCATATATACACGAAAACGAGAATTGCTCATTTAAAAAAATAGTGTTGCAAGGGTAGAACGCTGGCCTCTTGTACCGAGGGTCCCGGGTTCGAATCTCCTCTAGGCAAGGTGAGAAGTCCCGGAACTTACCCACAAATCGGCGCGAGGACTGGTTTAGTATCTAGGAACCAGTCTTTGAGAGTTGCTTCGAACAAGCATTAAGCTTCCTTCACAATCGAAGTAGAACAAATGAGGTAAAATAAACTAAATGGAATCGAAATGAAAAAAAAAGTTTTTGTTGGACACATAATGACTTAGTTTACCCATAGGAGTACACAAGGCAGGGTTTCGTTGGAGCAACAGATCGGTCAATACACACTTCTTTCCCGCCGTCATACACCGTCCCTACGCGAAGCTGGTTTCTACAGAGAAGCTGGTATGTGTTCGTGTATCTGAAAAAAGGCAACCATCCACAAACATGTACTTTAGATAGTTTAGCCCTCGCTTAGAATGCTGGGTAATTTCTTAGTAATAGATTTTTGTATCATCTGCTTTCCCAAACGTTTGATTTCTGCTTCATTTTGACGAGGAAAGATACTCAGAGTAGCAAACATGTTACATCACAGGCCAGCCATTTTACTTGTCGGTTGGCCTGGATCTAATATGTTTGCATAAGCATGAAGTATGTTCCAGCACTATTAGGGTTAGACAAAGAATTATGCGATATAAATTTGTCTGCAAACATTCTTTAGTAACAAATCAAGAGCTATCTTTAGGTTTTTTTGTTTAGTTTTTATCATCTCTTACGAAAAACAAGTTTCACTTGAATAGATCGCCTATTAAGAACATGACAGCGTGTAAATACTCGTAGTTTTGATTTCATAATCATCTCTGTTAATATCATTCTACGTTATTTTGCATTTTGTGATACTAGAAATGCTCAGGTTCATATATGTACATGGGTGTGATATTTTACTTTTATGGACAAGCGATTTGATATTAAAAGTAAACTTTCAAGGCGCATAAAAGGAGATTAATGCGATATCAAACTATATTCTTTGGTAAACTTTTGGTCAGATTCAAATAGTTATCACAATAAACCCCATCGGCACAACTTAAACGTGAAAGCTAACCAGAAATAACCCAGATAAGCCAGTTTAATAATTCAGATTGTGTGTATCTTCACCTCTGACCGTGACAGTTGATAAACACATTTTGAACGGACCAATCAGAATTCGTTATTTTGAATATGTAAACTAACAGGTTGTTGATAAACATGATTTAATTAGAATCAACTATATTTCAAGCACAAATTAACTTATGTTAAAGGATTCTATTTAATATGGTCTCAAGGCGTTTGTAAATTAATTCTCATGACTTTTATGAACATAATAAAATAACTCCATATATTTTTTCAATATTTTTTTTTGTACTCATCTCCTTTTATGTAACTTTAAATATGTATTAAAGCCATACTTGCGCTCATATACACTAAAATTGTGACAGTTCTAGAATAATTGAAAATTATCTAAAAAGTGCTTTATATTCCCTTTTACAGAGGAATTGAAACGGCAACATGTTCACATGATGCTTTTAAATGAGTGAATATGATGAGGTTTGTTTACAATTAGCGATAAAAAAAGGTCAGCCGAGAAACGTCGGGAACCAATGAAACCCGAGAAGTTAAATCCGAGCGCTCCTTGCTATTTTAGATGTTGAGCGAATGTAAACAATGAAGTTAAATTGGTGAGCAACAAATTTATGAAAATGGCACTTTGAAAGATAGATTATTAATAGTACAGGCGTTATATTGTCATGATCCAGTGGTTTTTCGCTATTTTTCAACATATTCTATCATAATGTATAACCCATTTTACACAGTTTTGCAGTTTTCTGAGCGCTAGTATGCTTGTAAATGTCTGAAAATTTTGCTCATGCTCAGTTAACATGAATCCGCGTATATGTGTGTATATTATTATTCTCCAAAATCGTTTGTACAAATGCGATAGACTTTCCCTTAGAATTAGCAAAAGTTTGAAATCCCGATCAAGATTCCTTTAAATAAATATTTAAGTTTCACGCCGATTCAACAAGATTTCAGTCTAATAACGGCGACATCTTAAAGGCACATGAAAGGATATCAGCATAGATGAATTACTAATTATGTTAAAAAAGTCATGAACATTAATTTATGAATGCTGTGAGACCATGTTTAATGAACTCCTTCTTTCTTTTATTTCTTTCTTTTATTGTGTGCTGGATCTATATATGTCTCCGGTTCAATCATGTTTATCAACAATCTTTTTGTTTACATATTTCAAATAACGAATTCTGATTGGTCTATTCAAAGTGTGTCTATCACGTGACCAGGTCAGAGGTGAAGAGGCAATCTGAATTATTAAACTGGCTAATCTAGGTTATTTCTTGTTGGCTTTCATGTATAAGTTGTGATGGTGTTTTCTTTTTGTCATTACCATTTCAATCTGACAAAAAGTTTACCAAAGAATATAGTTTGATATAGAATTAGTCTCCTTTCATGCGCCTTAAACATTTCACGGGTTGTTGCTTTGAAACTTCAACAAGAAGAACTGTTTTCTTTTTATTATTTAACTGATAAGCCCATTTCAAAGTCCCATAGCTCCGTAAAGATCCAACGGAACTTTGAAATATTTCGTCTGCTTATGACCTATAGCTAGAGGGTCAAGAACAACATAACCTTCAAAATTCCTCCGGGGGGGGGGAGCAAAAGTGTCCTTGGCTCATGGCCTATAAAGATCTTTATTTGAAAACGAAGGTACATTGAAAGAAGTCTCAATTTTCATTGGATAAACCCGAATAGTTCAGATTAAGCCGTACCTACCTGTGCATTAAAGATACTGATTCGGATATGTTCAGTGTCCTTAGTGTGTCGATGGATGGAAGAAGTAGTTGCTCTTCGCTCGTTTCTTCTTTATCGGAAAAACGTAACATGTCCATAAATGATCCATCTGGAAGAAAAAACAACACATTAAACAGAGTTTGACACAGATCAACAAAGATACTTGAAGTACTCAGTAGGAATTTACAGAAATTGCAGGCGTATTGCACTTGATAACCTTTACAATAAAATGTCGTTGGAACAAAACAGTTATTTCTCTTTATTGTGGTATAGTATCTAATGAAATATGGATTGAAATAAGAAATACTGAACGCAAAATTCATTGCGATCGTGCCAATTTAAATAAGAATGTATAGACATCTTGCGATTGATTTTAAACCCGTTGCAACGCTTTTGTATCAGAGTGTATTATTCATTGATTATGGGCTTTACATTCTTTAATACAAGCTGATCTTAATTCTAATGCCTTTTTTTCAAGTAAGTTAGTCTTATACAACATTACAACTGCTGTATACTTTTGAAGATTTTTCGTATTTGATATCAACGTGTCCTAACAGCCGTAGACAAGCAAGCTTGGGGTAAATTACCCTTTATCCGCTAGTTTGAAATACACACAAACACGGTTTCGCAGCCATCTTCTTTTGCGAGTAAACAAACAGTCACGTGACAAACGCCCACTGTAATTGCATTGCGTAAAGGGGTTGTTCTACGAAAGATTTCTTCTATAACACCCCAAAAAATAAAGAAATGATATAGACAGTTATAAAATTTGATAATTTTTCTATCATAAAACAGATCTTTTTCCTTATCTTTCATCCAAAATAACGTTGTACATGTTGCAGTAAGTATTGTACCGTGACACGTCGTAGTTTTCAGTACTGATATTTATAAGACGACGGGTCGTGCATTTAGGGCCACATTTAGTCCAAAAGAGATTCTAACTTCTTAAAACGTGTTCACCGAATTTGAGTTTACCACACAGTCCCTTAGTTTCATCAAATTGTGTTCTTGCAAAGAAAGAATTTCCACTGACTCTCATATGTGGCTTTACATTTGTTTGTTCAAAAAGAATCCTGCAGGTAGATTTATAATGTACGAAATTTTACTAAAACTCTACTAGTATAGAACGTCCAATCCCTTTGGCAACAATTTTCTGGAATTTTCAATGGAAACCCGAAAGACCGCCTTAATCCAAGCACCAGCCTGGTTTGTTTACAAACATCACAACATTGCCGGTTTTTTAAAGCATTTGCTCCAAACTCAGAAGCTTTCTGCTATCATATATATTCAATGGAAATACTTCTGACAAACCAATTGCCTACACATGCTTCTGGATTATTTAGAGCCTTATGGCATAGTACAGGCAAATAAATGATTCAATATAGATGATGAATAGGTTGCTCATTTTGTCCAGCTCATTGACTTATAGTCAGGCAATTGAGGTCTTTCAGAATCATCAAAAGACAGTTCCAATCAGGTGTATTCCCCATATTAGTTTATTCATTTCGTTTTAATTCGAAATGTGGGCGACATTGGTGCAGTTGTAGAGCGTCGGGCTATTGTACCGAGGGTCCCGGGTTCGAATCCCTATTAGGCGAGTTGAATATTCCGGGACTAACCCACAAAACCTGCGCGATTACTGGTTTAGTATCCAGAAAGCAGTCATCGAGAGTGGCTTTGAACAAGCTTTAAGCTTCCTTCACAATCGATGTAAAACAAATATGTTGAACTGGTGAATGGTGAACTGTAAATAGCCTATGTAATAAGGACTAAATACTTATGTGACCAAGGAGCAATAAAGAAAAATTCGGAAAAAAGGTCACAACTTTCATTAACTCTTTCCTTCTAATTTGATTTCGGGCACATCTAACTAGCAATTACAGACACTAATTAAAAGAAATATAAAATTCCGGCTTGTTTGTGGTATTTGATAGAATCTTTACAAAGACCTAATAAACCTGTTTATTAGGTCTTTGATCTTTATGAGCGTTTTCTCAATTTAAAAAAAATGATTTCGAAGGTCATCTTCTTAGGTGCAATGTATCATCAACATGAACAAAACTTTTTTTTAAAATCTGCCACTATTCCTTCAATTATGTACTAATTAAATACTAATTCCATATCAAAATTGATACTACTATCTTTGATTAACCCATTGTCCCATATGGGGATTTATGCATTATTAAACTTCATATGCAAGAGCAATCAATATTTAAGAAGCAACATTTTCCGTCTGATATAAGTTATAAGCCATTGTAACAAATGGAGTTATTCTGCATTTTGCCGCTGTGGTTTTTAAAGTCATTTGTGAGAGGTGCGGTAACGTGTGGTATAATAGGGTAATGGGTTAATATTCACACAGATAAAAATATATAAAGCGCTGCCAAATGCTTAAACTTGAAACCCTCTTGAGACAGGACATCAAAATTCATTGAAATCTCGGCACCAAAAGGTGTCCGAACGCTGTATCTAGGAGACACAGATCATTTTGGTACTGTGTTATACGTCGGAATCGGTTTGTTTACTCGCAAGCCTCGTTTCAAAATGACCTTCACCTTAAAAATGTTACTATTTTTGGCAAACCGTGTTTGTGTGTATTTATACTTTCGTCGGATTACTTCGGTCGTTCTCGGTATGCCTCGGTCTGGGCCGGAACTAATCGCATGGAACCGAATAGTTCCGGAAACCGACCGAGGTTAACCGAGGACGATCGAAGTAGTCCCATGACAGAATGAGTTTCAAAATGGCGGATAATTGGTATCCTACCTTAAAACCACCTTAAGACCGAACAGAAAAACGTACTTACTGTTGTCATTTCTTACGCTGCTCCCTAGCAGCACGAGCACCAGACCTACAAACAGTAGAACCGTAAATCTTCGGACAGCAGATCTGTCCATGATCAACCTGAGTAGATAGATGGGATGATGAACAAAAAAGTATATATGAATCAGTATAAATCTATAAATGTAAAAACAAAAACACTTCTCATTGAAACAAACTCAAAAGTAATGTCATCTCCATTTAAAGGGAAAGGTAAATCACCACTACATCACCTGAATGAATTGTGACGGAGAGACGCGAAATAAGATGTTACATACGATCCCACATGTATGTGTGTGTATGGTGAGGTGAAATTTACCCATAGAATGCTGGGTAATTTTCTCAAAATACTTTTTTGTGTCGTGTGCTTTCCATAACCATAAATAACTGCTTAGTTTTGTTGATAAAATATACTCAGAGCAGCAGACAGGTTAGATCACAGGCCAGCCGCAAATTAACTTGGCGGCTGGGCTGGATCTAAACTGTTTTACAAAAGCATGAATTAGGTTCCAGCACCATCAGGGTAACCCCTTTCCCAAAGAACACGTTTTCGACTGTCCCAAATTGAAAGAGTTTGCAGACGACATTTTAAATTTCATTATGTGATAAGATTGTAAAAAATAATCTTCTGATAGGGCAGAAAACATTGTGGGAAAGGGAAAATTGCTCGTTACGAGAAATTTCTCCTTTTCCCACAATGTTTTCTAAAGTCGTCTGCAACAAATTGATCAAATGTCGTTATTATTTGGGAAAGGGTTAATACTTATGCAAATAATGACTATTATATGGAAAAATGGAAAAAAAAGTGTATGTTGACGAGTTAGTTTTTCGGTAAAATGACAGTTTCCATGGTAATCGTATTTGAAATATATTGATAAAAACGACTAAAATAACCTTAAATTTGAAAAATCGAAGCTTGGGGCTTTATATTCATGAGAAATATATAATAATGTTAATAATCTTTTATACGGGCGAAAGACCGTGCCGAAGGCACGGTCTGAAGACCGCCTATATGTTACACGTACGTACGAAACGAAAGAAGGTACCTACAAAACCAAGGATTTCCGAATTACTCAGAACCCTATAGGACTTTTTTCGGCCATTTTGGTTGCAACCGGTTTTTTTGGCCCCATATGGCGCCATCTTGTACGAAAATTTATTTTTATTCCGCTCCTTTACTAGCAATGATGTGGAAAAATCAAAGTCAACAAGCAAAAAATAGAAGGATTTTCCTCCGAATATTTTTTACATCTTAAACAATAAACAGTTTTGTAAAATTTAGACCGCATTTCAACATTTTCTGTTAATTTGGTGAAGGTGGCGTCTCTCATCCTAAAACCCGTCAATTCTTCATATGTTGACATGGTGATTACACCAAAAACTGTAAGGTGCACTTTCCGTTTTTGTGTATCACGTGACAAGACATTTTCTTTACAAATCATCATCGTTCCGATCACCGCTTCAAATCTTAAATCGAATGAAATAATCGCCTTGTTGAACGAACATCGAAAACGATGATGTCAGGTAAGATAACTTTTTGTACACTTTCATTTTCGTATAAAGAACCAAAGACCTAATAAATGTTTATTAGGTCTTTGAAAGAACGCATATTTTGACAGTATATTTTGTTAAAAGCGAGATAGATAAATCGAAGAGAGTCTGGACCGTCATTCTATGTTTACAAACAAGATGGACACTACGAGCACTGTCTTACTCCGAATATTGATTTTATGTCACCGCATCTATCTATGTGTCGAGGTAGTACTTAGTACACTTTCCAGTGTTAAACGCTACGGGCAATATGGACATACATTTTAGAGACGAAAAAAGGTTTGTTTACATTGATATCATTTCAAGGCTGAGTAATCTTGATCCGTATTGGATTCTTCTTTTTGGATTGACGATGTGCCTGTTTGTTTTTTATTCACACGTTCTTTGCTCTTTAATTCTTGAATCTACCTATCCTGATGACTTCCAAAATATATCTTTTCACCGATTATTAATGGAGACATAGTCGGGGAACATAGTAATGACTTTTAAGTAAATTTTATTTGTCTGCTTTCCAGAATCAGCCATAGTTCAGACTGTGTGAAGGTCAAATGTGAACCGGCAACCAAAGAAATGAATGTTGTGGTACTGCATAAAGAAAGATTCTTTGTTTTATAAGCGCATGTAAGTACAACTTATCTTTTTCATAAGTAATTATGATATGAATAATACCTTGCAAATACAGATAAGACAAACAACAAGGAAATTTTGGTTTGAACAGCTTTTAACTTTAGAAAGAAGGTTTTACCTGAACTACATGTGTTTTATACTGTTTTCAACACTATGTCAAACATAAATTTTATGGCTTATAGTTTGTGTACATGTCAATACATCCTCTTAGCATGTTTTTTCTAGAAAAAAACTGCACTGCAATATTTTTAAACTAGATCACTTTATCTTCCTTCCATTCATAATTTGATGAGAAATATTAATAAACAATGATTTAAAAGGATGTATAATGACTAATGAATTTCAAACAAGTGGCTGGAATAGATTTGTTTTCCATTAATGTACATGGCTCAGTCTATAAGGATTACAACTAAACGAACAAAGACAGCATAAGTAATTCTATAACAAGATTTTGGCAAACATGTTGCCATTAAAAGCTATTCAAAACAAAGTTTGGGAATACAAAAAGACTACATTACTTTTGAAATGATATCTATTCAACATTCATGTTTTATGTACATATTATACATCAAAACACTTCTGCTGTATATGAGGTACAGTGACAAAGAAAGAACCATTTTAACATGGATTTTGTTTTAAACTTATGTTTCTTCCATTATTTCTTTTAAACAGAAATATGTGTGCCTGACAGAGGAGGAACTGTACCTGAAAGTGCTGACAAAAAGAGAACAGATGAAGACGTGTATGAAAATTGTCCCTGTATTTTTTTCTCTAAAAGTTTAAATGTCAAACTTGTGTTAAGAGGCCAGCCTATGGGACAGAGTAAAACCAGTTAACCCATTACCAAACAAAACTAAAATTTAACCACTTTGTTGAAGATGACTAAGGAAAAAGTTGTGGGGAAAGGAGAAATTGCTCGTGACAAGCACTTTTTTCCTTTTCCCACAATACTTTCTACCCTATCAAAAGATTATATTTCAAATGTCTGCAAACACTTTCAATTTGGGACAGTAACAAATTTGGGGTTTGGTAAATTGTTAAATTATGTAAACACTTTTTGAAGCAAGCAGGGCATAACAGATTTGAGTAAAGCCACCATTGTAACTGAATTATTTCTACAGCAAGTTTTCCCTTTTGTCACAATGATTTTATTCTTTACAAAAATGCTCTCTTTTTTCTGATTACAAACACTTTTGGTTGCAAATAATTTCTATTTCAAACAATGAGGGCTTTGCATTTTCAAATCATTTGGACATTTCTAGCAATAAAGCATAAACAATAATAATTTCTAAATATTATTGGGTAAAAGATATTGTAATTCATAGAAACATTGTTTTGAAAGATTCCCTTGCATCACATTGGCTTCTTATTATTCTCTATTAAAGATATGTTCAATTCTTTCTACCTTTTATAATAGTTTTAAAAAACACTTTGACAAAATCATGAATATAGTCAAATGACTAAATGAGCAGTTATCCTTTTTCTTATTATAGTTTAAATCAAATGTCATAGTAAAATTATGCAATTTTCTTGTGGTCTGCTATTGCTTTCATTGGTAACAGTCACAAATAAAGCTTGAATTAAGGTTTATGGATAAATGATGGCATGTTGCCTGTTTACTTTCAAAAGAAGATGTAATAGTTAAAGTAATTTACAAAAATTATGTGCTTTATTCTCAAATTGGACTCCTTTTTGTAAATTGTGAAATATTCAACAATTATTGATAATGCACCCTGAAGATGATAAAACAAAACTTTTGGAAATAATACTTTAATCAATAGTTTGTTAAAAGGAGTAACAGGTTATTGGCACAACATTGAAGCAAAGGTTATGTTTATATGTGGATAATATGAAAACTTATATAACTTTCTTTATTTAAACTATTTAATGTAAATCATGCATTGCATTTTGCAGAAGGTTAAACCAAACATAGGCTAACACTATGGCTGATCATTTGAACAAGTTTTTGTATAGATCTGTACATATTCTATTGAGACAAGTGTTTGTTATTACTACTAATTACCTTAAATAAAATTTGTCAATTGTTTAACAATAGAATTTTTTTTGTTTGTTTCAACTTATTATAGAAGGACTTTAGGTGCTGTAGATAATTTTAAAGAATTTTGACAATGATGGATTTTCTTTGTAATACAAATTTTTCTATTTCATCACTAAATCATATGTTGTGAAAGATTTTTAAGAATTATTCAGAGAAAACATATGCTTACAACATACATTTTGGTGAAGAGTAGATTCTACATATCAAGGTTTCAGTGCAAGACAATACTGTAAGTGCTTCACATATATGAAGTACTTACTGAAGTCTTGTGTTGAATCCTCATTTTGCATGGAGAGATTTTGGAATTCAAATTCTTTAGTTTGGTGGTTTTGATATTGCACAAACAGTGTCTTCTGTTTCTTATTGCATTACTGATATGGGTAGGATAGCTAAAACATGAGAGTATCTAGCGAGAACCACCAACCACACATACATGATAATGAGTCTTAGATGCTATGTTTGATAATAGTTTAACAACATTTTCAACAGAATGCTTCAGTTGTGTCAATAGACATATCCCTGTTTGTTCCTATTATTTCCTCATTAGTCCCTGCAAATAAACCTTCTAAGCCACCCATCACTTACCCCATAAAAACATCGTTGCTCTGTGGTTTAGTCAAATTAAAATAATTCAACATGAAGAAGCGTTCCACCCCCCGACCCCCCCCCACCCCCAAAGATAGTTTTTGGTAGGACCTGGATCACAGCTAAAATGTGGTTATGGAGTATCCATTGATAGCATCCAACCATACATCAATGTTAATAAGTCTTAGATGCTATTGTTGGATTATGGTTTAACACCATTTTCAACAAATTGTTCCAGTTTTATATCAATCGACATTAATCCCTGCTCCTGTTATTTCCCCACCAGAACCTTCCAATATTCCTCGCTGGACATAGTCCGAATGATCCTGACGTGGATATTTCATTCTACGCCACAGTTACAGCTTGGATCATCCTAGTTACCCTAGACACTGGCCATTTAACCCATACGAATATCCTTACTCTTTGTTTGGAAATTTAAAAAGTCGTGGTGCAATGCCTTTCGAAAGAATATCATACAAGCCAAAGTATCAAATGCATAATTATTCAAGCTCAATACCAAATATACTTCTGTCTTATGACTATGCACCATTCATAATGGTTAGCAACTCATATAATATATCCACAGTGGTAAAATACAGTAGTTGGCGTCGTAGGTTATATATCAAACATATCTGATTTGTATATTGACAATGGCTATTTCTTTTAAATTGGAGTGCCTCCTGACAGGACACTGCTTCCTTGCCAAGTATTACTGATACAATACAAAGGGAACATTATGGTATACAAATCCAGAATTATAGCACTGTTCATTAATTGAAAGAACAAATCTCTTTCGCCCGGTTTAGGCTTTGCCTATTATCATATTAGTTTAATGGATAATATGACTTTTTTTTTTAAAAAAAAATGCATACAGTAAATTGTATTCGAATAAAAACGTTTATCCGACTTCTATGCATGTACCTCTTCGGTAGCAGATTATTATCGCCCTTGGATGCGCAGATGAAGTGCGCAGAAAAACTTTTGAGAACGTCCTTAATTTCTTAATTTATCGGGTTAATCCTATTAAATCACCTCTGAGGTAATATGGAAGACGCCATATTGTTTCTTGCGACTTCTTTCAATGTACTTTCGTTTTCAAATATAGATCTCAAATGAGAAACTAAATAGTCATTACATTTGACTGAGAAAACAGATATATATCACAACTTATGATTTCTATTTAATGTATGAGATACCGATCAAAAGATATGATTAAAATGATGTTAAACCTTCAATATAGATTGAACTAATTAATGTGAACGCACATAGAAGCCGGGGACGATTTCACCCGAAATATGGTTACCCTACACTGACCAACGAGATGTCTTAAACCTTATGGTGCTGGAACCGACTTTATGCTTACTCAAAGAGGTTAGATTACAGGCCACCGCCAACTAAATTGGCGGCTGGCCTGTGATCTAACCTGTTTTCTACTCTGAGTATTTTTTCTCATGAAAATCAAACAACTATTTAGCAGATTTTACAAAAATCTATTTTCACAAAATTACCCTGCATTCTAAGGTTAAATACTTAAGTTTAGGATGAAATTTATGCACCGAATCTTAACGAGACAGAACCGACGGCTAGAGTATACAGTGGACTTGAATGGGATGTATGAACATTTAAGGACGGTAATAGTACATTTTGCGCCGTAGAAAAAAACGAAATGATTGAGGTGTCCATTTTATTACAGTTATAGTAAAAATTATGTGGACCAACTTGACGTTTCTGTATATAGCTAAAAGTAGGAAATACTATTCCTAAAACAGCAGTGTTGGATTAAACATTGGCGTCAATGGGGATTCAAGAACTCAAAAGTGACAAAGGTATAAACAAAAGGATCTTGGGTAGACGGCATCAGAACGAGTAAGAATTTGCGATCAACGCATTAAAAGACATGTAAGCTCGCTTCGCTTGTTAATATGAAAACGGAGAGGTCCAGTAACTTCAGAAAAAAAAATGTTAAAAACAAAAGTGTTTTGTTTAGTGCCGGGAATTAATTAAATCGCCAATTAACATTTGTTAGCTTTAGAACGCAATCTCTGGGATACTCCCTTTAAAGGTTTTAAAATTTCGGCACAGTTGTAAAGTTGGTAAATGTACACGTCTTTTGAAAAGATAAACGTACACCTCCGATGGTTGGTTATCAAGTAGATTCACACTTTACATATAGAGATGTCAGGAGCTTTGTATACATGTTTTAGGTATTGAGTTCACAAGATATCTTTTTATAAAGTGTCTATTCACAAGGCTTTAACGGTAACGCAAACGTAAAATGACATCAATGGGTTTGGAGTATAGAAGGAATCTTGTGTAAATTTGGGTATCAGAAGCATAGGTTGATCCTTGGGTATATAATCCAAACTTGTTTTTATGTATTTTGAGTGATCGAATGCTAGAATGTTTTAAGCCATTATCAAACAATCTCGACATTTAACCACTCTGTAAAACATTGTGGAAAAAGGAGAAATTGTCCGTGACGACTCTGGAAAACATTGTGGAAAAAGGAGAAATTGCTATTGACGCGCAATTTCTCCTTTTCCTACAATGTTTTCTTCCCATTCAGAAGATTATTTATTCAATTTCATCACATTATGAAATCTTATACAAACTCTTTCAATTTGGGACAGTCGAAAGTTTGACGCTTGATAAAGGGTTTAACCAGAGTTGGTAAGGAAATTTGATAATAGGAGTATATTAGATAAACAAAAATGTGAAGTCAACTTTTGGAAGCGTAAGATGGTCTGTCTAGCGATACGTTTAGACAGAAAGTTCATGGAAGAAGGAGGAGAGAGATGGAAGAGATTATGGCCTTAAGGTTGAATACCTATAATATGTCATTTTGAAACATTTTCTTACGTCGGATCACTTCGGTCGTTCTCGGCAAACAACTCGAATGATCCTAACTGTTAATGTTGTTCGTAGAATGAAGTATCTACGTTTGGATCATTCGGACTAGTCAGTACCGGAACTATTCGCTTCGATACAAGTAGTTCCGGCTCAGATCGATGCATACCGAGAAAGACCGAATTAATCCGATGGAAGAAAGTGTTTCAAAATGGCGGATCATGGGTATTCTACCTTTATATCATAATGTTCATGTGAACACGAATATGTATCATGTGCTTGTCAAATAATATCTGTTCTATTCTAAATTGCAACAAACTATAAGCGGAAATCATAGCTTTATTTCAAAAGGTCAATCTTAAATTGACATTTTAACGTCTAAAAGTTGAGCAGATTTTTTTTTCGAAAGAATGTTGGTGCGAATATTTGGACGTACATTGTCATGTTGGTACAAGAGCGAGTATATTTCAAGAGGTGTCATCTTTGATACTTTATTTTAAAAGTTACACAAAAAGACTTCATTGCTGAGTATTGAAATGTTATACGTGCGTTTTCACAGGAATTACTTCTAAGTGAGCATTTCCCTTCAGAGACGGTTGCAACAAAGCAAAACTTCTTAACTTAGGTTTCACATCTGTGCATTGTGACACACATGCTGCTCCTCTATAAAGTTGTTAATCAACTGAATCCTAAAGATCAAATCTGTGCAGCACCGGATAATAATTGTGCGATCGCTTGCGGGCTGATCTTCTGCTACACAGACTGGTATAACAGTTGACACAAGCAATGTCGTCTGCAGAGTCTTAGTTTAGATGATTTACCTTTTCATCTCTTGTAATGCTGAGAGTGCGAACCGTCCATATTGCTTAATATAATCCATGGTATCCGTGAATGAAACTAATCCACTTTTAAAACAAGTATGAATAGGTACCCAGAGTCTTTATTTCTTCAGTTTTCCAAAATGCAAGACCTAGGCTAAATTGGTATATCATATAAGACTAAGAATCGAGGAAAAACGGAAAGAAAATCGATCAACAAAGTATATCCAAACCAGCTTTGAACGTATAGCTTGAAAAATAATTAAGCAATTAGTTCTAGATGTTTCACAAAGGACAGCTGGTTTCCAGTGTCATTGGCGGCTGTGCGGGGCATTCATGGTCCCGGTAACCAGTCTGAACTGTAACCAATGGGAACTCACAGTAGTGCACCTTCCGCAACATTTCGAATTCATAACTGCTCAACAATTTTGGAAAGATGTCCGAAAGTGTTATCACAGTTTGGGACACTTTTGCAAATTTTGTAAGCGGTCATTCGCCCGAAAAACTGCGGACAGTTAACATGTGTTTGACTTTGAGGCCAAACGCCCGCTGGCGTTCATGTTTGCTAGGTTCATTGACAATATTCATTGACATGTACTTTCGCAAAACTACAGCCCTTCAGCTAAAATTTATTGTCTGAAAGTTATCGACAGATGATAACAAAAAATCCCGTGGTTTTCCGTTCTATAGAAATCTTCGATTTATTTCTATTCGATATTTCTATTCTAAATCTGCAAATAGTGTCAAAAATGGGACATCGTCAACACCGATTTGTATCTTTTAAATTAATTGAACCAATATAGTTCTGGAACCGCCTCATGCTTATGAAAACAGGTGTGATTCAGGCCAGCTGCCAAGCAAATTGGCGGCTGCCCTGTGAGCCAACCTGTTAGCAACTCTAGCTGTCTTTCCTCATAAAGATTAAGCAGATATGTTCAAAGTAGTTTTTTTAAAGCAGACGACAAATAAATTCAATTTTGGAAAATTACCCAGCATTCTAAGAGTTAAAATAAGAACGAAGTGTGCCTTTATGCGCTTGTTCTCATTCAGAACACTTCACCAAATTAGAGTGCATGCATCATAATACATTTATGTCATTGATCTATTTTCTTGAGCACATTGTATTTAACTGATTCCGTAATCGAAGACTAATAGTCAGGGCACCACGACAGGTCATCAGAAAGGGTGTTATTATTGTATTCATCGTGGTGTGTTTAACTGGTTTTATATAGAGATACTTAGTCAGGGTGCATTGGGAAGTCTAGAAGGGTTTCATTAATGTATTTTCTTTAGTACTTTGTGTTTAACTTATTCTATAAAGAGAGACTAAGTCAAGGTAAAACGGAAAGTCTAGAAGAAGGGTTTCATTAATGTATTTTCTTTAGCACTTTGTGTTTAGCTTATTCTATAAAGAGAGACTAAGAAAGGGTAAAACGGAAAGTCTAGAAGAAGGGTTTCATTAATGTATTTTCTTTAGCACTTTGTGTTTAACTTATTCTTGAATCAAATACTTTGCCAAGTTACCACGGATGGTCTAGAGGAAGGGTGTCATTAATGTAACTTCTTTAGCATGGCTTGTTTAACTAGTTCTGTTTAACTGATTCTGCAAACAGAGACTTAGTTAGGATACAACTGATTATTTAAACCTGTTTAACTGATTATTTAGAAAAAATACTTTGTCAAGTTACAACTGAAGGTCTTGAGTAAGGGTGCCATTAATGTTATTTCTAAAGCATGGAGTGTTTAACTAGTCCTGTTTAACTGCTTATTTAAAAAAAAAATACTTTGTCAAGTTACAACGGAAGGTCTTGAGTAAGGGTGTCATTAATGTTATTTCTAAAGCATGGAGTGTTTAACTAGTCCTGTTTAACTGCTAATTTAAACAAATACTTTGTCAAGTTACAACTGAAGGTCTTGAGTAAGGGTGCCATTAATGTTATTTCTTAAGCATGGCGTGTTTAACTAGTCCTGTTTAACTGCTAATTTAAAAAAAAAATACTTTGTCAAGTTACAACGGAAGGTCTTGAGTAAGGGTGTCATTAATGTTATTTCTAAAGCATGGCGTGTTTAACTAGTCCTGTTTAACTGCTAATCTAAAAAGATACTTTGTCAAGTTACAACGGAAGGTCTTGAGTAAGGGTGCCATTAACGTTATTTCTTAAGCATGGAGTGTTTAACTAGTCCTGTTAAACTGCTTATTTAAACAAAGACTTTGCCAAGTTACAACGGAAGGTCTTGAGTAAGGGTGCCATTAATGTTATTTCTTTAGCATGGCGTGTTTAACTAGTCCTGTTTAACTGCTTATTTAAACAAATATTTTGCCAAGTTAAAACGGAAGGTCTAGAGTAAGGGTGCCCTTAATGTTATTTCTTAAGCATGGCGTGTTTAACTAGTCCTGTTTAACTGATTATTAAAACAAATACTTTGCCAAGGTACAACGGAAGGTCTTGAGTAAGGGTGCCATTAATGATATTTCTTTAGCATGGCGTGTTTAACTAGTCCTGTTTAACTGCTTATTTAAACAAATACTTTGCCAAGTTACAACGGAATGTCTTGAGTAAGGGTACCATTAAAGTTATTTTTTTAGCATGGCGTGTTTAACTAGTTCTGTTTAACTGCTTATTTAAACAAATATGTTGCCAATTTACAACGGAAGGTCTTGAGTAAGGATGCCCTTAATGTTATTTCTTTAGCATGGCGTGTTTAACTGTCCTGTTAAACTGCTTATTTAAACACATATTTTGCCAAGTTACAACGGAAGGTCTTGAGTAAGGGTGCCATTAATGTTATTTCTTAAGCATGGCGTGTTTAACTAGTCCTGTTTAACTGCTTATTTAAACAAATATTTTGCCAAGTTAAAACAAAAGGTCTTGAGTAAGGGTGCCATTAATGTTATTTCTTTAGCATGGTGTGTTTAACTAGTCCTGTTTAACTGCTTATTTAAACAAATATTTTGCCAAGGTACAACAAAAGGTCTTGAGTAAGGGTGCCCTTAATGTTATTTCTTTAGCATGGCGTGTTTAACTAGTCCTGTTTAACTGCTTATTCAAACAATTACTTTGCCAAGGTACAACGGAAGGTCTTGAGTAACGGTGCCCTTAATGTTATTTCTTTAGCATGGCGTGTTTAACGAGTCCTGTTTAACTGCTAATTTAAACAAATATTTTGCCAAGTTACAACGGAAGGTCTTGAGTAAGGGTGCCCTTAATGTTGTTTCTTCAGCATGGCGTGTTTAATTAGTCCTGTTTAACTGCTTATTTAAACAAATACTTTGCCAAGGTACAACGGAAGGTCTTGAGTAAGGGTGCCATTAATGTTATTTCTTTAGCATGGCGTGTTTAACTAGTCCTGTTTAACTGCTTATTCAAACAATTACTTTGCCAAGGTACAACGAAAGGTCTTGAGTAAGGGTGACCTTAATGCTATTTCTTTAGCATGGCGTGTTTAACTAGTCCTGTTAAACTGCTTATTTAAACAAATACTTTGCCAAGGTACAACGGAAGGTCTTGAGTAAGGGTGCCATTAATGTTATTTCTTTAGCATGGCGTGTTTAACTAGTCCTGTTTAACTGCTTATTCAAACAATTACTTTGCCAAGGTACAACGAAAGGTCTTGAGTAAGGGTGACCTTAATGCTATTTCTTTAGCATGGCGTGTTTAACTAGTCCTGTTAAACTGCTTATTTAAACAAATACTTTGCCAACGTACAACGGAAGGTCTTGAGTAAGGGTGCCATTAATGTTATTTCTTTAGCATGGCGTGTTTAACTAGTCCTGTTAAACTGCTTATTTAAACAAATACTTTGCCAAAGTACAACGGAAGGTCTTGAGTAAGGGTGCCATTAATGTTATTTCTTTAGCATGGCGTGTTTAACTAGTCCTGTTTAACTGCTTATTTAAACAAATATTTTGACAAAATACAACGGAAGGTCTTGAGTAAGGGTGCCCTTAATGTTATTTCTTAAGCATGGTGTGTTTAACTAGTCCTGTTTTACTGCTTATTTCAACAAATACTTTGCCAAGTTACAACGGAAGGTCTAGAGTAAGGGTGTCATTAATGTTATTTCTTAAGTATGGCGTGTTTAACTAGTCCTGTTTAACTGATTATTAAAACAATTACTTTGCCAAAGTACAACGGAAGGTCTTGAGTAAGGGTACCATTAATGTTATTTCTTTAGCATGGCGTGTTTAACTAGTCCTGTTTAACTGATTATTAAAACAAATACTTTGCCAAAGTACAACGGAAGGTCTTGAGTAAGGGTACCATTAATGTTATTTCTTAAGCATGGCGTGTTTAATTAGTCCTGTTTAACTGATTATTAAAACAATTACTTTGCCAAAGTACAACGGAAGGTCTTAAGTAAGGGTACCATTAATGTTATTTCTTTAGCATGGCGTGTTTAACTAGTCCTGTTTAACTGATTATTTAAACAATTACTTTGCCAAAGTACAACGGAAGGTCTTAAGTAAGGGTACCATTAATGTTATTTCTTTAGCATGGCGTGTTTAACTAGTCCTGTTTAACTGATTATTAAAACAATTACTTTGCCAAAGTACAACGGAAGGTCTTGAGTAAGGGTACCATTAATGTTATTTCTTTAGCATGGCGTGTTTAACTAGTCCTGTTTAACTGATTATTTAAACAATTACTTTGCCAAGGTACAACGGAAGGTCTTGAGTAAGGGTACCATTAATGTTATTTCTTTAGCATGGCGTGTTTAACTAGTCCTGTTTAACTGATTATTTAAACAATTACTTTGCCAAGGTACAACGGAAGGTCTTGAGTAAGGGTACCATTAATGTTATTTCTTTAGCATGGCGTGTTTAACTAGTCCTGTTGAACAGATTATTAAAACAATTACTTTGCCAAGGTACAACGGAAGGTCTTGAGTAAGGGTACCATTAATGTTATTTCTTTAGCATGGCGTGTTTAACTAGTCCTGTTTAACTGATTATTTAAACAATTACTTTGCCAAGGTACAACGGAAGGTCTTGAGTAAGGGTGCCCTTAATGTTATTTCTTTAGCATGGCGTGTTTAACTAGTCCTGTTTAACTGATTATTTAAACAATTACTTTGCCAAGGTACAACGAAAGGTCTTGAGTAAGGGTACCATTAATGTTATTTCTTTAGCATGGCGTGTTTAACTAGTCCTGTTTAACTGATTATTTAAACAATTACTTTGCCAAGGTACAACGGAAGGTCTTGAGTAAGGGTACCATTAATGTTATTTCTTTAGCATGGCGTGTTTAACTAGTCCTGTTTAACTGATTATTTAAACAATTACTTTGCCAAGGTACAACGGAAGGTCTTGAGTAAGGGTACCATTAATGTTATTTCTTTAGCATGGCGTGTTTAACTAGTCCTGTTAAACTGATTATTAAAACAATTACTTTGCCAAAGTACAACGGAAGGTCTTGAGTAAGGGTACCATTAATGTTATTTCTTTAGCATGGCGTGTTTAACTAGTCCTGTTTAACTGATTATTTAAACAATTACTTTGCCAAGGTACAACGAAAGGTCTTGAGTAAGGGTACCATTAATGTTATTTCTTTAGCATGGCGTGTTTAACTAGTCCTGTTTAACTGATTATTTAAACAATTACTTTGCCAAGGTACAACGGAAGGTCTTGAGTAAGGGTACCATTAATGTTATTTCTTTAGCATGGCGTGTTTAACTAGTCCTGTTTAACTGATTATTAAAACAAACACATGTACGTTGCCAAGGTACAACGGAAGGTCTTGAGTAAGGGTGCCATTAATGTTATTTCTTAAGCATGGCGTGTTTAACTAGTCCTGTTAAACAGATTATTAAAACAATTACTTTGCCAAAGTACAACGGAAGGTCTTGAGTAAGGGTACCATTAATGTTATTTCTTTAGCATGGCGTGTTTAACTAGTCCTGTTTAACTGATTATTTAAACAATTACTTTGCCAAAGTACAACGGAAGGTCTTAAGTAAGGGTACCATTAATGTTATTTCTTTAGCATGGCGTGTTTAACTAGTCCTGTTTAACTGATTATTAAAACAAATACTTTGCCAAAGTACAACGGAAGGTCTTGAGTAAGGGTACCATTAATGTTATTTCTTAAGCATGGCGTGTTTAATTAGTCCTGTTTAACTGATTATTAAAACAATTACTTTGCCAAAGTACAACGGAAGGTCTTAAGTAAGGGTACCATTAATGTTATTTCTTTAGCATGGCGTGTTTAACTAGTCCTGTTTAACTGATTATTTAAACAATTACTTTGCCAAAGTACAACGGAAGGTCTTGAGTAAGGGTACCATTAATGTTATTTCTTTAGCATGGCGTGTTTAACTAGTCCTGTTTAACTGATTATTAAAACAAATACTTTGCCAAAGTACAACGGAAGGTCTTGAGTAAGGGTACCATTAATGTTATTTCTTAAGCATGGCGTGTTTAATTAGTCCTGTTTAACTGCTTATTTAAACAAATACTTTGCCAAGTTAAAACGGAAGTTCTTGAGTAAGGGTGCCATTAATGTTATTTCTTAAGCATGGCGTGTTTAACTAGTCCTGTTAAACAGATTATTAAAACAATTACTTTGCCAAAGTACAACGGAAGGTCTTGAGTAAGGGTACCATTAATGTTATTTCTTTAGCATGGCGTGTTTAACTAGTCCTGTTTAACTGATTATTAAAACAAACACATGTACGTTGCCAAGGTACAACGGAAGGTCTTGAGTAAGGGTGCCATTAATGTTATTTCTTAAGCATGGCGTGTTTAGTTCTGTTTAACTGATTATTTAAACAAATACTTTGCCAAGGTCTTGAGTAAGGGTGCCATTAATGTTATTTCTTTAGCATGGCGTGTTTAACTAGTCCTGTTAAACTGCTTATTAAAACAAATACTTTGCCAAGGTACAACGGAAGGTCTAGAGTAAGGGTGCCCTTAATGTTATTTCTTAAGCATGGCGTGTTTAACTAGTCCTGTTTAACTGCTTATTTAAACAAATATTTTGACAAAATACAACGGAAGGTCTTGAGTAAGGGTGCCCTTAATGTTATTTCTTAAGCATGGCGTGTTTAACTTGTCCTGTTAAACTGATTATTTAAACAAATACTTTGCCAAGTTACAACGGAAGGTCTTGAGTAAGGGTGCCCTTAATGTTATTTCTTTAGCATGGCGCGTTTAACTAGTCCTGTTTAACTGCTTATTTAAACAAATACTTTGCCAAGGTACAACGGAAGGTCTTGAGTAAGGGTGCCCTTAATGTTATTTCTTAAGCATGGCGTGTTTAACTAGTCCTGTTAAACTGATTATTTAAACAAATACTTTGCCAAGTTACAACGGAAGGTCTTGAGTAAGGGTGCCCTTAATGTTATTTCTTAAGCATGGCGTGTTTAACTAGTCCTGTTAAACTGATTATTTAAACAAATACTTTGCCAAGTTACAACGGAAGGTCTAGAGTAAGGGTGCCATTAATGTTATTTCTAAAGCATGGAGTGTTTAACTAGTCCTGTTTAACTGATTATTTAAACAAATACTTTGCCAAGCCACAACGGAAGGTCTTGAGTAAGGGTGCAATTAATGTTATTTCTTAAGCATGGCGTGTTTAACTAGTCCTGTTTGACTGCTTATTTAAACAAATATTTTGCCAAGTTACAACGGAAGGTCTTGAGTAAGGGTGCCCTTAATGTTATTTCTTAAGCATGGCGTGTTTAACTAGTCCTGTTAAACTGATTATTTAAACAAATACTTTGCCAAGTTACAACGGAAGGTCTAGAGTAAGGGTGCCATTAATGTTATTTCTAAAGCATGGTGTGTTTAACTAGTCCTGTTTAACTGATTATTTAAACAAATACTTTGCCAAGCCACAACGGAAGGTCTTGAGTAAGGGTGCAATTAATGTTATTTCTTAAGCATGGCGTGTTTAACTAGTCCTGTTTGACTGCTTATTTAAACAAATATTTTGCCAAGTTACAACGGAAGGTCTTGAGTAAGGGTGCCATTAATGTTATTTCTTTAACATGGCGTGTTTGACTAGTCCTGTTAAACTGATTATTTAAACAAATACTTTGCCAAGTTACAACGGAAGGTCTAGAGTAAGGGTGCCATTAATGATATTTCTTAAGCATGGCGTGTTTAACTAGTTCTGTTTAACTGATTATTCAAACAATTACTTTGCAAAGTTACCGCGGAAGGGTATCTTTAATGTATTTTCTTTGGCACATTGTGGTTCATTGGTCAAACAACCAATGAATTATCAAAGGTACAATGACACGTCAACAAGAAAGCTGTCGGGCGGTTTTATGCATCTGGTTCCTAGTTGTCAGAGTACAGAACTTGAAATCACATGACCCCAATCCATGCGTGTTCAAATCTCTGGTGAGGGATATGGATTTTCCTGAGAGGTAGTCTCTCGACTCACTAACGGAATGCCGATTGTTCTACCCGGATTAATCAGCCCTTATTGACAGTTAAGTATGGGGTCTTCCTCCATCATTAAATGTAAGGCATCGCCGTATAACTGAAATAATGTTGGAGCGATGTTAAACCCATATTGGAATAAATAGTCGAGGCGGTAAGCACACCTATACATGTTCATGATAATACTGCACGATGTCTTTCTGAGACGCTGGCTGCTTTCCAACATGGACAGAATTGATCAGACGAGTTATGGCTTTCATTAACCCTTTACCAAATGCCCATTTTTTTATTGTTCCAAATTGAAAGAGTTTGCAGACGACATTTCAAAATGTGATGAAATTGAAAAATAACCGTCTGATAGGGCAGAAAACATTGTGGGAAAAGGAAAAGTTGCTCGTTACGAGCAATTTCTCCTTTTCCCACAATGTTTTCTAAAGTCGTCTGCAACAAAGTGGTCAAGCATCGTTATTGTTTGGGAAAGGGTTTAAGTGAAGTGGCCTACTCTGGAAGATCAGTAAAAGTTCAAACAATCGTGTATGTGGTGTAGAGTGTGGTAAATAACTACAAACAATGAAATAATAAATCCTGGATTGTGCATATAGGGTTAATAATAATCGTCTCATAGATCGATGATGACCAGAACGATATTCTTTTTGAATATTCAACGGAAATGCCAGAGGCGTTCGGCTACCGTCGGATATTATCGCGAACAGTCACGTGACAGTAATGGGGTGAACCAGCGATATTGCTGTTAGCCTGGGGTCCCGGGTACCGTTTTACTAAACACTTTACGCTTAAGATTCGCATAAGTCTAAAACAACAATTCCTCATATTTCAATATTTGGCGAAGCAAAATTGCAAACTAACACATTATTGGAACCGTCTCTCTAAGCCGCTTCCAATGCCGTGTCACATTGCAATATTGTACTTCCATGTGTATAAGTTATGACTTACGCAAATTTTTTCTTTAAGTTGTTTAGTAAAACGGTACCCTGGCCCATGCATACCCGTATTAGCCTAGTGCAGGGTATACGTAAGTGTCTAATTTACAATAGCATCAAGCATCTAACCCTATCAAACCAAACACTCTGAAGCATTTGCTGCTTGAAACTTGAGAAACAACGTTGACAAAGGGACAAATTACACATTGAGAGGAACATATATATTCCTTTGACCTACTGTTATCTCCAAAGCTTGATAAAGAAATTCAAATTATTCAAAATTTGCTGTCTTTTTTATGTCCCTAGCGTTGGCAAGCATTTGGCCGACCTATGTTATCTGAATATCACTATCGATTTTTCCTCAAAATATTTTGTTATCTCCCTTTACGAATTACCTCCTTTGATTTCAAAATACTTCCGGTAAGCAGATAATTTAAACAGGGTCATTTATAACAATAAGAAATCGACGCAGCATTCACCAATCAAAGCGCTGATAGCGCTGAAGGACTAAGATGCGTTTAAAGCAAGATGATTGAGGATACATTTGAAAAGTCTTTGGGCAACATCTCGAGGAAAATAGCTGCTCCTTTTACCACCATTATTATTATTATTATTATTTCTGTGAACAGAGACTGAACGATAGTCTATTTTTCGAACATCTGGACATTTTACGATTTCCAATGAGGCAACAGTCAAATAATATAGTGCAAAACAAAGCGAATAAATCCGGACCACATTTCTAGTTCCAAGAGGGTATTAGTCTGCACAGTGAAGGCGGATGTTTAATGAGTAATTGGGGTCAGACCGCTGTTTGTGTATCGATAGAGTACCGTCCCTCAAAATGTGGTATGTAAATTGAATTGACTAAGGTGCTGACGCACCCTTAACCCAAAAAAAGGAGCCAGTGTTACGCACTTGACGGACTTTCTTTATGAGAAAGGATTTCCTGTATCCTTACTCTAGTCTAAATTAATACAATGCCATACACTACAAATTGTCAATGCAAAGTATTTATTTCACTCAATTCCTTTTACAGAAAACATGACGTTAAAATAACACGAAACATACTGTAAACGAGGTGTTTGTTTTGTTACTCTCACTGATCTCTACCTCTCCATCTCTACCTCTCTATCTCTACACCTCTATCTCTCTATATCTACCTCTCTATCTCTACCTCCTTATCACTACCTCCATATCTCTACCTCTCTTTCTTCATCTCTCTATCTTTATCCCTCTATCAATACCTCTCTATCTCTACCTCTCTATATCTCTATTTCTACCTCTCCATCTCTACCTCTCTATATCTCCATGTCTACCTCTCTATCTCTACCTCTCTATATCTACCTCTCTATCTCTACCTCTTTATTTCTATATCTTCTTTCACCTCTCTATCTCTACCTCTCTATATATATCTCTATCTCTACCCCTCTATCTCTACCTTTCTATCTCTACCTCTCTATCTCAAACTCTCTATCTATATCTCTACCTCTCTATCACTTTCTCTCTATATCTACGTCTTTATCTCTACCTCTCCATCTCTTTCTCTACATATTTATCTCTATATCTACATCTCTTTCTCTCCCTCTTTATCTCTTCCTTTCCATCTCTACCTCTCCATCTCATTCTCTACACATATATCTCTATATCTACATCTCTTTCTCTACCTCTTTATCGCTTCCTTTCCATCTCCACCTCTCTATCTCTATCTCTACATATATATCTCTCATATGTCGCTATCTCCATATATCACTATCTCTCCATTGTCTCATTCCGTTGACAAATTACATATGAATACGGTTTAAAGAGAAAATTTATGGAGGAACTTGAATCAAACGCGTGTTTAACGGCTCACAGAACAACAAATACTTTCTACTATGAGGTCGCTAAACACAATGTTTACATAGATACAAATCATGTACTTGCATATCGTATTTTGTTAAAGACAGTGTAGCTTTAGAAAATAAAGGCGCATTTCAAGCACTCTAATATCTGTGCAGAATCAACATAGACGATACGGGAAGAGAACGTTTTGGAGAGAAGCACCAAGGTGAAGATGATTCGTTAATCTTCTCAACGTCGGCAACATTCCCCATGGTTGACTGACCGTCCGACACAAACTGTTTAGGATCTTAATCATACTCTTAATGTGTACGTGATTGGCTTGATACTTTTATGTTTATTCTAGGGATGGGAACGAATAGTGAAATCACTATTCGAATATTCGACTAGAACTATTCGAATATATTCGAATATTCGATTTTAGAATTCGTTTTGATGTCCGAATGTCTGCATGTCCGAATACTAGTACACTAGTCCTCTGTTCAAACCTTTTGTGTATAGCCGATATCTGTACATATGTACATGCAATATCAAAGCAGTAATGACTAATCGGTGAGTTGACAAACAGGTTCATGGTCGTCTGTTTTACAGTTTCGGATGTCAAAACGGATGGATGCTTGCCATTCAAGTGATTCAGTAGGTTGGATGTTGTATTCTTGAATACAAAGTCCTGGTTACACAGGTTACATGTCGCCTTCGACTTGTCGGCAGAACGAGTAAAGTAATTCCAGACACGTGATGGAGACATTGTGATGTTTATCGAATAGATGTAGAAATTAGAATGAAGATAAGTTTGACAAATTATTCTGAAGAAAAATATACTTTCTAACACATTATTTGATTGGTCTTCGTGCATATGCAATCATTATTACGATTGGTTATTGAAAGAGTAATTGTTTAATTTCACGACAAACAAGTTACGTGATTGGTTGACACTGACAATTGTCAATTAGCGTGATTGACTTGTTTTGGATAATAAGGAGCAAGTGCAGATCATTAAGGTGTTAGATTTAGCGGCTTAAAATCGACTACTTTCACACTTAGGAATTAATCGTTTTGCAAACTGCCAAAAGATGTGGTAATTTGTCACAGGTGTTTTACTGTGTGACATACGTTGTAAAAACATCGTAACTGCACCTGGGAGCTAGGCACGTTCTTCGATATTTGGGATCGGTTTAGAGGAAGAAAAATGAAAATAAAACAACATTATTTTTGAATAAAATTTATGGTAAACATACAGTAATATGGGTTCATTAAAATCGAATATTCGAATACTATTTTGCTATTCGAATATTCGACCCGCTATTCGAATATTCGTTCCCATCCCATCCAACTTTATTCATATTAATACATCTAAATGTGTTCCATTTATACGCCTACGCCATTTTTAAGGTCTAGTAAGATTATGGTAAATTTATGTTTATACGAGGGTTGTTCGGAAAGTTCGTAGGATTTTGTGATATCTCTGTGTAACATTGTTCGATACTCTTGAAATCAAATACAACCATGCGTTCACTTGTTCTCAACAAATACTGAACGTCAAAAAACCATGACCTCATTCTAGCAAGATATGTTGGTTACTTTAGCCATGTAGTTACCGGAAGCCAGAGCAGGTCGAAAAATATTAACATTCCAAACATATTCCACATAATTAAAGCGTGGTTAATCTCACTCAACAAGTTACAAGAGAGACAAAAACAACCTTGCAATAACATGACTTAATGACGCCATTTCCTCTGAATTTCAAAAGATTATCAGGATTTTCATAAAAACTAGGGGCCCGTTTTACTAAACAACTTACGGAAAATGTTTGCGTAAGTCATAATTGATAAACATGGACAGTATCTTCAATGAAAGTACAATGTTGCAATGTGACACGTCATTGGAAGCGTCTCGGAGAGACGATTCCAATGATGTGTCACTTTGCAATATTGCTTTGTCCAATATTGAAATCAGAGGAATTGTTGTTTTAGACTTACGCAAATCTTAAGCGTAAGTTGTTTAGTAAAACGGGCCATAGAGCTTTTATCCTGTAGAGAGAGAAAAATGTGCGGACAAAAAATGACGTCAAACAGTGACGTTGAACTGCGGAGTGTTATTAAATTGTGTCTTGCGCCCGTGAAATCATTAACAAAAACCCTTAAAATTGTCTAGGTAACAAGATATTATGGAAGTTGGAAGTCTAGCTATGGTTTTCAAATGTCGATCAGGTTTCTAAAGCGGGAGAAATTCAATGCGTTTTTATCCGTCTACAACTGGGTGTTCCATTAAGGAATGTGTAAACAAAATCACTTAAGCCTACATATCATATCATATCATAACATACATTTTATTGTAAATAAAGGCCTCCGGCCCAGAATACACACAATGAATAGCATAACAATCTTGTTAAAATAAATTGATTAAACATGCACCATTAATTTACAAACTAATACAAGTGCATTGATTTAGCAGATACTTTTCGCATATTCAATTCGCTGATAGAACTAGTTGATGTACATGAATATGAATCGACGGCTCGGTGCAAGACCGGACAAAGTCATATTTTGCAAAATATGACTCGGTCCAGTCATGCACAAACCCATCGAAACTCATCGAAATATATATGCAAGTGAGCGAATGAAATAAAACACATTAGAAACAGTATCTGATTGATATTGGCTTGTCCAGTGTAATGAACGACTAATATAAAACAATAATAATAATAATGAAAAAAGTGTTTGCATCTATTTTTTCTCAATTGTTTTTAAGTACTCTTCTCTTAGAAGTGAAGCCCTGTATATATACGTAGACAATGATAGTATACTGCTCTCAGGATCACGACGGTAAGAGCAATTGCGTATGAACTTTATGTCTCAATCTTTACCACTCATATCATTTTTTACAGACGGACTATGTATGACAGGCGGGTATGTTTAAAAGTATTGCATTCTATGAGCCACGGCTCCTTACGGATACGGAAAATGAGCGCCGAGTCTGTTGTTCCCTGATGTTTCTAATCCGCAATGAGGCAGATGGAGACACTTTCATGGACAGGATTATAACAACGGATGAAGCCTGACCCATTCACTTCAATTTGTAAACCCAACTTATGTCATCAGTATGGAAATTCTACAACACAAATAGAAATTAGTTTCCTATGTTTTGAGGTACTGGAACACCCACCGTACCATCGTGACTAGGATCAAACGGACATCTGGGTTAAAGGGTAACTTAGTTCGTCAACTGAACTTACCTAACATATTCAGAGTGTTGTGTCATCATTAAGTGAAGGCTAATATGTCGAAACATGAAAAATGGATAAATAAACAAAGAAAGTGTGTCGACATTGCTAGTGACTATGTTGAGAAAATGCAACGATTGTTAGACTTAAGTGACGCTTAAAATTGAATGACGTCATAAAAACATTATCGTGCTCCGGGTACGTGATATGTTCGTTTTTGTATTGTGCAGATTTCCATTCAATTATAAATTTGAATATCTCAATGATTTGTTTCGAATTAGTAGCATATATGATGAGTTTATGTTGTTTTATTTTGTTTTATTCAAAAACGCTTATGCGCTTTTTTATAACAAAATTCTACGAACTTTCCGAACAACCCTCGTATGTTAACACCGTGCTTGTTAACATTTGATTTGGTTATGCTGTTCAATTCATTGAAGCGTACTTATTGCACGTAATATCATCGATTAATCAGAAACGGCTTTTACCCATTGCCTCCCAAAACAGCATGCATTATGTCAATCCTCTTTGTTATATAAGAAAAAAATGATGCATGCTCCATCTGTGATCCAAGATGATAAATTCGCTCCTAAGTCAGACCTTCACTCATTAGCGAGTCCCTAAAATGCTCTGGACGCTTAGAGATGTCCGAAATTATCTTAAGAGTGAAATGATGTAAAAAAAATGGCGGTCATTTTTTTTTTCTTCTAAGAGTTGAAAGATTCAGAACGAGGTATATACTGTTTATAAGTGTAGAAAATGTACACAACATGGACTATTGCATTCATACATTAGCAATTTCGTATCAGACAGTAAGAAATGTGAGAAAATATCACCTTTAAATGCGTTATAAATATTGCGGAGTGAGAGCCCGAAGAGACATCAAGTCATGGTACCGATAACAAAGAACTTAATCAACAGTTTGTTTGTTTATAGAAAATAAGGCTCCGAGTGAAACAGTACAAATAAGTGCGTAGACACGAGTTTGCTATACGCAAGTATTTGTTCAAGATAAATGCTAATGTCTCAAAAGTATAAATTTCTATTTTATATGTTGTGTATATCGAAAAGTTTGTAAGAAAACGAATCAGAAAATGTTTAGCTACGAAAACCTCTTTCTATAAAAGAAATGATGGCAGTTGGAACTCTTCGGCAAATTCCGGCAGGCCGGATCGGTCTGACCAATCGTAACTACTCGGGTATTTCCGTGACCAGAGAAATCGTATGTAAGTATAGAGTCATAGATTTTCGCGTCAAGTGTTCAGGCTTATAACACATTTCCTACAAGCAGGGCCGTCCACGTTGGTTAGTTCATTTCATATGGAAGTGTTGAACATCATTCAAACCAAAGATGTTTGGTTGGTAGCTCTCGTAAAAGTGGAATTATAATTTACCAGTTATCACTATTTTGCCGCTATGTACTGGTGCAGATGTAAGTTATGTGTCATACAATGCTCATGGGAAATCATTATTAGATAATGTTATGGTTTCTCACGACTCTGTCAATTCTGTACTGTCTTGCTGTATTTTGGATGATGATTGCCTTAATGTTTCTAACCACCGCCCTGTATTATTCAACATACAGTGTAATAGCTGTTTTCCTTCATAGTGCAACCACGTGTTATAAAATGACAGTCAAATGACAAAGGGTTACTTAAGACCACATTGAGACGTATCAAACATATTGGGAACTTGTCTACAGAACGAAATTGATCAACCCCACGCAACAAAACAACCGTCATATAAGTAGTATATATATATATTCTTTATTAAAGTCTCATCCATATACATAATACAACGGAGATGAACGAACGACATTGGAAACCTATTTTAAAGCATTGGAAGGGAGCGGGGTCTACCAGCAGTTCAGGTTCACTACAACCGAGCCGGGCTGCGTCTTTCTTAAACGGGCGGAGGACGGAGAGGAGACAAAGGTCACACTGTGTACAGCGATCGACGTTCCACATGAGTGACCATGTATCTCCTCTCTCCATCCCCCCCCCCATTTATTTATAAACCGGCTTTCACAAAGAAGATCAGATTCCACGTTATTAACGAAAGCACTGGGGTTAAGCAACTTATAAGTAAAGAATTGGAAAACGGTCTTTGGTTTAGTGACAAGGATTGGCAAAACCATTTTTTGACGTTTTTAACTCCAAATACGCACATCTCTGAGCGAATATCTTTAAACGTGAAAGCTTACCAGAAATTACCAAGATGAGTCTTTAGCCTGGTCACGTGATACACACATTTTCTGACCGACCAATCAGAATTCGTAAGTTTCAAAATGTAAACAAACATATTGTTGATAAACATGATAGAATTGGAGATACATTTTTTTTCAAGCACAACATGCTTTATGTTAAAGGAGTTTATTAAATGGGGTCTCAGAGCATTCTTAAATAAATTTCCATTAATCAAATGAACATAATAAAGAACTCCAAATAGCTGTTCAGTAATTCATTTCTACTCATATCCTTTCATGTGCCTTTAAGGGAAGGGTAAAATCGACTTCAAGTGATGCTTGAAATGTTCATTGATAATGCCAATCGTATCTACTCGGCAATCCCCGTAACAAGTCGGTAGATATACCTCGTAGGCAGTACATGAATACACCAGAAATCCTGGGGTAATTCGCCTTATTTCCGGCGGCTAACGCAAAATGCACACAGGCACTAAATATGTATTTAAATACACACAAATTGGTTATATATCACAATTGAATGTTTGTTTTTACCCTTTTCATTAAAGATGACCATATCAACACATCTTTGATTCATATTTTTTCAATCGTATCTACTCGGCAATCCCCGGCTTGTGCCGGGGATTTCCGAGTAGATACGATTGCAAACGGACATGCCCTTCGTTGCTGACCTACTTTCAAAAATGGCTCCCCATTGCCTCCGAGGTTATTTTAAGAAATGGCCCAGGTGTTCCGAATGTGATAATGCATGAGTTTCGTTAATATTAAATCGCATTAATGCATCTCTTTTTTTATACTCATTAATTCACACATTCAATTGGAATTGAAAAAACAGACCATTTGAAAGGGGAGAATTTTTTTTCATGAAAAACAAAGTTTCTTTTCCAATAATCCATACTCCGTTGTTTGAATACAATTGACGACGAATGGTTCTTTAAAGCATACTAGCGCTCAGGAAAATAGCAAAACTGTTTAATTTGAATCATAAATTTTGATAGAATATGTCGAAACTTACCTATAAAACCACAGTATCATGACAAAATAACGCCTGCACTATTTATTATCATTTTTCAAAGTAATTTTTCACTATTTTGGTGTCCTCCAATTTAGCTTCATTGTTTACATTCGAGTAACATCTAAAATAGCAAAAAGCGCTATGATTAATGAGTGGCGATCACCTTGTTAGAAAAATCACGTGAAACATGAAAATACTGTCATTTATCCAAAATTTACAACACTAATATATCCAAAATGGAGACTGTTGGGTTTTATTGGTTCCCAAAGTTTCTCGGCTGGCCTTGTTTTACCCCTAATTGTAAAGTAAGATACCTTATAGTATTCACTCTTTTAAGAATGTGTTACAGTCCCAATTCCTCTGTAAAAGTGAATTTAAAGTACTTTTGAGTTAATTTTCAATTATTCTAGAAATTTCACTATTTAATTGTAAATGAGCGCATGTTTGGCTTTAAACTTTGAAAACGTCACGAAACCCCTTGTAATTGT
The DNA here is from genome assembly GCA_947846245.1 of Cerastoderma edule. NCBI lineage: Eukaryota > Metazoa > Mollusca > Bivalvia > Cardiida > Cardiidae > Cerastoderma > Cerastoderma edule. The sequence goes on from OX401411.1 coordinate 29,942,781, forward strand.
TGGCTTAATCTTTTTAGTTTGTTTCGATCAAATTGGAATTAATTATTACATAATGATAAACAGTATCCTTTTTATGTCTCCTGTTATCATTTGTTGTATCACCCCTAGATAGAAACGTCTCATGAAATGAGTACAGTATTAGATAGAAACGTCTCATGAAATGAGTACAGTATTAGATAGAAACGTCTCATGAAATGAGTACAGTATTAGATAGAAACATCTCATGAAATGAGTACAGCATTAGATAGAAACGTCTCATGAAATGAGTACAGTATTAGATAGAAACATCTCATGAAATGAGTACAGTATTAGATAGAAACGTCTCATGAAATGAATACAATATTAGATAGAATTGTCTCATGAAATGAGTACAGCATTAGATAGAAACATCTCATGAAAATTGTACAGTATTAGATAGAAACGTCTCATGAAATGAGTACAGTATAAGATAGAAACGTCTCTGAAATGAGTACAGTATTAGATAGAAACGTCTCATGAAATGAGTACAGTATTAGATAGAAACATCTCATGAAATGAGTACAGTATTAGATAGAAACGTCTCATGAAATGAGTACAGAGATAGAAACATGAAATGAGTACAGTATTAGATAGAAACGTCTCATGAAATGAGTACAGTATTAGATAGAAACGTCTCATGAAATGAGTACAGTATTAGATAGAAACGTCTCATGAAATGAGTACAGTATTAGATAGAAACGTCTCATGAAATGAGTACAGTATTAGATAGAAACGTCTCATGAAATGAGTACAGTATTAGATAGAAACGTCTCATGAAATGAGTACAGTATTAGATAGAAACGTCTCATGAAATGAGTACAGTATTAGATAGAAACGTCTCATGAAATGAGTACAGTATTCAACAATCTTACCTAGTATTAGTGCTTTCCTTTTTTCAAGGAACGGTATATTTTTTTTAAAAAAGGAAGAAAAAAGTTTGCAACACTTTCATGAAAAAGACTGAATGGAAAAAGGATGTCTGCAATTTTAGATCCTTTTTTTTCATACCATTTTTATTTTATTTTGTTCCCATTTTACCATATTCGTATCGGAATTTGAATAAAAACGAAACACTAATAGAAAAAAAAACCTTACCTGTCTACAATCTCCCGTCCTGGAAACTGAAATATTGATATATCTGCGCCTGTAGATGTTACACAAATCGCGCATGCGCCTTCATGCTTTCCGGCTTTAAGGTTGAACATATGTGACCAGTATTATCATCAATCTACTCACGTTTTACAACATGGACGCATTTTTTAATGTTAAATCGTTATAGTGCTTGGACCGAATCCATGCTTTTGCAAACAGGTTAGATCAAGACCAGCCGCCAAGTGAATTAGCGGCTGGCCTCTGATCGAACCTGTTTTTTACTCCGAGTATCTTCCTCGACAAAATTAAGCAGATGTTTAAGGTTTTAGAAAGCAAAAGACACGCAAATCTATTTTTATCAAATTACCCAGCATACTAAGGGTATAGGTACATTCTGAACACCTCGGCCATTTCTTAAAATCAGTTCGGAGGTAATGGGGAGCCATTTTTGAAAGTAGGTCAGCAACGAAGGGCATGTCCGTTTGCAACCATATCTACTCAGAAATCACCGGGGATTGCCGAAAAGAGCCGATTGACAAAATATGAAACAAAGATGTGTTGAAATGATCATCTTTAAAGAAAAGGGTAAAAACAAACAGCCAATTGTGATATATAACCAATTTGTGTGTATTTAGATACATATTTAGTGCCTGTGTGCATTTTGCGTTATCCGCCGAAAATAAGGCGAATTACCCCAGGATTTCTGGTGTATTAATGTACTGCCTTCGAGGTATATCTACCGACTTGTTACGGGGATTGCCGAGTAGATACGATTCTGTATAGGTAATTACTTAGCGGCCTTTGAGGCCATTCTAGGCAATATGATTAACAGCTGGTTATCAAAGTTTTAACAGTATATAATCTTTATTAATGTCTCATCCATATACATGTACATTTCTATACATATAAAAACATATACATAGCCTTAAAACGTTTAGATATATGCATATGGCCATTCAATTTTGAATTATAAGAGACAATTATTAACATAAAACATACATTACACATAAATGATATATACAACGTAAAATCAGGATTGAGTTACTAATACTTTTATAATGCAAGATTAAAAACAATTCTAGATGGAAAATAAGTAAGATGTGCATATACATGTATGTACTATTGCACATTATTAAAATTATACTTTAAGAATTCGTATGTCCCCTTTAATCAGATCAAGAAAGGATTAATAAGCAGCTCAATCTTGTAATATATGAAAGTGCTGAAAGTACTGAAAAAGAATAAAGACATCATTTACAGAGATAAAAGGAGCGGCGTTGGAGAATATTAAAACAGGTTTTAGCACAAATCCTTATCAAGTTTGGATTGGAAAATACAATGCTCAGTTTATCAATTTCAGACTTTTCAAGAAACTCTGGGCATTCTTGTTTAGCTTTTATAAACAGTTCTTGTCTATAACCATTATACATATGACAGTTAAAAAGCACATGGCACTCGTCCTCTTTACTGCTATAAAAATGGCACTTTCTATCCTCAATGTTTAAATATTCATACCGGCAAGTTTCCATACGTAATGGAGCTACGCCACATCGAAACTTACTAAAGGCAGACCGATGTTGAACTGGCATTATCAATTTACAATATTGTTCAGTTATAAAAACAGATTTAAACTGTATGTAATTTCTTAATTTATTTTGACTCACATTTCGAATTCCGGTTATTCTTGTAACCGATGACTTAACTTTATCAACTAATGTTTTTCTATTTATAGGTTGATTGAAAGTACTATAGCTTAGACAGTCTACAGCAATTAATTCTCTTTTAATTGAATAAAACCAATTTTTACAACTGACATTCGCTTTTGACTGTGCCAAAGTGCAACGCGTCTATTTGTTCTGAAATGGGGGTTGTCTGACAAACGACACAAAAATTACATATAGACTTCCATTGGCGTATTATAGCAGGATCCCAACCCATATCGCCTGCAATTTCAGCATTAGGTGTATATTTACCTACTCCTAAATAGAAACGCAAAGCTCTGTTATGAATAGAATTTATACAGGAATAAGACTTTAAACCCCAAATTGGTGAGCCGTGATCAATAACCGGCCAAACCATAGAGTCATATAATTTTTTAAAAACAACATACGTAACTCCCCCTATTGATTTACATTTTTCAATCACCAGACCGAGAGCACGACCGGCACTTTTAGCGACAGATTAAGCAGTAATATTATAATCAAGATGTTCATCTGAATCCAAACCGAGATAGATGTATCGATCAACAACTTCTAAAATGAAATCCCCACAACGAAATGTTGCATCAGCAGGGTTAAGTGAATTTGGCCTAAAGTGAAAAATCTTACTCTTAATTGGATTAATTGCCATATAATTACTACTACACCAATTATTTGAATGATCTTATAAAAATTGTAAATCCTCTGGCTTCAGCTAATAAAACAATATCATCGGCATACATCAAAATAAAAAGAATATCTTCACCAGTGTGTATACCAATATTAAAAGACTTGAGGAACAATGCAAGGTCATTGAGCTAAAGATTAAATAGAAGGGGAGATAACACACACCCATGTCTCAGGCCGCATTTTACCTCAAACCACTCCGTATGTAACCCATTAAGTCTCACACACGAAGATACCGTATTATATAAAGACTTAATCGCTAAGAAAAGTTTACCAGAAACACCTATGTCTCGGGGACATTCCCACAATTTCGACCGGTTTATTAGATCATAGGCTTTTTTGAAGTCAATGAATGCACAAAATGTAGATTGTTTATACTTCTTTCTTGTTTCAATAATATTCGTTAATGTTGACAATTGATCGATCGTACTACGTTTTTTCCTGTGTTCATCAACGATTTTGAATTTTTCTTCTCCCCATTTACCAAGTCTTTCGTTTAAAACATTGCAGTAAAGTTTGTACATTGAGTTTGCTAAAGAGATGCCCCTGTATGAAAGAGGGTTTTATGGATACACGTATTGAACAGGGGATGTAAAAATAAGACTGACGTGTCATTTTTAAGTACATCAACTGGGATACCCTCTACTCCAGATGCTTTACCTTTGTTAGCATGATCAATGGCTATCTTAATTTCGTTTATAGATATGGCCTCATTAAAAGACGGTGTGTTATCTGTATTTCTATGTGACTCGTTTAAGACATCGTTACTGGTATTATATAAAGAGCGAAAATCAGTTTTCCATTTGCTTAAAACATCAGATGTTCTAGACGATATAGATCCGTCATCAAGAACTACTTCAAAAGGAATACTTCTATTATTATTTTTATTTATGCCTATTCTTCCAATAGATTTCCAAAACTGGGTTTGATTTAAATTGCACTCGTTTAAAAGACTATTTTGCATATTATACCACTGGATACGTTTACACTTTTGAACATATCTATCAAAACGTTTTCGAAGACACACGTACTCCGATTTTAAACGTTTCTTGGCAACACTGCTATTACATTTCATCCATAACTTTTCAGCATTACATACTGCATTCCACATATCTGTTAACTTAACATTCCACCATTGTTTATTAGGTTAACGGTGTTTATTACCGAAACTGCTAAAAGAGAGCGTTTTGTACTCTAGACGCTTATACATATTACTTTTCACAATGTTTACCCAGTCATCATATATTACAGTTTTATCGTTTTGAGACTGAAAATCTTGTTCTAAGTTGACAATTTAAACATTCACATCTATCAAAACATCTTGATTCAACATAAAATCAACAGGAACATTACTTACATCAAATTTCGCATATCGCAAGTTTGCTTCACTGATTCCATTATCTTGTTTTATGGAATTACCCGTAGGTAATAATCTAAATGGCTAAATCATAAGTTGTGACATACATAATTGTTTCCTTAATCAAATTAAACGACTTTTTAGATTTCACATTTAAGATCTATTTTTGAAAACGAAGGTGGACGAGTGACGTCATTTCCGCGGGAAACAATATGGCGTCATCCTTATTATTTCAGAGGTGTTTTCATTGGGTAAACCCAATGTGTTCAGATTGGTAATTTATGCGAAGGTATTTTGATGAACAAGTTCTGCCGTGGACAGTTCAAACGCCCTCTCAAATGGAGAAATCGTCATCTCATGTTGCCTATCTTTTTGATTTCAAATATCAAACATAGAATTTTACTTTTTATAACTCATAAGTATCATAGCAAGATGGGCAAAAACAAAAATTGGATTTAAAAGCATATTAACGCTCAGAAAAAAAAGTGCAAAACTGGGTAATTTGAGTCATAAGTTTTGATAGAATATATTGAAACATAACGAAAAACCCCAGGATCATGACAATATAACGCCTGTACTATTCATCATCTATTTTTCAATGTGATTTTCAAAAATTTGGTACCCACCAATTTAACTTCATTGTTTACATTCAAGGTACATCTGAAATAGCAAGAAGTGCTCCAATTAATTAGTGGCGATCACCCGGTTAGATAAGCCATGTTAAAGACATAGAAATACAGTCATTCATCCAATAATGATAACGTGAACATTCAAACTGGAGAACTTCATTGCTTTTATTGGTTCCTAGCATTTCTCGGCTGACCTAGTTTTATTGATTATTGTAAGCAAACCTTACAGTATTCACTCTTTTAGAAGCACTATGTGAACATGTTACAGTCTTAATTCCTCTATAAAAGGGAATCTAAAGTACTTTTAAGTTAGTTTTCAATTATTCTAGAACTTTCACAATTTAAGTGTAAATGAGCGCAAGTATGGCTTTGAGAGTATTGGTGAACACATTACCACCTATCGCCACATTGTTTACGTCTTGCAGCAAACCAATTTATAGAAGTGTAAGGACATCATTATTTACCTTTCTTTAATGAACTTGTGGACTTTATTCTAACTATGTGTTTACCCTGCATCATATTTTAAGGACATTTTATCTACATCTAGCTTTATGAACATTATTACCTACAAAGTCAGATGAACAACTTAACTGCTGCCATATCTTTCTTCTGAAGAAGTGACACGAAAACTAATAACAAACGATCTAATATTGTAACTCATACAAACTATGGATTAACTACACTTACCTGATGAATTGTCTACGTATAGCCTATTATCAACCAATCCCTATTTGTGCCATTATTCACGGATATAATCCTTTTATTGTGTAAATCTGAACTGTCAACTCGTTTTCGGACATTCGAAGAGGAACAACAAAAGAGAAGTAACTCCGCCGGACTGAAGTTGTTGTTCCAGGGAAAGCGGCCTATTTCACATTATATGTTTTATTGTTAATATTATTCTTTTAGAGCAAGTGATGTAGTGTGTATGAACACTGTATATATGATATTTTTATCTTTTGTCGTGTAGTCGTATTAAATGTTAGCGGCATTTTAACTTTGGAACTATTTTCAATGTTTATGTTCTCAGCTTTTCGTTTCTAGAACGAATATCAATTCCAAAGTTTCCATGTAAATTAGCTATGTAATCTAATGAATAAGCAGAACTTAAGCTGAAGTAAGCGTGCTTTCTTTCATTTAAATCGTAATTGTGCTACTTCCTGTCAAGTTTCTCAGTGGCGGAACGTCACAATTTTGATGTATTCATACGCTTTGTATTTGAGCGTTCTGCTATTTTTACAAACAATGATTCTACTCCAGCTTGTCTGTTTTATGATCTGCTTATGTAAAAAGCTGAATATTTCTGCTTTAAGCTGTGTCGATAAGTTTGTTATTTTGATTCTGAGCGCTTTTGTACCTTTGGTCTGATCACGGCGTTAACAGTCCTTCTGATCGTGGATTGGCTAATCCCGATCACGTGATCAGACGAAAGAATCTATATAAAGCGCGCAGAATTCAAAGTTCGGCATCTTTCTCAGATCCTTCACCTGAGCAACATAAATTATATATACATCTACAAACAAGAGAACTACAACTAAAAAGGTAGTTAAAATGTTACATTCAACCTCAAATCTCTTTGATCAATAGGAAATTCCAACCTTATTCAGTTATGGAATCATTAATACATTCATCTACCTTGGTGATTATTAATTATACCTTTTACGCAATGATGATATCAACGTACCTGATGTCATGTAAGCTTACCATGTAAAACAACTACTTTACGAGAAAGATCCCGTCACATAGACTAGTCCCTGATAGCTATTTGTTATCTTACCAATGGAATGAAAGAGGGAGAAAGAGGTGCGTGAGGCAGATGAAGGACATCAAACCCTGTATATTGAATACCAAATGCCATTGTATTAAACCTGTATATAAATTAAGCTGTTGATGGTAACTTCGGTTACTATTAAAGACCCGTGAACCATGCACGCTCTTGTGTCTAGTTATTTCCCTCCTTCCAATGTATGCGGAGAGCAGGCCCCCTCTCCAGATGACGGCAGAATCCTTACAGAAGCATTGTGGCAAAAGGAGATACTGCTTGTCACAAGCCGGCTCTCGTTTTGCCACAAAACATGCTTTTCCAATCTATTCACATATCATAATAGCACAACAGATTTTTTCTTCGCATGTTTACAAAACTTTTCTAAAGTCGTCTGCTTCAAGTGCAAAGATATCGTCTGCTGATGGTAAAGATTTAAAGGGACTAAACCACAGAGTGTATTGTGGGAATGGCAAGTGTTAAAATGATACCATAAACTATCCTCATCACTTAAAAAATGGTCATTTTCGAAATGTTAAGAGTTGTCGTTAATCGACATTAATCAAGTTATTGAAGGGAGTCCGTTTTTCTTTGTCCTTTTCCAAGTTTAACAATACATAACCGTTAGTACATGTATAACGTTAAAGTGATTCTCTGTCTCTTCCTGTATGATAAAGTGAAGGAAGCGGTCAAGATTTAAAGGTTGAATCTAATCTTATTCAACAATACATGTATATGCCATAAAGATGTATAGTTGTCAGAAAATTTGAATATGTTTATTTTGAAGATGATAAAAACCTGGGCTTTCATTGAATCAATGTGAAGCGAGCATCTCTCCACTCGTCTATCAGTCTGGGTAACTTAATCATGTGACCAATGTTTACGATATCAAATCCGAACAAGATGGCCATGCCACATGCATTGTTGCTTTTTATCACTGTTGCCAATGATAGCAAAATGGCTTTCGACCAAATCGTTCATGCGAGGAACATATATTTTCTGCCAGTATGCTAATCAGAAGTAGGTTATCCTCGAAGAAAGAAACATTTGCAACATTCATTGACCTACAAAAAGCCTTTGACTTTGTAGACAGAGACATGTTCTTGTATAAACTTCTGACAAACGGTGTTAATGGAAAACTTTATAACTCGTTTAAAGCGCTTTTAACAAACACTCAATCATGCTTGAAAATAAATGGAATGTTAACTGACTGGTTTCCTACCCTATCTGGAGTGAAGCAAGGTAATAAGAGATAATCGAATGAATTTTTTTACAGAGCCTTTTCTTATCTAATCAATTCCCAAAGTACAGAGATCATATTTGGCTCAATTTAGATATGGCATAATTCCTTTACATATATACTAGTATATAGAAACTGGTAGATATGTGGGTCGTCCTGTTAACGAACGCACATGTCTATTATGTAGGTCCAATAATAACGAACTAGAAGATGAACTCCACTTTCTCTTAAAATGTCCCAAACATGACGACCTCAGACATAATCTTTTCACAAAAATACATTTCGAAACCCAGATTTTTTATAACTTAACCGATGATGAAAAATAAGTTTACTTACTCAACAATGAATACGTACACACAGCAAAATATATTCATGATGCTTTTCAAAGACGAAATTCCAGTATTTTTAATTAATCGATTACTCCACAATAATTCTTTACAATGTACTTAATGGTACGAAGTCATGATGCTTTTCAAGACGAAATTCCAGTATTTTTTATTAATCGATTACTCCACAATAATTCTTTACAATGTACTTGTTTGTACGAAGTCATGATGCTTTTCAAGACGAAATTCCGGTATTTTTGATTAATCGATTACTCCATAATTAGTCTTCACAATGTACTTGTTTGTACGAAGTCATGATGCTTTTCAAGACGAAATTCCGGTATTTTTAATTAATCGATTACTCCATAATTAGTCTTTACAATGTTCTTAAAGATGCAACATAAGAAACTAGCGTAGTATCAGGATGTCGACTTTATAAGAATGTTGACTTTCTTTTGCCACACTATTTTCACTATGTATAAATATAATACATTGTATGTACACTAAAAACAATATTATACTACTAAACTTCTCAATACAAACGTACAGTTTGGAGTAATTAGTTAATTAACAATTTACACATAGTCGTAAATACCATTACTTCTTGTTTCTTTGTATATTCTGTCATTTATACTTATGCATTTGTTTAATTGTTGAAAAAAGTGACCTATAGGCCCAACGTGGCCGGTTGTTGTATTATTATATATCTTCTTTACTGTTTATACTTAACACGTGTCACTATAATAAAATATGCATTCGATAGCCTATTTGTGTACCCCGCATGAGTTGACCATCAGCATTGACCCCCATGTGCAATATGTGCATGCAGGAAAGCATTCGGTAAAATGGAACTTTGCAGACTTTACTGCCCTCGAGCAGGCGTAGATTTACGTCCAAGACCGGTCGATTTCTACAACAATCGTAGCTACAACATTTCGTCTTAAGATCTCCGACAGGACCTACGCCGGTCATAGCTACAATTCGGACGTACGATCTTTGATAAAATGGGCCCCTGGTGTGGTAAATCCAGGAGTATACATATGTGCGCTGAACGCCACGATATAAGGAGCTGCTGTTGAAAACGACGCAAACCATTACAATATATGTACCACGACCTCTCGTCCAGCGACTCTATACTTCTGCACAAGCCTATTATGGAACAATACAGTCAAACTTGTGTTAAGAGGCCAGCCTATGGGACAGGGAAAATTGGCTGTTAAATACAGGTTGGCTGCTTATTACAAATTGATGTACACTATAAATCTAACAATGGGACTTTCTGTAGTGGCTGTTTAAGACAGGTTGGCTGCTTAAAAGGGTGGTTGCTTAACACAAGTTAGACTGTACATCAAATACTGAATATGACGACGAAGTTCATGTATCCATCCCAAGGTTTGTATTTGCTTCGAGTCGCATGAGATGTCGTTGTTTTGTAATGCTAATGCTTAAGAGAATACTCTCGATGTAATTCGAAGCAATTGTAACAAAATGAAAATCTACCCAAGCAATGTAACACTTTATCACGATGAATTATATCTTGGAACTGCAAAGGAGTGTGCCAAACATCCCGGTTACAAACCTGATGTAGAATGTGTATTTGCTTTGGTGAAAGAAAAGATTGAAATGTAAATCATGAAAGTAGGCTATATATCATTGCATATGCATTAAGAAAGCCACTCTCCGAATCTGTCTGATTTATAATTAACATTTAAAAAATGAATGTCAAGAATTCGGTAATTAAATCTATAATACTAACCTCCCCCTTAATTATCAATTTTTCATTGAAATTTAATTTTTCGCCATCAGGGGTGGAATACCTTTTTCCAGGGTGATTTCCCGGATTTTTCAACATTATTTGCCAAGAAATCAAAAACGAAAAAGAAAAATGAGCAGCATATTAAAAAGACTCAATAATCCCTACGCCACCCCCTCCCCCACACACAACTCCAAAAGACAAACGGAGTGTGCCAGTCAAACATCCAATTCGCGACACAAAAACACGCCGTATCTCACAGTGGTATCGATTTGCCACATTTCTTGGTTCCCTGCATTTTCCCAATCATCGTATTTCCCCCCTCTTTTCGCCAATTTTAGTCTCTTTGCGCCCAGCGTAGATCACACGAAATGGGGGTCCGTCGCGTCGGGGAACCAGAAAAGATCAATAAAACATTAGGTTGCGCTATTTCCAATCGACGGACGGTCATTTAGTGTGTTGGATAGGCCTTTTATATATACATAGACACGGAGTATGCACCGTGAAATGGGCAAGACCTGTGCCTTTTCGGAAGCTCTCTGATATCGTGGTTGGATAGTTAACTAGACCGGAAGTGGGGTCCTGATTAGTCCGCCATTTTTCAAAATGGTCGCGATATTTTGAACGTGGATGAAGATCGTCCGGTACTAGGAGGTGTGTGTGTGTGTGTATTTGTGTTTCGGGAATGGTCACAAGGGAACGGTTGAAAAGTGGACTTGAAATAGAAAATAGACGGATAAAGGAATTGGGTGAGTTGTGCTACCTATTTAACTTTTTTGTGTCGCAGTTAAAGACGTTGTAGTAACAGCATGCTGATCTGAGACTAGAGCCTTATGATAAAAGTCTAATTATTTCTTTGTTCGTTTCCTTGTTGTCTCTTACCCCTACGTTGATAGTACTTTTTATAACTCTTCTATCGAGAGAATTTTATTGAGCTTTCATCGAATAGATATAGTCGGATTCGTTTGAAAACTTTTGAGATAAGCGTTGAAGTATATGTTCCCAGTAGGGGGTTTATTTTAAGGTAGATAGATAAGCACCCATGTTCGCCTAATCTGAAAATTGTTGTAACGAAAGTAAATGTCAGGTTGTTCACAGTCAACGGGACCCTTTTACCGGATAAAGCATGATGTCGAGATCTGTTAAAGGGTTTTTGTTTTTTGTGATGAACGGACATTTAAAATGATCTCTGTGTGCAAATGACAATTTCATACAACTCATCATTCGGAACACCTCTAGGCCAGGACAGATGCAGTTTAACCTCAAACAAATTGCAACAGAAATAAAAACACTTGCATCATGTAAACCACTTATTACTTAACGTTCCCTAAAAAATCGCCATGTTCATTCGCTGTTGTTTAAAAGATATAGGAGAAAACATTTTTGTTATTTTGTGAAATATATTTTGACACGCATTGACCTCCATACGCGGGATTTTCCTCGGCGGAAGTTGTCATCGATTATCACCGGAAATTGCAGACAATATCAAAACAATTGCAGATATCAGCATTTCTGTTACAATGCAAATAATATAAAGCATTATCTTTCTTAATTCATGAACTTGTTTTATGATTTTGCTAGATCTTTATTAGCATACACCTATATTTTGTCTGAAATGGTGTGTATTCGATGTTTGACGCGTCGCGATAAATACTATGTCACTGATGACGTCACTAAAAAATTGTGTCAAGTACACTTTGAACGAAATAGTAGAGTGTAAGACCGTTGAATATTTAATTAATCTTAACGTTACTATCATAATATGCATAATTTTCTAATTTAATACTGTATAGTTTAAAAACAAATAATGATATTCAGTTGAATTTTTATCAACAAGAGAATAAAAAAAATGATACATAGATTTCGGGGAAAAAAAACTACGGAATTCAGTTCGGACCATAATTCTTGTTTTGCATTTTTCTTTCGATGAATTCTTCCGAGAGTTGTTTTGAATGAGTGAATATTCGCCATAAAGTAACTGTAATATCGAACAGGTTTAAAGAAACATATACTTGTTCTGTGAAACTACATTTTAGAACCCTTTGTTGATGGATAATAACTGCAACCTCTTCTTTTAGATGCTCATTGCATTTCCTTACTAGTACAGCACAATTTTCTCTTCGCACTCAACATATGTTAGGAAAGCTGTATATGGCTGTGAAATATTAGTATGTAGTACTTGTGAGGAAATACAACACGTTTTATAAGGCTCCACTAGAGCGTCCATGCATCTATCTGAAGGATCTTAGGACCAGGAATGTCCAAGACCCAACTGACTACCTAGATATCATTTTGAAAATTGCCCGACCATTAAGGTCAATAACCCCTGGTTGGTCAGGATTTATGCAATCCGTTGAAGAAGGAAATTTTCCTTGAAAATCATCTATCAAGTTCTTACCAGTGATTGATCTAAATCCTAGTGATTTGTCCAGTGTTTACTTAACTTTATGTTTTGTGTGTACAGAAGCTAGTAGGTACCAAACTACACCTATTGTGACATTTGATCAACATCTTTACTGGAAAGCATCTTCAATCAAACAAAGTGAGACACGCAAGAGTCCATTGAAGAATGTTGTTCTAAGATTAGGAGGTTTTCATATATGCAAATGAGTTTTCTCGGAAGTATAGGCCATCTTATGCTTGTAACTGGACTATAAGGTGTGTAAGAGACCGTATATGCACCAAACGCAGTTGACCAAATGATGAGCGGCAAGGCAGTGTCAAGGGCAGTCCGTGGACACCTTTTGGTAGATTCAGTGCTTAATACGATACTTACTTCAGATATATATGAGATACCGTTGAGACAAGAGGCAAACAGGACATACTATGAAAGTGACAGTGATGAAGAACATTTGAATTACGTTGCAGCGAATGAAACAATTACATGTGAAATCCCCCAAGAGCACGATATCATTGTTGGAGCAGACATATGGGCCACTCGATGAAGAGTGTGGTGCTACCGACGATACAATACCTGATGTAATGGAATTGAATACCATCTCAAACTTCTAAGATCAGCTGGTCAGTAAAGAGATTTCGCTTGAAGATGTTAATGATAATGAAGTATTTAAACATGTGAAAGAAGGATTTGACGCAAAACTACTTCAGTTGGCGTCGTACCCAACTGCGTGTTTCTGGGTTCAATACATGGACATGATTAGAATCCTTAAACAGTTTATCGAAGCCGGACGAGCTGGCAATTGGCAACTGCACATTCATTCATTGGAACATATGCTTCCTTATCACGCAGCTACAGGGCATAATCTGTATGTAAAGTCGATTTATCTTTACCTCCAACAAATGAATGAACTATCCGATACAAATCATCTTTGCATATATGATAAATTCAAAACAGTTTTCATGTCATACGCCGTAGTGACCGCTATTGGGCAGGGCTTAAGACCGATTTAACCAATTGAGCAGACACTTATGCGAAGTCTTAACTCCACTGGGGGTATGACAAGAGGGAATGGTATGACGGAAGTACAGAGGGGCCAGTGGTTACTCTCTATGCGTATTTGTGGGCAATCAATTCTTCTCTACATAAATTAACCAACACTTCATATCATACAAGTGAGCAACATAAAGAATTCTCCCAGTCAAGACAAGAAAGAGATACCAAAGCCCGTAATATCATTTTTGAATTCTTGGAGGAGCGAAATCCATTCGCATCGGTAAATTCTCTGCAAAATATAGACTGGTGTGACATCAATAGGTGATGTAAACGCACACAACGCCAGGAAGATCGGTAGTGCCATTATTAAGGATCTTAAGAGACAAAACGTGATGGACGTTTTATTCAAGAAAAGCAGACAAGTTGTGACTTTGAAAACACACTCCTTGCTGCAATTTGGAAAAGACATAGTTCACGTTAACCCACAACTCTTATCCAAAGGAATCTGCCAACTGTATATGGACTATGTTACCAAAAGGTATGTTTCTTATGTTTTCATGCCGTGATAACCGACAGTGACATTGTCTTTCGATCGGACAAAACTTTCAGTTCAAATAAAAAAATAAGATCATGGAGTATTAAGAAACCCAAAAATGTTCTTGGTATGCACATTTGTAATATTCTTCCTGCTCTTCACGCCCTTACTGGGTGTGATACAACTTCACACATTTTCGGAATTGGAAAGAGGTCCGTACTGAGAGAAGTAAGATCGTGTCATGTACTACAGAGTGAGCTTGGCCACTTTCAGGAAAGTGTGAATTCAGAACAGGTTGAATATGTCGGTGAAATAATTATTGTGGCATTCTATTATGGATCCAGTGACGATTCCTTAGACAGTTTACGCCTCCGAATCTTTAGAGAAAATACTGTAAACAGTTTAAACACTGTAGAAATACATACCCTGTCGCCGACGTCTGCTTCTATAAGGCTTCACAGTCTTTGCGCAAAGCGGCAAATATGGGATTGGATAGAACAAACTGAACAAGATCCAAAACTTAGGGTTGCAAATTGGAAAATGGACTCTGCATTCCAATAAGAACAGACGTGCATCCTGCGCCATCGGAACTGCTTGCAGATATTAGATGCAAGTGCAAAACCAACTGTGACAGCAAAGGTTGTTCGTGCAGGAACCACGGATTGGAATGTTCTATAGCATGTAAATAATGCAAAGGGACGAGTTGTTCTAACTGCCAACCCAATGAACTTGAACCCAATGACAGTTCAAAAAGCAATATGTAATATAGTCATACATCATTCTTGAGGCTTCATGTTTCATAAAATAGTTTTTTCATTAAAAAGAAACTTGTGTAGGGGGCTTTTTGTCAAAATTTGATCGTTTCTGTTCGAAAATCATGCATAAGAACATATTAGAGTCACCGGTTAGAAGTCAAGGTCAAAGGTCAAGGTCACGTTTTTACATTTATAGGTTTGTTACCTTCAAAATATATTAACACAAACATAAGATTGTATTTTTAATCATCATGTTTGAATTGAGCGTAAGTTTTGCAACTGTGACTTACAAAAAGGATTGCATTGTGTCTGGAAACCTCGTATTTTCTTTTTCACAGGTGACTTATTACAGGTGAAAAAAATCCGTTTTCCACCTCTCCTTTCAATGGCGATTTTTTACACGTAATAGATAACACCCCAAAGTGGTCAGATAACCAGAAATATTTTCTGTTGCAATTTGTTTGAGGTTTGGTGGAAAAATCGCATATCTGTCCTGGCCTACTCGGCCATTTCTTAAAATAACCTCGGAGGTAATGGGGGAGCCACATTTAAAAGAAGGTCAGCAACGAAGGGACAATCGTATCTACTCGGCAATCCCCGTAACAAGCCGGGGATTGCCGAAAAGAGCCGATTGACAAAATATGAAACAAAGATGTGTTGATATGATCATCTTTAATGAAAAGGGTAAAAAAATACCATTCAATTGTGATATATAACCAATTTGTGTGTATTCAATAACATATTTAGTGCCTGTGTGAATTTTGCGTTAACCGCCGGAAATAAGGCGAATTACCCCAGGATTTCTGGTGTATTCATGTACTGCCTACGAGGTATATCTACCGACTTGTTACGGGGATTGCCGAGTAGATACGATTGACAACTCATGTACATGCCAAATATCGTTAAAGTTAGCATTATACATGTATGTTCACATTTACAATATGTTCTCGGGGTTAACCCTTTTAGTGCCGGAGCCGCCTTCATGCTTATGCAAACAGGTTGGATCCAGGCCAGCCGCCAAGCAAATTGGCGGCTGGCCTGCGATCTAACATGTTTGCTTCTCTGAGAATATTACCTCATACACTTTAACGGCCTTTTTCAAATTATGCTTTCAAGTAATCACAGTGTTATTTAGATTTCCCGATGACAATCATCTATAGACTATTACACCGTGGCGTGTCCTTGGGTAAGACACATTTCCTTGCCCAGTACTGGTAGATCATCCAGGGAACATGTACTATAATGCTCAATAGTGAACGCTATACATTTATAAGTAGAACGCTTAACGGTACATTCGTTACATAAAGAATCGGGGTACCGTTTTACTAAACAACTTAAGGAAAATATTTGCATAAGTCAAAACTGATAAACATAGATAGTATCTTCAATGAAAGTACAATATTGCAATGTGACACGTCATTTGAAGCGTCTCGGAGAGACGATTCCAATGATGTGTTACTTTGCAATATTGCTTAGCCCAAAATCAAAATAAGATATAATCAAAATAATCAAAATAATCAAAATAAAATACGGTACCCGGCTGTTTTGAGTAAATATTTAACGATTTCAATGATAAGGGGTCCAGGCTGAGCTACGCCCCTTCACTTATATATGTACATGTACTATAAATATAGGTACATTACTATTAGTCAATAAGACTATCTCGATTATGTAGGCTTAATTGTACGTTCAGATGCAACGTTGTTTGATAAGGGATTTGTGTGTTAAGTCACAAATCAAGGTTTCTGATTGGTCGATATTCGACTCGGTCAACTATCGACCAATCTGACACCTGGAAGTGACTTGCGATGTAAGTTGTTAGCGTTTTGAAATATTACCACCTAACGCCACAATTTTGCCATTTGTAGCATACGACTATCAAAAAGCATTGTGTCAAAAGAAGAAATAGCTTGTCACAAGCAATTTCTCCTTTTGCAACAACACTTTTTTAATATATTCACAAAGCACACCATTAGAACTGAAAGTTTGTTCACATGTTCATAATTTATTATTTTCTAATGTTGTCTGCTCCAAGTAAAAATGTCGTCTGCAGGTGGTAAAGAGTTGGTATCATATGGCGAATGAGTGTTTTAAACACAGGACACCCGTTTTATCTGATTTACTTTCTCTGTAAATGTCTAGCAATCGCTATTGAGCATCATATTACATGATCTCATGTTAATCTACTTGTATTCAGCAGGGTAGAAACTGTCTTGCCCAAGGACACTCCTTGATTGAATCACAAACCGCTTTCGAGAATCGAACCAAGGTCGTCTGGTTTAAACTTCCATATTCTGAATGCTTCACATGGCCCTGTATTCTCGTAATATTACGACTTTGTACTTAAACTTAAATCGTTCTCAGTTGAGTTTAGTTTCAACTTATTTATTTTACATCGATTGTGAAACAAGTTCTTACAACTTAGATCAATCACTCTCGATTATGCTTCCTGGATACATAACCAGTACTCGCGCCGAATGTGGATTAATGAAAGTTCGCAAGGCAGATCCCGCTACTCCCAGGATTCAAACCCACGACCCTCGTGTCCAGAAACCGACGCTCTACCCCTGGACCACTGTCCTCCACTCAGTTGGGTAGGATAGATTAATTTTATTCTTATTCTTGCCGTCGATGTTTCAGCATTTATCAGATGCTTATATGCAAAGATGAGCTAGAATTGTTGAGTTTAAGCAGGATATCGTGCTTAAGTATATCTCGCGAACACATACCTTTGTCGCTTTCTAAGGGAACTTATAGGGCATCATAAGAATATTTGGGCCGCGTCACGCGAAAAGGGGCACTCGGACATAAATAAAAATCGCTGACTCAGCTCTTTCTTAGCGCTATTATTCCAGCATCTAGTCACGACAGTTATCATTTATATTTATTTAAAGGTAGAACTTGATGTCCTCTAAGATGGCAAACAGTGTAACCCCAGACTAGCCGCCACGTCAGTGACGTGGCGGCTGGTCTGGGGCTACACTGTTTGCTATGTCCGAGTGCCCCTTTTCCCGTGACGTGGCCCATTTCGAGTTTGTGTTTTTATACACGGACATAGAGCACTGTTTTAAGTCTATGGCTCGATCTTCCTTTCCCCAACTAATCATTTGATATTGCAGTCCTTGGGCAAGGAACTTTTGTACTGATATACCACTCTGGAAAAGTGGCTAAGTGAACTGTTAAGTTCAGTTTAAACTTATTTATTTAACATCGATTGTGAAACGAGTTCTTACAACTTAGATTAATCACTCTCGATTCTGCTTCCTGGACACATTACCAGTAATCGCGCCGAATGTGGATAAACGAAAGTTCGCAAGGCAGATCCCGCTACTGACGGGATTCGAACCCACGATCCTCGTGTCCAGAAGCCGACGATCTACACCTGGACCACTGTCCTCCTTCACTAAGTGAACTGTTTTCGTTTTATAACTGTATGCATTGTTGAACACGCGACTAATCATCCAAAAAGACCACACAAAGCACTGTTTTGCATATAACGATAGCACTGTTTTGCATATGACGATTTTTTTAAATTGTTGCGGAAAAAGGCGCGAAGTTATCGTATGAAACAAAATGTACTGTATTGATGAATGTTCTTTGATCGGGACATGTAAAATGTACCTTTCTTCACATCTTTTTTTTCAAACTTCTCTGCTTTGATCGAAGTCACAGCGGTAAAAACGAAATAGGGTAAATTAGGAAATCTTTCTCTCGGATTTCCCTTGGTATCATGAATGTTCTTTGATCGGGACATGTAAAATGTACCTTTCTTCACATCTTTTTTTTTCAAACTTCTCTGCTTTGATCGAAGTCACAGCGGTAAAAACGAAATAGGGTAAATTAGGAAATCTTTCTCTCGGATTTCCCTTGGTATCAAAGTGTCATCTAGCAAGTCTGATAGACGAGTAGCATTTGTTTCCCTTGCTCCGAAATCTGAGTAAATCCCGTGAGAAGGAAGGTAAAAACCCAAAACTGTCAGACAGACGGGGCTGAAAAAGACAAGAGACGAGGACGGATCGTCACTTGCATCTTATTAACTCAGTTCGGTGAAAGTGCATCGGGGTTATAAGATGCTTGTTCACAGATAAGAAAAGTTTAACGTCAAAATAAAATTCCATTGAAGAAATGCAGCTTTTGTATTGTTGTATGATGTAAAACTGCCAGACAGAATGTGCTTAAAGAGACGAGGAAGGTTGTCACGTGTATCTTATTAACTCAGTTCGGTGAAAATGCATCGGGGTTATAAGATGTTTGTTCACAGATGAGAAAAGTTTAACGACAAAAAATTCCATTGAAACAATACAGCGTTTGTATTGTTGTATGATGTAAAACTGTCAGACAGAATGAGCTTAAAGACACGAGGAAGGTTTTCACGTGTATCTTATTAACTCAGTTCGGTGAAAATGCATCGGGGTTATAAGATGTTTGTTCACAGATGAGAAAAGTTTAACGTCAAAATAAAATTCCATTGAAACAATACAGCGTTTGTATTGTTGTATGATGTAAAACTGCCAGACAGAATGTGCTTAAAGAGACGAGGAAGGTTGTCACGTGTATCTTACTAACTCAGTTCGGTGAAAATGCATCGGGGTTATAAGATGTTTGTTCACAGATGAGAAAAGTTTAACGTCAAAATAAAATTCCATTGAAACAATACAGCGTTTGTATTGTTGTATGATGTAAAACTGTCAGACAGAATGAGCTTAAAGAGACGAAGAAGGTTTTTACGTGTATCTTATTAACTCAGTTCGGTGAAAGTGCATCGGGGTTATAAGATGTTTGTTCACAGATGAGAAAAGTTTAACGTCAAAATAAAATTCCATTGAAACAAAACAGCGTTTGTATTGTTGTATGATGTAAAACTGCCAGACAGAATGTGCTTAAAGAGACGAGGAAGGTTGTCACGTGTATCTTATTAACTCAGTTCGGTGAAAATGCATCGGGGTTATAAGATGTTTGTTCACAGATGAGAAAAGTTTAACGTCAAAATAAAATTCCATTGAAACAATACAGCGTTTGTATTGTTGTATGATGTAAAACTGCCAGACAGAATGTGCTTAAAGAGACGAGGAAGGTTGTCACGTGTATCTTACTAACTCAGTTCGGTGAAAATGCATCGGGGTTATAAGATGTTTGTTCACAGATGAGAAAAGTTTAACGTCAAAATAAAATTCCATTGAAACAATACAGCGTTTGTATTGTTGTATGATGTAAAACTGTCAGACAGAATGAGCTTAAAGAGACGAAGAAGGTTGTCACGTGTATCTTATTAACTCAGTTCGGTGAAAGTGCATTGGTGTAATTAGATGCTTGTCCAAAGATGAGAAAATTTGAACGTCAAAAGAAGAAGACATTGAAAAAATACAACGTCTCATCTTTACTATAAAGGGACACTCATTACACATGTTTAACTTGTACAACAAAACAAATATATCCATTTGCACATAGCTAGGCACGGTAGCTGCTGCTATGGAGTTTATTTGCATCAATACTAATACAAGTTCTTACATATGATTTGACTAACAGATGAGTGAAATATAAATAAATGCATGTACTATGAGTTGTACATGTATGCGATGTAGTTAATATCCACCTCACGGAGTGAACGCGACGTCCAGCCAAAAAAACAGAGAATTTGCTCTAAAAAAGCTGTGCCCCTAACAAGTTCAGCGCCCATCTTAGTGGCATACGAGGGACTTCATACCATAAACCCATGACATAAACAAATCGGACATAACTAAATATTCGTCCTATGAAAGTTTGACTTTCCGACTTAATGTGCTCGCTAGAACTGCCACATATTCATTACATTAACTTACAAGCAATCTCGAGCTCTGCTCTGATTGGTCAATGTTTCATAACACCTTTCATGTGCGTATCTATAAGACAAAACTTTTCCGCTATACTACGTAACGCGGAAAAGGAATATTTTGTATACACACAAACACGGTTTGCCAAAAATAGTAACATTTTTAAGGTGAAGGTCATTTTGAAACGAGGCTTGCGAGTAAACAAATCGATTCCGACGTAATACACAGTACCAAAATGATCTGTGTCTCCTAGATAAAGCGTTCGGACACCTTTCGGTGGCGAGATTTCAATCAATTTTGATGTTCTGTCTCAAGAGGGTTTCAAGATTAAGCATTTGGCAGCGCTTTATATATTTTTATCTGTATGAATACTAACCCATTACCCCATTATACCACACGTTACTGCAACTCTCACAAATGACTTTAAAAACCACAGCGGCAAAATGCAGAATAACTCCATTTGTTACAATGGTTTATAACTTATATCAGAGGGAAAATGTTGCTTCTTAAATATTAATTGCTCTTGCATATGAAGTTAAATAATTCACAAATCCCCATATGGGACAATGGGTTAATCAAAGATAGTAGTATCATTTTTTATATGAAATTAGTACATAATTGAAGGAATAAAACAGTTTCAGTGGCAGATTTAAAAAAAAGTTTTGTTCATGTTGATGATACATTGTACATAAGAAGATGACCTTAGAAATTATTTTTAAAAATTGAGAAAATGCTCATAAAGATTCTATCAAAGACCACAAAACAAGTCGGATTTTCATATTTTTTCTAGTTATTGTCTGTAATTACTAGTTAGATCTGCCCGAAACCAAATTAGAAGGAAAGAGTTAATGAAAGTTGTGACCTTTTTCCGAATTTTTCTTTATTGCTCCTTGGTCACATAAGTATTTAGTCCTTATTACATAGGCTATTTCCAGTTCACCATTCACCAGTTCACCACATTTGTTTTAAATCGATTGTGAAGGAAGCTTAAAGCTTGTTCAAAGCCACTCTCGATGACTGCTTCCTGGATACTTAACCAGTAATCGCGCAGGTTTTGTGGGTTAGTCCCGGAATTTTCATGTCACCTAATAGGGATTTGAACCCGGGGCCCTCGGTAGAATAGCCCGACGCTCTACCACTGCACCAATGTCGCCCATATTTCGAATTAAAAAGGACAGAACAAACTAATATGGGAAATACACCTGATTGGAACTGTCTTTTGATGATTCTAAAAGACCTCAATTGCCTTATTAAAAGTCAATCAGCTGGACAAAATGAGCAACCTACTCATCATCTTTATTGAATCATTTATTTGCCTGTGCCATGCCATACGACTCTTAAATAATCCAGAAGCATGTGTAGGTAATTGGTTTGTCAGAAGCTC
The DNA here is from genome assembly GCA_947846245.1 of Cerastoderma edule. Lineage (NCBI taxonomy): Eukaryota > Metazoa > Mollusca > Bivalvia > Cardiida > Cardiidae > Cerastoderma > Cerastoderma edule. The sequence goes on from OX401411.1 coordinate 29,965,220, forward strand.
TTCCATTGAATATATATGATAGATGAAAGCCTCTGAGTTAAGAGCAAATGCTTTAAAAAATCGGCAATTTTGTAAACAAACCAGGCTGGTGCTTGTATAGAGGCGATCTTTCTGGTTTAATTTGAAACGTCCAGAAAATTCAATTGTTGCCCAAGGGGTTGGTATTTTTCTATACTAGTAGAGTTTTAGTAAAATTCCGTACATTATAAACTTACCTGCAGGATTCTTTTTGAATAAACAAATGTAAAGCCACATGAGAGTCAGTGGAAATTCTTTCTTTGTAAGAACAAAATTTGATGAAACTAAGGGACTGTGTGGTAAACTCAAATTCGGTGAACATGTTTTAAGAAGTAAGACGCTTTTTTAGGCTAAATATGGCCCTAAATGCACGACCCGTCGTCTTATAAATATCAGTAGTGAAAACATACGACGTGTCACGGTTCAATAATTAATGCAACATGTACAACGTTATTTTGGATGAAAGATAAGGAAAAAGATCTGTTTTATGATAGAAAAATTATCAAATTTTATAACTGTCTATATTATTTCTTTATTTTTGGGGTGTTATAGAATAAATCTTTCGTAGAACAACCGCTTTAAGCAATGCAATTACAGTGGGCGTTTGTCACGGGACTATTTGTTTACTCGCAAAACAAGATGGCTGCGAAACCGTGTTTGTGTGTATTGGTGTATGATGTACAAATAAACGTAGCTACTAGGAGTATAATTATATAAGGAAGCGTCACTGTAGCTTTATGTCTATATGCGACAGATCTAGAATTCTAAACACGTTGCGACGTCTTTGGATTTAGATACATACGATTGAACTTTATACGGGCTCTGAAAAAAAAAACGCGAATTCGAATCCTAGTGCTTCCAATGGCTTTTCGTCGGTGTGATTCACACAACAGTACAGTTGTTGTTCAATTTTAGAGAAATAAGACTTTAAATTGCCCTCACAGCTGTGAATAATCACATTTTACCCTTATAATGCTGGAACCGACTTCATGCTTATGCAAAACAGGTCAAATCCAGGCCAGCCGCCAAGTAAATTGGCGGTTGGCCTGTGACCTAACATGTTTGCTACTCTGAGTATCTTTCCTCATCAAAATTAAGCACTTACTCAAGGTATTGGAAAGCAGAGGACATAGAAATATAGCTTTAGAAAACCCAGCATTCTTAGGGTTAGAATAATATTTTACTTTTTTTAGCACGACAAAGGCCCAAGTTCGAGACACTTTTCGACCAATACGCTGACGCCTAATGAAGTCGACGCGACATAGTTAATTTGTATCCCCACTCATGAGTATGGTAATGTGGGTGAAACAGTATGTTGCTTAGAAAAAATAGTGTTAGTACTGAGAAAGTAGCAAAAACAAAGATATGTGTGCCGATCACTGCTTTATCACTGTAATAATGTTTAGACCAGCGTTCAAAACCAATTATATTAATCATTCAGAATCAATACATTTCAACCAAAAGGGAATGATCTTGAAATATATGCAGACGTGTAGCTTTTAACCCTTTACCAAACAACACATTTTCGACTCTCCCAAATTGAAAGAGTTTGCAGACGTCAATTCAAAATATGATGAAATTGGAACATAATTTTCTGAAAGGCCAGAAAACATTGTGGGAAAAGGAAAAATTACTCGTTACGAGTAATTTCTCCTTTTTCCCACAATTTTTCTAAACTCGTCTGCAACAAAGTGGTCAAATGCCGTTATCGTTTGGAAAAAGGTTAACAGAGCTTCCATTATAATTCCAATGTCTAGTAAAGTCCAGTGTATATTTACATTTCGATAAAAACCGAATGTTATCCTTTTTGTCAAAATCTAATTCACTTAAAGGCACATCAAAGGAGAGGAGAACGAATAAATAACTGAAAAAAAAATATTTTCTTTTATTATTTTCATTAAAGTCATGAGAATTAATTAACAAATGCATTGAGACCCTATTGAATAGACTCATTTAAAATAAGTTATCTTGTGCTTGAAATAAAGTTGTCTCCAATTCAATCATGTTTATCAACAACCTGTTTGTTTACATATTCAAAATAACGAATTCTGATTGGTCCGTTCAGAAATGTGTGTATCAACTGTCAAGGTCAGAGGTGAAGAATCAGGAAATCTTAACTAATCTGGGTTATTTCTGGTTTACTTTCACATTTAAGTTGTGCTGATGGTTTTTCTGGTGATAACTATTTGATCTGTCCAAAAGTTTACCAAATAAAATAGTTTTGATATGGCATTAATCTCCTTTAATGGGCCTTTAAGGTCGTACCCGTGCGATGGCTACCCAGCTTTTCGTCATGCAAAGCCAGCGAAGTTGACAAGATATTGACATCAAAGCACTGACAGGCATGGAAGCTCGTTTCACTTTTCCTACATAAAACAATGCATTTTCAGCATCTTTTGAAATAATAAATTAAATATGGCATTTCCTTTTGTAAAAAGCATTCATTAAATTGGCACTTTAATGTGTGCTCCCTGCAGAGCATAATCTATGAGATAGTCCCTTTATATATCCATATCGGGTGAGTTCAATCGGAACACATCGGGTTTATCCAATGAAAATACCTCTGAAATAATAGTGATGACGCCATAATGCATTCGGAACACCTCGGCCATTTCTTAAAATAACCTTGGAGGTAATGGGGAGCCATTTTTGAAAGTAGGTCAGCAACGAAGGGCATGTCCGTTTGCAATCGTATCTACTCAGAAATCCTTGGCACAAGCCGGGGATTGCCGAAAAGAGCCGATTGACAAAATATGAAACAAAGATGTGTTGATATGATCATCTTTAATGAAAAGGATAAAAAAAAACATTTAATTGTGATATATAACCAATTTGTTTGTATTTAAATACATATTTAGGTCCTGTGTGCATTATGCGTTATCCGCCTATAATAGGGCGAATTACCCCAGGATTTCTGGTGTATTCATGTACTGCCTACGAGGTATATCTACCGACTTATGACGGGGATTGCCGAGTTGATACGATTGGCCATATTGTTATCCGCGAGAATGACGTCACTTTACTTTCGTTTTTAAAAATAGATCTTGAATGTGAAATCTAGACAGTCGTTAAATTTGATTGAGGAAACAACTATACATGTCACAACAACAATTTCGCCATTTGGTATGAGTTACTGATGAAAAAAATGATTTGAAACACTTCCATACACATTGAACTACTTAACGGGCACGCTTAGAAAATGATTTATACGCCGGAGGCCGATTTACCCGAAAAAGTGTAACCCTACACTTATATCCGAGGTGTATTTCACAGCTCACGGAAATACCCGAGTGGTTCCGATTGGGTGACTTGCATGGTATGACGCCAGCTGCTTTGGGGAACCATTGCATATCTATTTGAGTCTACTTCTTTCCTTGGGGCTTGGCATTTGAATTTTTTGCTACAGCATACCAAGTAGAAGGGATAATCTTCGTGAAAACATAATGAATATACAACAGTTTGGGTGATATATATCTCTAAAACAATGGGCCAGATTGGCTTATTTGTTTGATTATACAGCAGGTGTTATGGATTAATGCTTTTGACTTGACATTATACGCCGTGCTTTATTCGCTGTCTGTGCTACCTTTAGTACATATAGTCAAACTTGTGTTAAGAGGCCAGCCTATGGGACAAAGTAAATTGGCTGTTTAAGACAGGTTGGCTGCTTAACACAAATTGATATACACTATAAATCTAACAATGGGTCTTTCTGTAGTGGTTGTTTAAGGCAGGTTGGCTGCTTAAAAGGATGGCTGCTTAACACAAGTTAGACTGTATATTAATTTCACCTTTTCTATTCTTATTCTAATTATTTTTTTTATTCTAATCATTTTTTTTTTTTTATTCTAATCATTTTATTTATTTTATTTTATTCATTTATTCATGTTCATTATTCTATTTATTTTATTCATTTTCATTATTTTCATTATTTTATTCATTTCATTATTTTATTCGGTTTTTTTTTTAGGTAAAGCCAGTGGTTGTATCTCACAAGGATTCGTAACTAAACGAGTTCGTTTGCAAAATTGTCGTTAATCATGAATCGAAAAGGTTTTTTATAAATGAAAAAGAAGACATGTATTCAAATATGCGATATCTATTTCACCATTAGGACTAGTGTTCCGTTCATGTCTTTGTTAACGCATATCTAGGGGTACTCGTTTACTCTTTACATATATACGTTTCCGAGGAAATCTATTCTACAAATCTTTGAGAAACCGGCCCCAGTCATTATGCATTCTTTTGTTCGTTTGTTCAGCATTTCAAACTTTCATTTGTGTTCACTTTTGTGAACAAGCACCTTTAAAGAACAGCATAAAACCACAAATTAGACAATGGTTCGACCTGTCTTTGAACGTCCATTTTTTATTTTAAGAATGTGTGTCATAGTTCTCTATCATATGCCCATCAACTTATCAGTTATTCATATATGCTTTAAGAAAACGATTAACTCGCCTTGCGACCTCTCATTAATCCACATTCGCTGCGAGTACTGTTTATGATCCTGGATGTAGGATCGGAAATGATGAATCTAATTTTTAAGAACTTTTTTCACAATCGATGTAAAATAAACAAGTTAAATCTAAATTAACCCTCAATTAAATAGAAAAATTTTCACATTTGTATTCAAACCTCATATGCGAAAATGCGTCACTGTGATAAAGCAAACACCTTTTCAAAATCAACGTCTGTTTCCTGTGAAATGTACGTTACGTTTCATGTAAAGTACACTTGACGTTTCATGGGAAAGGAGCCAAACGTTTTATGTAAAAGTCACGTTACCTTTCATGGAAAAGAAGTGTTACGTATCTTGCGAAAGGTATGTTGTGTGCCATGTAAAGAACTCTTTCATGAGAAAGAAGCGTAACATTTCATGTAAAAGGCACATTGCTTTTTTTGAAAGATATGTTTGATTGTTGTGAAACCTCTCGCACGTATCTCGTAAAAGGTAGTTTGTGCTTGTTGTGAAAGACGTTTTGCGTTTGTTTTTATAAGTTCTCTACATTTTTCGTGAAAGATAATTCGGATTTCTCTCGAAAACCTTTATACATGTACGTATAGCGTAACGATGTCGTAAGTCGGCCTGAAATGTATGATGAAAATAGAGAAGTTATGGTGTAATGTTTGAGAGAAACCTTATATTACAATTATAACAGGCGTCATTTGAATGTTGTTCAATGAAGGGTTGCACAAAAAGGGAGTTTCTAGGACTAGAAGACATACAAAAGCTTATTTATGTAACTAGATTCGATTTTTACCTTATTTAGCAGGCTATACAGCCAAATGGCAAATCCAACATAATCCATAGATTCCATGTGATGCGAAGAGCTCATAAAGAGTTTAGTTTGAAACTGAAATGGCCATAAAGTCCATAGTTCCCCAGGGGAAGCTTATCGACTAGTTGGTCTAAATACGTCTCATTCGAAAAGAGTAACGTTTTACTAAACAGTTAATGCCAAAATAACTGCGTAGTTTAAAACAACAATTCCTCTTATTTCAATTTTGGGCTAAGCAATGGTGCAAAGTAACAAATCATTGGAAGCGTCTCGGAGAGACGATTCCAATGACACGTCACATTGCAATATTGTTCTTTCATTAAAGGTATTATCCATGTTTTTCAAATATTCAGATAAGTTGTTTAGTAAAACGGTACCAAGGGTTGGACGCTCGGTACGCGGGCCTTTTTGCCATTGTGCCCTGCCTGTGAATTACTCTAAACTTATATTCATTTTACATCTTGAATTTACTATACTCGTGGCGACAATGGATTTATGAAAAGTCGCAAGAGTGGATACCCTACTCACGGAATTCGAACCCACGACTTGTGTGTGCTGTGGCTCTTTCCCTGTACCAATGTCCTCCACTGTCTCTCATGTACTCAAGTACTTCCGGGGCATAGTATTCATTCTCCTACGCAGTGGTCCCCCCTTTTCATTCGGTAAGGATACTGAACTGCAATGTAGCAAATGGAAACTAGCCTGCGTGGAGTTTGCGTACTATTTTGATAACTCTACCCCATCTTAGAAATTGCGACTTTCGACTGGTACAGTTTCGTAAGCAAGCGGGGACCAAAGTCGGGTGATCCAAGCTGTAATTGCATTGCACCAACGTCTGGATTATTTGGACTAGGAGTGAACTGGTAGGAAACAGATGTGTATCCTGTAAATATGATAGTTCCGCAATGCTCTCAACCCTTAGAATGCTGGGCAATTTAACCAAAAAAAAGTTTTGTGTCGTCTGCTTTCCAAATCCTTAAATATCTGCTTAGTTTTTATGAGAAAAGATACTCAGAGTAGCAAACAAGTCAGATCATAGGCAAGCCGCCAATTGACTTGGCGGCTGACGTGTGATCTAACCTGTTTGTATAAGCCTTTAATCGGTTCCAGCAGTATAAGGGTTAAAGGTTCAGTTTTGCCTCTCGACATTTGACTAGTCTCTTGCAGATGCCAATCCAAATAAGGCAGTCTGTCTACTAATATTTGAAAGGTACTTGTATGCATGGATTCGTAGAAGAAGAAATGAGCCGATTGGGTTGTCCATGTTAATTAGATTTGATGTTGAGAGTTTATTGCACCAACTTGATGTTACAGCATAAAACTATGGGGACGAACTACTGTCCTTTATTCACCATAATCTTAAATATACATGATTTAACATTGAAGTCAGTAGGAACTTAAGGTTTCAAAAGTTTAATGTCGTATGTCCAGCTCTGCATTATTAGTCAGATAGCGTTATAATATTCGAACTTTACTAGCACGCATAGATTCGAAGGCAACGAAAAGAATGAGCGAAATCAAGGTCTTCATTTTATTACTTTATTGTGAGTGAAATATGCAATCTAGTTTATTTAGCTAAAGCTAAGCGGAGAAAACATTGTTCTTACTCCGACACAGCCATACAAACATTGGAAATTTGAATCGAGTTAAAATGTGAATAAGATTAAAAAGTGAATATCGGTGTCACTGGAAATATACGACTTAACGTATACGCCACTTTCGAGTTCATCTATTGCATTACTTTTTATAATGGTTGAATGGGTGATATATCTATCTTTTAGCCAAGAAATTCTATGAGGTTTGTACGTCCCTTTGGAGATCTTATCAGCGGATATTTTAATGGCTTTACAACTACACTCATTAAGATAATGTATCGTCATGTTAAAACCATTATCTCGTTTTACAGTAAACGATGCCGTTTTGGGATTTCAAAATGACAGCCGTCTTGTAAACATGGAAAACCTTTTGCCTTTTTGTACATTTATCTTGATTGTTAAATCTCGCTCATAAGACATTTATACGAAATGTAAGTTATTAAGCGGGGAATCAAGTGACCAATGTGTACGATCTTATGTCCGAACAAGATGGCCGAGACACAGGTGTTTTTTGCTTTTTTCATCTTCTTTTGCCAATGAAAGCCAAAGTGTGTAACCCGTATGTTTCCGATTCTTGTGTTATATGATAACACACGCTTCATGACGGTGTTACGTCTTATACTCAGCAGGGAATTGCATTCGACGGGCGCGAATGTAAAAAATAAAAAATCGTCTATCGCGGCCATCTTGTTCGGACATAAGATCGTAAACATGTGTCATGTGATTCCTCCGCCTAGCTATGTTAAGCTATGTTAATAAAAGTTTTGCTATTTGGGGTTATTAACTATATTGCTGCATACTCGTTGATTAAACCTTTTTTTATGTGTCGCAAAGATTAAGCTATCGTGTATACACCATCTTTGTCAGAATAGCTTTTTACAGCAGATATACATAAAGCAAAGAATCATATGGGTAAGATAATGTGGCATGTATGAACCAAGCAGAGTTACATATATGATCATATAAATCAAATCACATCCGGCCCAATCGGCTTATAAGTCGCCTAAATGAAATATATATCACAAAAATACCTGTATGAAGTGCGCCGCACCTCTATATGTAACATAATTACTAATCATTGATTACTAACAACCAATCTTTTTATCTTTTTTTATAGTACGCATGAAACTTACCACTGTCCTGCAATACTGCTTATAGGTCTTTGATTAAACTCTAAAGAAACAATACGTTAAATCTTTGAGTTATATATCGCACCTCTCACATAGTGATTGATGCAGACTGATAAGATAAATTCTTCACGCTTGTAAGAGAACAAAGCACTATATACAGGTTGTATTGCAAATAAAAATATCTATTTATATGTAAAATACGACAAAGTATACCGGCACCATTAGGCGCCATTTTCAATGGGTTATTTCTCAATTTTAGGATGATAAATGAGGCTTCCGCGGGCCTTTGACATTTTTACGTCAAGTGAAGTGAGCTGGTTCCACGGCTGGTGTGAGAAGAACGCGTTAAAGCGCAATGTTCAATACACTAAATGGGAACCAGTATGCTTTCTGAATTGTGACCGCATGAGCTGTTGGCAAGCGTACTGTAGCGCTAGAATGTTACTGAAAATGGCGTCATCTTTACACGAAAACATAAGTATAACTATGTAAATCTGCACAAAAATTAAATAAAATAATACAAATGGCGAGTTGTATTATATTTGTCGCAGAGGCAGCCATAGAAAGTTGTTTGATCTATGATATATAATTATGAATAGACTTGTGTAAAGAAGTATATAATGTAGCATGCATATGCACTTGATATGTTATAAAGCCATTAGGAGAGTTTATAAGTAAGGCCGAAACAGCAAAAACATTTCAGCTGAATTTCATACCATAAATAAAGGTTTTAATTGCTTCATTAAAATATATTGTTCTGCCCAATATCAACCAATCAAAAATTAGAATTATTTTGTAAAGAATCAAAATGAGAACGCTTAAAAACGATTGAACCCTACACCTTGTTGCATTATCATAGTATTGTTTTCCCTTCCTTTATCAGTTTCAGAATCTTAAATTACATATCCGATAAAACATTAACAAAACAATAAACAGTGCTTAATTCAAGGCATATGATTAAAAGTATAAATGAATATGAACATCCAAGCAAAATCTTATTGGTGATTTATTATCCGGCACTGCATGTCATAGTCTTTCTTAGCAGGGCGACAGTGGTGCAGTAATAGAGAGTCGGCCTCGAGTACCGAGGGTCCTTCGTTCGAATCCACGTTAGGTGGGGTGAAAATTGCCGGGACTAACCCACAAACTTGCTCGAGTACGGATGTGTTATCGATTCATCGAGAGTGACCAAGATAGACTTTTTATAAGCTTTCTTCACGATCGATGTAAAACAAATCAAACAAACAAAACCAACAAACCGGAATCGAAGGCGTCGAAATGTCTTTTGAACTGTAGATTTGGTTTATAAAAGGAAACTTCTCCCATCACGAAAACCTGCACCGCCAGAAGGATCCATTAGCATTCTTTTTCATGTTCTCAGAGGATTGCGTAGCTCAACTCTCTGAGGGAATCACAAAGGAAGAAAAAGGCGAATATTCTATAATCGGAATCGATTTCCATAACGTATATCTCATTTGATATCCTTTTCGATGGTTTTGGCTAAGATGATCAAGTCAAAAGCATAGTGTATGGTCACAGATGATCCCGCGCATTTACCCTGACCGTTATAAGCAATTTTACAATGCATTCCTGACTTTAGTAAAATCTGAATATTGATTTCCACAGCGCAGCTAGATACACCTAACTTAGTTTCAGATTGACGTGATTAATTGCAGTTGTAATGTTTTGAATACAATTTGCTTTATCTTGAAGGATAAAGTAAATTTAAAATAACATCACAGTCAGAACTTTTAATTCTTATAGTGCTGGAACCGACTTCATGTTTATGCAAACAGGTTAGATCCAGGCCTGTCGCCAAGTAAATTGGCGGCTGGCCTGTGGTCTAACCTGTTTGCTCCTCTGTGTATCTTTCCTCCTCATATTAAGCAGATATTTAAGGTTTTGGAAGGCAGAAAACTCGAGAATCCATTTTTTAAAAATTACTTAGCATTCAAAGGGTTTAAAATTTCATCCATTGAAATTGGCCGAAGTGAGCACGGCCATTTGTTTAACAAGGATACTATTCATACCGCTATTGGTTAATACTCAACATTCTTTTTTCGAGAATGTTCATTTTTTGTTTTGATTATTTCGTATTTTTGTCGAATGTGATTGAAGTACTTACAATGAAGACTAAACTCTCTAAATTCTGCTATAAGGCGATCTAGAGCTACATTTGATTATGCAAATGTGATATTTAAGATCTTGAATTTCAATTGACTATAATGTTAAATCATGCGTTTTCAAGGCTCTGCTGACTAAAAAATAGTAATTTTCCCCCACTTAGCTATATGCTGAAACATCAATTTGGTCAATTAAACTCTTAAAAACTGTAATAAAGTGAACAACTAAATCGTGTCATTTTTAATGAAACGGAACACTGTGCAATAGTACCGTCCGGAAATCAGTTCACAAGCTATCAAATCTGACCGAGGCACCGGCATTTGTGTTCATACACCCCAAACAAATAGTCCTGCAATAAGCAAGCAAACTTTTGAGAGCATTGCAGGACTATCATATATTCAGGAGACATCAATGTTTGAATGTTCTGCATATTTAAATCTTACTAGCATAACTATACACCAGGGTACCGTTTTACTAAACAAATTGCGGAAAATATTTGCGTAAGTCATATCTGATAAACATGGATAGTGTCTTTAATAGATATACAATATTGTAATGTGACGCGTCATTGGAGGCGTCTCGGAGAGACGATTCCAATGATGTGTTACTTTGCAATATTGCTTCATCCAATATTGAAATAAGATGAATTGTTGTTTTAGACTTACGCAAATCTTAAGCGTAAACTGTTTAGTAAAACGGTACCCTGAAGTAAAATGTAAAATTAATGCAGTTATGGAATCTGAGACTAATAAATTTCCACAACAATGGATTCGTTAACATACCCATCTATAAACACTTTCTTGGAAGCAACAACTGTATAGTAATGAGGAAATCGCCATGACAAATTGAGAAATCGTGCACAACGAGTTTTCTTTTCCTTTTCTCACAGTGGTTCCTACCTTATTATTTATACAACAACGTTTTTTTTGTTCGTGCTTTTGTTTTGACGTCTGATGATGCTTTCAACTTAGACGAGTCCAACAATCTTACACGAGATATTTTTGTTCAATTTCATTTAGTTTTACGTGAAACTATTAAAATTAAGATTGTGGAATGATGTCTTGTAGAAGCGTGTAATCACATTATATTAGACGGTACCGACACGCGTTGATTGATTAGTACGGGTTGATACCGGAAAGAAATTGTTAAACTTTAATCCTATCTTTAAAGAATTGTTAAATTGATTAAAACCTCGGTGCCTCGGTCGTTACCGAATCTAAAATTTGAATAAAACTTGATTGGGCTGCGTCGGGTTTTATGCAGTTGTCCACATTGTTTTAGAAAGGCCCACCCTCTTGTAATGCATGATGAAAAACGCACAGAACGGTATTTGTTGTATATTTCCGCTAGCATTAGTTCATAAACCCACTATATCATGGGTGAAAGTGTTCAGGAATATGCCTGAATTTCAGGTTTATGAGACTTTTGTCCCTATATAATGCTATAGCAAACATGCCTTTTCAGGATAATGAACTACATATTTCAGGTTTTTGAATTTCTTTTACTTTCACCCATTCTATATGTATATACAATCAATCTTGTTTAAAGCGACCAGTTAAGCACAGTACGTGACAAGTTATTTATTAACTCTTTACCAAACACCAAAATTTCGACTGTCCCTATTTGAAAGACTTCGCAGACGACATGTCAAAATGTGATGAAATTGGAAAATGATATTCTGATAGGTCAGAAAACATACGGCTGCTGCTCGTAAATAGCAATTACTCCTTTTCCAACAGTGTTTTCCAGAGTTGTTTGCAACAAAGTGGTTAAATGTCGTTATTGTTTGGTAATTGGTTAAGGCTATCTTGATAAATGACTCAAGTTTTTCAGAAGTTCCTGCCGGATGATGCCGATAACCTTGCGTCCGTTATACCCTGTGATTCTGACTCCATATACACTTTAGTCGATTAATACAAGATTGACTGCATAATAAAGAGATAGAATGGTGCTATCCAAGGGCTCTAACGCAGCTCTAGGCCTGTGTTGCATAGTTTATATATAACTTGGAATCGCATGGCCCCTCTCCGCGTGGGTTCAAATCCCCGGGGCTGGCATTTGAATTTTTACGAGAGACCAAGTACCGATGGTTATACCCGACTTGATTAGCCATTATGGGTACATGTGGTTAACTATTGGGGTTTTCTTCGTCATGATTAGTCGGGCATCGCACACGCAACATAACTGAAATAACACTGATACGATTTAAATAACCATATATACAAACAAACAAATATTTCATACTCAAATTTCTCATTCAATCAAAGTGAATACTTCCATGACATATGTATCGATCAAACAGTACCGACCTAAAAAGGAAGTGTTCAATGCAGAAAATGAATCATCCGCCGTTATCATGAAACTGTCATCAACTTTCGATGTCACAGAGAGATTGACTCTCATCCCTGTGTATGCAACATTTTTACATTTAGCACGACGCAAATTCCATGTTGTACCGCCCATGTAGATTTATGGGCATCAAACATGTGACTTTCCGATCAAATGGGGGAGAAATGTTTAGACAATGGAGAGAAATTTATAGAAAATGGAGAAAATGAATGGTTACAAAAACTTTATGACATTCATAAATCAGTACTAAAATATACCTTGAATTCATGACGTGATATTATGGTTGTTTTCGGCGTGTTTTAAACATTTGCAAGCCCATATAGCACATTGTTATTGAGAATTGATAATATGTTACCATGCACAATTGTAGCTGGGCCATTCTCTTGACAACTCAAGTCCCAACTTTTTATTCTGAGTGTATCTTTTGAACGTAATGGTGTTGGAAGGCTTAGTTTTTTTTGTTTGTATGGTGTTTAACGCTGTGTCAACAATTTCTCAGTTATGTAACGGCTTTCCTGGATCCACCAGTACTAGGCTAGGGGAGGTACAGTGTTACATTTTATAAAATTAGGACAACTTTGGAAGCGGTCGTTTTATACCACCAATCATTTTTTATCAAATGATGCTCCTCAATTTCAATGTGAATTTGTCAACAATTTTAACGTGATGATGAGAGGTAAACACGTTGAATGCGTATAACCTCTGATATATGGGGTGTAACTCTGTAGGTAATAAATGTGGATTTGCCTTCGGACGGTCTGTACGTTGTACGAGTGTATGGGTTTTACATCACGTCAACAATATTCAAGTTGAGTTGCAATTCCCAGCTCATAATGATGAATGAAAGCCCAAATCTCGATTGCCTATACGAGCGGGAAAATCGAAGAATTACGTTGGGCAGTTGAAGAACGACAACACAACTTTACATGGCCTTCATTTTTGAGAAATTGGTTTAGGAACAGTTGTATTTAGCCTTCACCAGTTTTGATCCATCTAGGTAACTATAACGTTGAAGAGTGATACACAGAATTTTACACCTCTAATTGGTTCCACATACGTTTCACACTTAAACATTTGCATATTATGTATGTACATGTGCGGTTACACTGGGGTGACATGTGCAATACAATATTGTCCTATTTTGATTTTCAGAGCTATGTTTTTAATGTTCTTTCTAGAGAACATGAAGTCATTCGTTTTCCAGATATAATGACAGACGTACAAATGACTTAATAAGTCAATCAGAGTCTGTGTCGATGGCTGTGGTAGGATAACAAGGTCATGCACGCGACTATAAAGATTATCTCAGATTTCTTTTCTTATTCTCGAGATGAAAAATTAAAGGATATATTGGAATGAAAACTAAATGTTTTCGCTTTTTCGAGAAATTGATAATAATAGAAATATCTCAGGAAAATGTTATAAAAAAAATGCCATGCATAAGTCATCTCAGTGCCGCCGAAAAAATGGGTGATACACACATTATTCTCTATACAAGAGACGAGAATACGGTCTCTAGCGGTAGTCAAATCCCATTATCGAACTCGCAGAATCGGTTAAAACATAGTGTTTAGATATGCACCAATTATCCGGCTAAAAATGGAAGGGGAGCTATTTGCAAAGGAAACGACAATCGATTGTGGCAAAGAATATAGACGACTTATCTTTTTCTTTTTGTTTGGTATTTAGAATAACCCTTTACCCTTTTTCTAAGAAAGGATGTTTGAATGTCCAAAATTGGATTCAATGAAAACAAAAAGTATGTCGTATAAGATTTACATAGTAAGAGGGAAAGAGAAGCAATGCAGTATATGGTATTAATTATGAAAAAGTTGAGACAATGCAATATTAAATATGTACGTTCAAAAATAAAATAGAAACAATGCCGTATATGGTATCAAATATGACAAAGTAGAAATTACTCAGGCTGAGTAATTTCTCCATTTGGTTCGATAATTTTTCTTACACATTCCGAAACATTTGTTTCGAAATAATAATACATACAAGAAACAAACGAAATACATAAAAGAAACAAACTAACAAACGGGATGATACACAATTCCATGGTTTTATTACATCGCTGCCGGCAACTTTTGGAATTCGATTGCGAGAAAGGAGATATTGCTAAAACTTGCAATTCCGTTTTGCCAAGAGAAAGTTTCCATTCTACTTATACAATGCAATGATTTATATCCACTGATCTGGGATTTTGACCCATCGGACAAGAACTGCATTGTATTTTGCATACATATAACATGGACAGATAGAATGCCATTTTCACAATTAGAAACCCCAAGAAGAAAGTATTAATACTTTGTAAATATCGATCCTTAAGTCTTGTTCGGTAAAAAAAAACACCCAGAACGTTGTCTGCAGTACATGCTTTCTTTTAAGAACCATGGAGGTTGGAAATTGCTCGCTGTGCGAAAAATCCCCTTTTGCCAACATTTCTATGAAATGCAAAGGATGCCTTCATTATGAAAACGATTTTTCATATAGATTGGTCAAAACCATTTGCATTCCTACAGACTGTCGGGGGATTTTTGTCTCTAATAAAATAAAAGAAAACACAAATATGTCGGTTTCAATTAAATAAAGAAGTGCATTGTCCTACCCGGCTTGAACAGCCCTTGGACAATAACTTTTGGGTCTTCCTCCATTATATGTTTCGGACATCGAAACATAACTGAAATCATTCTGACGCGATTTAAACCCTATATAAATATAGATATAAGTAATAACACCTTCAATCTGTAACGTGGGAACACTCCATCTTCTTCTTGGAATCGGGGTTGTGCAGCAGTTTATTTGTTAAAATCAAAAGACCATAACGAAAACAATGAAGTCAAAGGGTCCTGCTTTGCCCAGTGTATAATGCCGTGGTCTCAGAACTCGTTGGTTCAAGTTTCCAGCACACCAATAGGGCCTTTGCCCAGTACTGATGAAAACATAACTAAAAAACTGTTTGACACGGCGTTAAATCACAAAACAAACGAAAAACCAGGCCGAGCCAAAGGCAATCAATTGTCACATTACCAACCAACGTCACATTTTAGCGTTTTGCAGCAGACGACTTATAAAAGCATTGTGTAAAAAGGAGAAATTGCTTGTCACAAGCAATTTCTCCTTTAACCACAATACCCTATTAAATTATTCACATATCACAAGAGCAGAACTAGTCTGCTTCAAGTATAAAAAAAAAAAAAACGTTGTCTGCATTTGGGAAAGGGTTAACCCTTCTTGAAATATTATTGTTTTAAATTCGAAACCATTGTGTGACCAATTTTCTTTATTACGTTCAAGGTGGTCAATGCAACACGAATATTTCATCACTCATCTCTAATCCGTGATGTTTATAAGGTTAAAAAGTCGGTGATTTGTTTTAATTATACAAGTGGGGAAAATGTGATGAGGGGCGTTGATCGCCGATATTTAACCAATATACTGTTACAACCGTTGGTGAACGCATAGTGCTTAAAGCAAGGCAAATTTCTCAACGATATGCGAATTGATAATACAGAATTAACCCCTTACCAAACAAAAACGGGTTTTGACCAGTTTCTTGCAGACGACTCTGTAAAACATTGTGGGAAAAGGAGAAATTGCTCGTGGCGAGCAATTTCTACTTTTCCCACACTGTTTTCATTTATATCAGAAGATTACTTTCAAATTTCATCACATTTCGAGATGTCGGTCTGCAAGCGCTTTTAATTTTGGACGGTCTAAAATTGTGCGTTTGGTAAAAGATTAACATACCAATAGATTTCTTTTTTTTTGTCGACACATGGATGGAATTATTATGTTATTCAAGACAATCTTTCCATTTTTAGACTTTCTTGTCGGGAAAACATTTATCAATAGTTGGTTTATCCTTTAACCAAATAAAGCATCAACGATTTAATTGGAAAATATCTTTCTCAAATGTTAGAATGTTTTGATGAAAAACGAGAAATATGTTTGAACGAATGATTATATCTTTTCCCATAATGACTCGTACAAAAACACCAGTAGAAAATAAGTTGGCCTATGACCATCGTACTCATTAAATAATAGAAACATGTTTATCTCAAAGGATTAAATAATTTGGGTGAAAATGAGACATTGTTTGAATAAAAGTTTGTTTCTTCTTTTCCAATAAAGATTCTTACAAATTAAAAATCCAAACAAAAAAATTCTTAAGACAATTACTGTTATTATTACACGATCAACCTCAAAGATTAGCATATACATGTGCTACTCAAAAGGGAAGCTTATAATGGAAAACATCTTCTTTTCCCATAATGTTTAAACCGCAGCCTGATGCAAAACCTTCAAAAGTAACCCGGAAATGCCTGTAAGAAAGTTAACGGGTTAATCTCAGAAGGTCCTATCGATCGACCTAAAGCCGTTCTGAATGGGATGGTAGACGCGCCATTCGTTCATTCTTCAGATCTCCTTTCATTCCAGAGGTTGTATCCGAGGGCGCCTGACGATCATCTCTCTTTAGTAACAACTGCGCATGCCTGATCGACACAAGCTGCGCGAGTCGCTGGCTGAGTCTCACTTCCTGTACAGTTCGTTTAACGGTGTGTGGCGCTCCAATCGCTGGCCGAGTCTTCTACTTCCGAAACTTTGTCGTGGGAGGAAGCTGGGTTTTGAGTTTCGAAGGCATTAGATGGATTGTATTGACGGAACATGTTTTGTCCAACTTTTGGATATATGAAAGGTAATTGTTCTGTTTAATTATTCATAGCATATTTGAGGACGTATGTGGTAGATAAAAACTAAATTTACATTTAGAGTAAATGTTTCTTTGAATTAAATGTCGTTTATCTCTTTTTTCAAAACCACATTCTCCGATCGCTTTTTTGAATGTTAAATAATGATCTTAAAGATTGAAAAAAGATAAGCATCGATCTTTATTAGTTTCTTTACCTATTTGCGTTGATAGATATACCAACGTCGTATAACCTATTTCACATAATCATTCTTTTTTAAAAAGAATACAAATTTTCAAATGCATACCATTTGGCGAAAAAAAATCACAAAATGTCGTCTGCTGCGGGATGACATCCAAATACGTAAACTCTTCTTACTTTGGCTTTTTTATTTATAAAATTATCCTGTAGCGTTGCGGACGAATCTTAATTTTTCTTTAACAGTTTGATTTTATTTTGAATGCTTTACTCCCAGTTGATCCCGTTGTATCTTTCTTGTTCTATCGCAATGTAACGATTTTTCAAAACTGATTCGTTCGACGTTTCTTTGTCTTTATTTGATACTGAGTCTATATAAATTAGGCCTAGTTGGAAAACAGGACCCTGTCCCAGGTTCTGAAGACAGATCTTCTCGTAAGTATGAATATAAAAAGGTAATATTACTTAAAAAGAAAAGCTTATGCATGTCTATTTTTCAGTTGCATAAACAAAGTTACCATCCGAGTTTCAATGATGTCAATCGTGTTTGTTTGCGACTATAGTGAACGGTTTCTTGATATATTTTTTGTGATTAACAAAGGAATAAAGCGGGTTTAACTAAAACTGCTAAGCCAGTGGAATATGCGATTCGCCATCAACATTTGATAAACTAATAGTTGTTGATCCGAAATCATTATTAAGATGTGTATTTTAGCACGGCACATATTTGAGACAATATACGCACAAACCACAAACGGGAATCACATTAAAAGTTTGATTTAACCTTTTACCTAATAAAACTCGACTCTGCGCGTCTTTTGCATTTGGGTTGATTCAAACAGATTCGAAAGGGATATTTGAGACATTGTTATTGAAATTTGTATTGTTTTCAACTACAAAAAAATATAAGTTAGAGAAGCATACATAAAAGAATAATAACGAGTGTTTAGGAAATGGACTCAATAATCTTCAAGCACCTTTTCAAATCCGTTTTTGAATTGTTTCATTTTTCTATTATTCGTATTACTAAAACGAGAAATAGTCAACATTTATGTATCATTTATTTTTTTCCTTAACGGATTCTGCTTATTATTTTCAACAGTATTAGATCTGTTTTTGTTTTCATTCGACAATTTAGCTTGACTAGAGAAAGGGTTTATCAGGAAAAACTCACAGAAGAGAGTTTCCGGTTTATTGATAAACATTGATAAACACATGATGTCTCTGGTACGGACTAATTACGATAAACTAATGGACTGTGAATCGCCGTTATAAGTTGATGTGTTGTAACGCAAACAAGCAAATATTTTCAGCATTAAACTGAATGAGATAAAACATTATTAATTTCACTCCGGAGATGAGTGTATTACTTCTTCACTTCATAAAAAAGGAAGAAAAAAAATAGTGGATTATTTGTAAAGATGTATTTTCCATTATGGGGTATATTGTAATTGAAAACGAATTTCACTTTCTACTCGTATGTCCTTTTTATAGAGATATCAGAAGATTGTATTTGCCAAAATATTATTATACTTGGCCAAATATTAAAAAATTCATATGCTTAATGGAATCAAATTCTAAGAAAACAATTTTAAACATTAGTAAATTCTTAGATAAAGCTAATAGCAGACGCAATAATCATAGTGTAAATAACCAATAATTCATTTTAACTACCAAGTATTCTGGCATTTAGTTTTACATTTACATTCATCTTTCTTTTGTATTCTGTGGTTCTTTTTCATCACAAAATCACATTTTACTCATTTTTATGTTTTTACTGCCATGTTTATGCATTTTTATGCATTATGCATTTATATGTTGCATCCATGTTTGACAACAAACTATGTTCAGTTTATATGTCAATAAACTATTTGAAACTTGAAACTTGGTATATAATTAGATATGATACGATAAATGGGCGACCGTGGTGCAGAGATGGAGCATGGCCTCTTATAACTAGGGTCCTTGGTCTGAATCCTCGTATGGCGAGGTGAAAATACCGGGACTAACTCACAAATCGGCGCAAGTACTGGTTTAATATCCAGGAAGCCGTCGTCTAAATTGGCTTTAAACAAGCTTTAATCTGTAAAACAGCTAAGGTAAAAAGATAAAGATAAAGATGATAATAGTGATACTGAATATGACAAAAATAGCCTAAGCAAAATAATGATCAAAGTAATAATGATAATAATAATAATGATGATAATAACACCAATAACAATTATTATATCTAATATGTGCTTCTTAATTAAAATTTCGTTTTTTCACGAAGCCAAAAAAGGCGGATAAATGTTCACTGCAGTTTAGCTAGGTGATATTTAAAAAAGGAAATTGCACGAGAAGTGTACCCTTAGAATGCTGGGTAATTTTCTAAAAAACTATTTTTGCGTCGTCTGATTTCCAAAACCTTAAATATCTACCTAATTTTGATAAGGAAAGATACTTAGAGTAGCAATCAGGTTAGATCACAGGCCAGCCGCCAATTCATTTGGCGGCTGGCCTGGATCCAACCTGTTTGCATAAGCATGAAGTCGGTTCAGCACTATAAAGGTTACGGTCAAATAACCTTACTTGATGATTCGTCTTGACCTGGTCGTCGTGCAATGGAGACATTTCACAGAAAAGGGATAACTAAAACATCTGCAGGTCAGAATTACTATTAGGAAGAAAACTTCTAATCTTCCCTTCCTTTGGTAAAAATGCAGTTGTTTCTACACCGTCGCTAATTATTGTAGCAACAACTTGGTGAAACTACATTTGAAGCTGTCGTCATAACAAAAAAACGCATCTTCTAAAAGTATATTAAACTATTGATTTTAAAGCATGATCTTTTTACACAATGAAATGTATAACGGTGTTCTTTATCAACGTGTGTATTTCCTAAAAGGTTATTCAACGCTAGTAAAGGTCACTGAAAATACAAGTTAGAGTGTCTGGCTGTCGGGTGACTGGAAGGTTGCTGGTTCGAGCAGACATTTGATCATTTCAAAGCAAAACAGATCAGCAATAGTAGTGACTTTAACCTATGACTCTCTGGATTTAGTGTTACATGTTCGGCTAAAAAATCAATAATAGGTATAAAAGGTGGCACTTCTTTTAATAATCGTCGAGATAAAAAATGCTGAAAACGTGTAAGACCATAAACAAACAAGGTTTGCGTATATGTAGTTCACGGATTCTAATAACGCAAGCAGTGTTGCTTTTGGTTGGTCAAGAAAAACTACCTATTTCAAGCATTAAACATGAAAAGAGACATTGCGATATAGATCTGGCGAATCTGAAGCTGTTAAGTAATATAGATGTTAATCTTTTCGATCTTGTTTCATATTTAGAATAACAGTATAGTTTGATGGTGTATAAAAGCGATCTTATCATTCTTGATATTTTTTTTACAGATATTTGGAATCGTTTTCTGGATGCAAATAAGTCCTTTATTATTCTAACGTTGAGCATGTCTCGGGTCATTTTTTGCTATCATTATTTAATTGCCATATTTCACAATTCAATCACATACAGACAGTAAGTGTATATTGTGGTACTACCTTCTCACCATAAACGGATAGATGTCCCTAAAACTGACGCAGACTAACATTTATATATATCGTGATGCTTAAGTGGTTGTTTCTGGTACATTCGCCATTAACCGAAGTTTTCAGACCATCATTATTACTGCAAACGTTTACTTTTTACAAGGCAGTAACGTATAAAAAGTACGATCACCTAATTTTACGAGCGCACCGCTTTTACGTTAAGTGGACGTACTGGGCCGGTGATTGAACAAGTTCCGAATAACAAAGTGTATATTTCATGAAGCCACCGTTAAATGGCCGTAAAAACCCTATTGACTAGGTTAGTCCGTCAGCGAGGGTTTATCGGCGCTGTCTGAATAACCAATAATGAAAGCAATAAATACCAATAATGGCCTTTATACGGCGATCTGCGGTTATGTATGAAGCGAATTACGTTTGTTAGTTGCCTCGTTCTGACGTGAACTGTCAAAACCATCAAAACATAGGCTCAGGGTTCACGCTGGCCTTCGCAAATGGCGCCATTGGCGACAAAATAAAAAAATTGGCGCAAGAAAAACAAATTTGGCGAAAGTGCCTGGCGCCGACTATTTTCCGCGAGAATTTGACGTTTGTTTACCGCTTGGTTGCCGATTTCGAGTCAATATCGATTTGTTTTTAGTGTAGAGCCGAGAACCATGTATCGATGGTTGCCGTAATCGCAGTACTTTGAATTAGAACTCGAGAACCAGCTTGTTTATCAAATGCGATTTCCGATACGGGATAATCCTGTTTTCACACTTGTTCAGTTCATTATCTGTTGATTGTCAAGTTTGTTGAAGGTGACACTTTCTTGTGTACACCATTTAGTCATTCGCCAGCCTTTACAACTTCAATTATATGGAAATTATGACTTTGATTACTTTAATTGCTTTTCAATCAAAATGTTTGCCCTTGCGCTCCTTTTAAAGAAGTTGATATCAAACATCGACGAAGTCAGTTGTGTTGATTGACAAATAAATGAAACTCTTTTATGCACCGAAGTTTTGGTATATAAAATCCGCGATTTTAAGTGACACTTAATTCTGATCCAACACAAGAGTGACTATAAATCGATCTTCTCAGTCGTTGAATATGCCTCCAACTAAAAATCAAATAAACATCTGACAAGGAGGCCTGGAGGACAGGAAATAGTTGGTTATAATATGACGCCAAGGTGAAAGTCATGTTTCTGATATGTCCTGTTTCAAATGTTGAGTGTGAGAGAGGATTTAATCCATAGAACCTAATGAAAACAGCACGTAGAAATAGATAGAACAAACGAACACTTGAGAACCTCTTTAGAACCGTAGGTGACCCTAATGAAGGATTTCCCCTTCTACAAAAGACTATTTTGGCTCCAACTTATTGAATTTGGCTCCAACTTTTTCAATTTGGCGCAAGTGTTGGCGCAAAGAAAATTTTAGCCAGAGAGAACCCTGTAGGCTGGTACTCCGATGCATGTTTATTTACACTATCGTATTTTCGTTTAATACATCAGGCAGGGAAACAGTCTGATCCGAATAATTGTGATCGTCACGCAAACGCTCGGACCACTTCCGGGTCTTGTTAGTTCCGGCTGAAATATTTAGATTCAGTCAAAAGGTCCATTATTTCCAAACTGCCACATTCAAACAGATTGGTACCCCAGTGCATGTTTACTTACAGTATCGTATAATACATCAGGCGGGGCAACATTCTAATTTTAAATAATTGTGATCGTCACTCATCTGGTCGAATCACTTCCGGGATTTAGTATTTCCGGCTGAAATATTGAAATTGAATAAAAAGGTCCATAATTTGTAAACTGTCACTTTCAAACAGATTGATACTCCAGTGCATGTTTATTTACAATATCGTATAATATACCGGGCGGGGCAATAATATAATCAGAATAGCAGTGATCGTGACGCATCCGCTCGGACCACTTCCGGGTCTTAATAGTTCCAGTTGAAATATTTAGTTTGACTCAAAGGGGTTCATAATTTGTTAAGAGAATGCTGCCAGACTGCAGATGCAATTACTGGTAGTCCAAAACACTGGTGCTGTCGACTTGCAATGGAAATTTTCCTTGTTTTGTTTATGAACTATTTGGTGAGCGACGGAATCTGATATTTGTTGAGGACATGGCTTAGGAGTCTTTCGGTGGCTTAGGAATCTTTCAGACACATCATGTTTACATAGTGGCATTAGAACATAGTTTTGGGGGAAGGTTCATAATTGACAGACCGTTATTTGTGTATCACATTGGTAAATCTACACTTGACGTAGTATTAGAAAAATTGGTCCAGCCATGAAAGTTGAAAGTATTTTTCACATTTAACAGATTGACGTTCTGTAGTGTTGTTTTATAGTATGACACAAAACCTTTTGTTTAAAAATATATCTCTATAATTTTTAATTCATATAAATATGTTTGATTGGACATATGTTTATGTCATATAGCAAATGAAGAATAAATGGTATAGCCACTCTCAACTAATATTTCTATGGGCAAAGGCCGTTGAACGTATTCGTGCGATTAAGCTCACGATCCTATCGTCCTAAATGAAGTTCTGTGTTATGTCGTCTCTTGCATGCGTCTATGATAGTCAGAATAGGTGCATTTCCATTCCTTAATTATCTTCATGCAATAACTATGCAATATATGCTGTGAAATAAGAAATTGATAATTGCAAAAATCATTATTTTTTTAAAAATGCTGTTTGTATGTTTCTTGCATTTTTATTTCTAGACATCCTGTTCACCCAGGTAATCTTAACTTTCGACGATACCTTTTTCCAAATCAAAACTAGTTTACTTTCAAATGGAATTAGTTTTTCTGTGGCTTTCTCATTGCCCGAACTTTCGTGCAAGAAAATCACCACAACCGTCTTTTTTATTTGTGCACGTTTTCAAATGTGCTAAGGTTCAATCAAAAGGTTTGAAGGCAGAAACAGGATCGACAATTTCTGTTTCAGTTATTGTACAAGTATACATGTATAGGAATTGAACATTGAAAGGACGCCATTGCGAGACAATGACAAAATATGTCATTGTGAAAACTCACGAACTAAACGTATCTAACTGAACAAGTATTTCTCTTCTCGTTTCAGGATAACTAAAGACGGCACGACCATATGTATACCAAGATGATATGCCAAAGAACACCCAAGCTCTGCCTTTACACCGCCTAGATCGCACAACCTTTCGCAATTTGTATTCCTGCAATAGTACCAGTGATATGCACCGTTATCTACTTCGTCCACTCTTATGAAACACCACTAACGAATTCCAATGTCGATGGACATTAGATTGAAGCGAATGACTGGTTAGCGTACATCCTTGTCTGTTCCACATAAGATGCAATATGATATATATATGTACGAGGGACGAAGCTGTGTTATGAAAAATAGATAGATGGAAAACGACTGTACATACGACGCTGTATTTGGTATAATGTGTATAAATCATTTTCCCGGAGACGATAGCAATGAAGGATGTTATAGAACGCGAGGGGTGAGTCTTATTGGATCGTTATACGTTGATATAATTAGTTTGTTCTCATAGGCAAAAGAAAGTTATTTATCTATCATGACAGTTAATATGATAATTGGATCTCATAACTAAGCAGGATACGTTGGACAAAGAAATGAGATAAAGAGAACGACAACGTACTCTAGCAATAAGGTCATGCCACGGTGTGCAAGGAGAAAAGTTGATTGAAGTGCTATGGTGATTGGATCTCAAAACTAAGTAAAGTGCAGTGGACAAGGAATTGGGATAAAGAAAGCGACAACATGTTCATATTCTAGCACTTAGGTCATGCCACAGTGTGCAAGTTTAAAATTTGATTGAAGTACTTCTGGAAGTGATTGGATCTCAAAGCTAAGCAAGATACAGTGGACAAAGAAAATTGATACAGACAACGACAACTGATTCTAGCAATAAGGTTTTGACACAGTGTGCAAGAAGAAAACTGAATTCAATTGCTATGGTGATTGGATTTGAAAGCTAAACAAGGTACAGTGGCCAAACGAGAAAAAAAAACAACAGAAACGTACTCTCTCAATTAGGTCATGACAAAGTGTGCAAGCAGAAAAATTGAATAAAATTCCATTGTGATTGAATCTCAAAACTAAGCAAGCTGCAGTGTCCAAATTGAAAATACGGAAAGCGAAAACATACGCTGATAATAAGTTCATGACACATTGTTAAAGTGGAAAATTTGATTGAAGGTTTAGGAAAAGACACTGTGTGCAACAAACAGGGCGGTAAACACGATTCTGATAATATTGGGGCAACGTAATTAAAGTGGCACTTCGCGACCAATATCACAGGAAACGCGATCTGAAATGCATCCAGAGACGCCATGCGGTTATTCGCTCAATTAGGAGAAACACGGAGCCTTCTGGCGTTGATTAAATATTCACACATCATGGAACTGGGTCCGCGGGCATCTCCAATAGGCCTTATAAACACAAATTAACTCAACAAATCGCCCGCTGTTTTTATCGATAATGAATTTAAATGGCTTCGTCCTGATACAAAGCACCGCACGGAGGGAGAAACGATGAAAATGTGTTAAGTAAAGCGATGGCTGGCCGGATTTGAATGGAAATCGATAGATGACGAGCGCAAATCACCTAAACAAGCCACGCGTTTATCTATCCGAACATCTATCCGAATATCTAGGACCATCCGATTGCTCGTTCATTTGCAAATCTCGCTACGGCCGCAAAGTGCGTGAGTCTAAGCGGATTGGCTGAATTAGCGCAGAGGAGTGTGGGAGTTTCTCGGAGAATCACGTGTGATTGGGTTTGAGAGGGATTATGGGATAAGGGCACGCGAATTTTGGGATGTCATGGAGTGACATGGATGTGATGATTACTCAAAAAGAACTGAAAGGACATTGTTTCGTTTATGGTTTATTGGTTGCGTAGATGTAAGTAACAAATATAAGTGTTTGAAACCGTTAAGTTGATAACTGTATCATGGTGTTGAAAAGCATTCTGTGAATAGCGGTGAATGAAATGAGTCATGTAAATGCGGTTGCCCAAATGCAAATGACCTTAAGCTGTTGTCGATAAAATGTAAATTGGAAATGCATTTCTTGAGTCCCCAGAGCAGTTGGGTCATTTCAATATTCATGATTCTAGAAAGAAGAAATACGGAGTTCTATGAGACAACGAAATGTTGAAGGGCTTCTATCAACGACATAATGGTTTGCAAAAATGAAGTGATGCTCGAAATCTATCGAGAATGAAACTTTTACATTCCGGTTTCACACATACATTCCACGAAAGAAATAAAGAGATTTCCGATTTGACATATACACAACACGCTAAAGATAAAGGGAATGAAACCAAGTATCTGTCAATTGGTGTTGGAAATATTAAAAACGCCGTGAAAATTCAGAAAAACAATAACTTAACATGAACGCATACATGAAAATGAATTCGAGTCATCTAGCGATCGACACCGAGTCCCAGAAGGTGAAACTAGCAATCCTGGGCGCCCCGGGGGTCGGGAAAACCTCCATCATTCGACAGTTCGTGTCCAACACCTTCCTCGAAGAGTACGAGGTGACGGAGAAGAAGCAGGTGTACTACCCCTCCGTCATCATCAACGAACACATGTACGAACTGAAGATCATCGACTGTCCGTACATTCCGTACTTCCCAGTCAACTCGCTCTACGAGTGGACGGACTATCGGGGGTACGGACTCCGAAACGCGACCGCCTACATCCTCGTCTACGACATCACGGCCGAGGAGAGCTTCCAGTACATCAAGAACCTCCGAGAACAGATACTGGAGAGCAGGGACATGCACGACGTCCCCCTGTTCGTCGTCGGGAACAAGTATGATCTGTCCGAGGAGCGAGGTATCTCTCGCCGAGAAGTGGCTAGCCTTGTGAAGAAGCATTGGAAGTGTGGTTACATCGAGTGTTCCGCCAAGTATAACTGGCATGTTGTGCTGCTCTTTAAAGAGCTCATGAAGACCATCGATTATCTGGACTACGGACACAAGCCGACCTCGCTTCGAGTCCAGGACGCGCTCAGAAATAATCGCTGTGTGATTTTATGATACATCGTCCGTTGTGTGGTGGTATTCGAATAGTTTATGTTATGAATCGGCTGGATTGTTGTTATTCTATGGGTGACTTCGGGGAAAGGCTCTGAAACCGCTGTGTTATTTAATGATATATCGTCCGTTGTGTAATGGTATTCTGATATGAATTGTTAAGAATAAACCGAATCGTTGTTATACCAGGGCTGGATATAAGAAAGAGCTGAGAAACCGTTTTGTCATAATGTTATTATGATACGGTGTCCATCGAATAGTGCTATTCTAACATGTAATGTTATAAACGGAACGGCATGGTACATAATTTAAGAGATGGCTAAAAGGGTGCACTCAGAAATAGTTGTTTTGTATTTTGATACACCGTTCGTTGTATAATGTTATTCCAATATTGAATATTATAATGGTTCGGCTTGGTGTAATTTAAAAGATGGCTAAAATGGAGCTCTAGGAAATATCTGTATTATCTTATAACAATCGTTGTTGCAAAAATGGCGTGCTCAGAAACGACCGTGTTATCTTATAATACATCGTCCGTTGTGTAATGTTATTCTGATATGTTATCCTAAAGATGTACCGACGTGTTGTCATGACAGGTTGGCTTCAATGGCACGCTCAGACACAACCGTGTTATCTTATGGTACATATTCCGTTATATGATGTTATTTCTATATGATACGTATGTTATGAATGGACGACTTGGTGTTATTAAAAGAAAAGGTTGTCACAGAAGCGCTGTGTTATTTAATGATTCATCGTCCGCTGAAAAGATTTAGGAACGTTTAGAAATAGTTGTTTTATTTAATGATACATCGTCCGTTGAATTGATCTTATAATGATATGTTATACGATAAAAGTACCGTCGCGGTAGTCTGTAAGGGCTGGAAAAGGGCAAGCTCAGAATGGCACAACTGTGTTATTATATGATAGATCGTCCGCTTGATAATGTTATTCTGATATGTTAGAAAATGAATTCATAGGTTTGGTGTTATACTAGAGGTGGATAATATGACGATTGTATGATGTTATTCTGATATATCAAATTATTTGATAAATCAACCAACGCTGTACTAGTTGAGCATTTAAGGGGTGGTTAAAAGAGTCCGCTTAGTTATAGCTTTATTATATCATGATACATCGCCCGTTGACAAAATATTGTGATGCTGTGTTATACGTTAAATGTAGCGACGTGTTGATTTGCCAGGGGTGGCTAAAATGGTTCACTCAGAAATTATTGTGAAATATAACGATACATGTACATCGTCCATTGTATGTTGTTCCGATTTGTAACGTTAGGAATAGATTGTCTTCTTGCCATATAGAAGGTAAAGGTTGCTAAGCGGGTGCTCTCAGAAACTGTTATGTTATATTATGATACACCTCTTTGTAGCATTTTATTCTGGTACGTTAAACATACCAGAATAAGATGGCACAAAGAGCTGTATTATACTGTTTTATTGTATAAAGATTTCAACGCTGTGTTCTTTCAATGGCGAGCTCAGAAACAGCTGTTTTCTTTATGAAGCATCGACCGTTGCACGATGATATTCTGAAATGTTAAGTTATGTAATGAAAGGAGTGACGTGGCATATTATTCGAGGTGTGGCAAAAGGGGCGTGTTCAGACACCGTTGTGTTATTGAATCATACATCGTTCATTGTATTAATGGTATTTTCCTGTGTTATATATGTATAAAGAATAAACCGTTGTAGTAGCATTTCATAGTTGGATACCAGAAAGCCCTAAGAAACTGTTGTGTTATATCATAACACAACGTCCATTGTTTAATATTATTCTCATATTCTTTATACGTGTTATGAATGGACCATTGTGATAGCATTCCATTGTTGGAAACAAGACAGTCCTCGGAAATTATCGTGTTATATCATGATACAACGCCCGTTGTTTAGCGTAATTCCCACATGTTACCTTATATAAAGGACTGACTTGGTGTCATTCAAAGGATGGCTAAAAGGGTGTGCTCAAAAATAATTGTTTTATATCATAATACAACGCTCGTTGTATAATGTTAATCCAACATGTCACGTTATGTAATGAACCGGCTTGGTGTAATTCAAAGGGTGGGTAAATGGGTGCGCTCAGAAATCATTGTGTTACATTATGATATAACGCCAGTTGTATAATGTTAATCCAACATGCAACGTTATGTAATGAACCGGCTTGGTGTAATTCAAAGGGTGGGTAAATGGGTGCGCTCAGAAATCATTGTGTTACATTATGATATAACGCCAGTTGTATAATGTTATTCCAACATGCAACGTTATGTAATGAACCGGCTTGGTGTAATTCAAAGGGTGGGTAAATGGGTGCGCTCAGAAATAATTGTTTTATATCATAATACAACGCTCATTGTATAATGTTAATCCAACATGTCACGTTATGTCATGAACCGGCTTGTTGTAATTCAATGTAACTTCGTGAGAGGCAGTCTCCCGACTGACTTACGGAATGCCGAATGTTCTACCCGCCTTGACCAGCCCTTATGGGCTGTTGAGTATGTGGTCTTCCTCCATCATAAAGAGTCGGACCGCTGCGTAACTGAAATAATATTGATGTGATGTAAAACCCATAAAAATTAATTCAATGGGTAGTTAAAAGGACTCGCTCAGAAGCCGTAGTATTATAGTATGGTATACGATTCGTTTTATTGTGTTGTTCTAATGTGTTAAGTTATGTAATGAATGGACCATCGCGGTAATAGAACAGAATGTCTTAAAGAGCGTTTTCAGAAAACACTGAGTTTGAGTATTATGATACATCTTCCATTATATAGTGTTATTTCAACATTTTAATTTCAATGGACCGCCGGGGTATGTTTTCCCTCGGTTGCTTTAACGGTGCGTGCAGAAATCACTGTGTTGCATTATGGTCAACGGTCCAATGGTATGGTGTTATTCCAATAGGTTAAGTTGTGTTAAGGAATGAACCGCCCTGATACTATTCCAGCGGTGGCATTAATGGCGTGCTAAAAACGAATTTGCTAAACGATGATTAATGCCCGTAAGCTAGTGTTATTCCGCATATACTTGACATATGTAGTATGCTTGATCCGTCATTTAATTGCTCCAATTTTGTTACAATACACATTCTAAAGAGGTGTTACCATTCCACGTTGTTATATAGTTATAACGTTTACAATGTGGTATTACTGGAAAATACTACTATCTATTATGTTAAGATAATTACTACAATGTTGTTATTCAATTATTTTACATTATGGTATTTAACTTCTACAGTACGATGTCATTTAAGGATGTTACACTATAATGGTATTCTACATTTCATTTATTATAAATGGGCCATGTGAAATATTGAATAATACAAGGATGTTTACTTTGTTTCTCTTAGAATGTTTTGTTACTATTAAGGTAGAATAACCATAATTCGCTATTTTGAAACGTTTTCTTTCGTCGAACTACTTCGATCGTTCTTCGTATTTATCGGTCGGAGCCGAAACCTTTCGTATTAAACCGAATAGTTCCGGTCCCGACCGGTATATGACGAGAACGACCGAAGTAACCCGACAGAAGACAGTACTTTCAAACGGCGGATTATGGGTATTCCACCATAATACGTTACATGTTTTGGTTTTTGATATATAACATAGCGATGATCATTGCAATATAATATATATAAAATGCTGCATTTTCGGTTTGAAGAGCATGCTAAAGATCCGATATATTCCTTTGCAATAATACATTGGATTTGGTACTTATCCAGTATGCTACAGTGCTTGGTCGTAGATAATGCTGATGCTCCGATATATCATATTGCTACAATAACTAAGCAAAAGTGTTATTCTAATATGTCAAAGTGCTGGTTCCCAAGGACGTGTCGTAAATCCAATATATTGTATTGTAATAATTATTAAAGTATGGTACTCTTCTAGAATGTCACATTACTCGTTCAACGGACATGCAATAGGTCCGATGAATTTTATTGCCACAACTTACAAAGCGAATGTACTATCCTAGTATACATTGTGGAAAAAGCCGCAGAGCACTTATTTTGGTGCGGATGAACATATGAGTAAATGGGTGATCGTGTAAGTTTATATCGGAAAACTAGAATGCCTCAGAATACAGTATATATGGATCCAATGGACTAAAGCTGCTTGTGCAACCTAGGCCAATAATCTCTGACGCAAACGTATCAATAATGCATACACAGTCGAACCTCGATTATTCGAAGTCGCTGTGACCGTAAACCGTATTCGAATAATGCACTACAGTCAAACTTGTGTTAAGAGGCCAGCCTAAGGGACAGAGTAAATTAGCTGTTTAAGACAGGTTGGCTGCTTAACACAAATTGATGTACACTATAAATCTAAAAATGGGTCTTTCTGTATTGGCTGTTTAAGGCAGGTTGGCTGCCTAAAAGGGTGGCTGCTTAACACAAGTTAGACTGTATTCCGAAAGCGGCCGTAAGGCGGTGTGGTTTTATTGTCGAATAACGATAAAGTAGATTTATTATCGATTTAAAACCAACGACACATGTACCAATAATACGTGCACAGTCGAATCTCGATCATTTAAAGTCGCAGTAACCGTTAACCGTTTTCGAATAATGCATAATGTCGAAAGCGGCCGTCAGACAATGTGGTTCTATGGGGTTTTGTTCTCTGGAAGTATTGTCGATCCGCATGAATTTTAACCATGCCCTCTCTGTAAAACAAACCGTTTAACCAAGACAAAGAATTGAATCCATTTGCATTCATTAGCATGTGATAATCGTATGGCTTTCCGACGTTATCGTATGTCAACATACAGTCATTACCATACAATGTGGGTGCCTGTTATATACAGGTATTCATTTTTCAGACTAAGCCAAAAGGCATATTCTTTTGCATGTTTACACAATGCCAAGCCTGTTTTGATGTATAACAATCAATATTTCATATACTATTTTGCCAATTTCTTAAAACATTTCGCACAAAATTATAGCCTGAGAAAGCATCGTCCCAGGATCAAAGATATGATTTATTTACATATACAGGATTAGTATATATACATTACCTGATAGGTTTCCCTGCGAAATTTTAGAATTGTACCGTTACCGTTCTGGAATTACGGATCACCGTAAGGAGTCTGACATAACTTAGGACTTTTCTAGAATGGTATCGATTCTAACATTGAGCCGAACATATGTACCATTTACAGTATTCATCTAGTGTGCTATGGCTTTCAGAAGTTATCATGAACCGATATACAGTAATTATATATAGACATATGCGATAATTATATGGCTGTCTGAAATTATCGTAAATCCATACGCAACCATTACCGTTTGCATTGATAGTCTGTAATTCAAGAGTATACATTCTTCAGATTAAGCCTGATGATATATCCAGTGACATATTCCTACAACTCTGAATTGTATTAGTGTATGAATCATGTATCACCAACCATGGTGCCTAGGTGTATCTCAACTAGTAGCGACAAGGTTTGGAATATCATTCATGAATACAAAATGTTGGGCCATTTGATAAATACATGTCATACAATATTTGGCGCATATATGTATGAGATATAACTCGTTTGTCATACATTAAGGAATGTCACACTTTAGGATGTCATCAAAAGTCAAATTTAATGATTCTAGGTTCAGATTGATCATATTTGAAAATCTCGAATATTTGCCAATCCACACTCAAAATAATTGACAATTTCGCATCAAAATCGAGTCAAATATTGTAGTACATGTATATTGCGTTCACACTATATCATCAATACGAAAACTGTAGTTTGAATCTTCATGTGTACACCACCTAGAGTTTGATGCATTCTCAATTTAGAGGCAAACACAATGATTCTGATATCCTATTGGTCAATATTCAGCAGAGTCAATTATTGACCAATTATAGCTCAGAACCATTGGCGAGTTTTCACCGTTATCGATTCAAGTATTGTATAACATTGAATGCATTTTATTTTATCAATACGCAAAATTACATCAAAATGAGCATACTCAAAGATTTTCAAAATATTTTGGTAGTTTCGTTCGGCGAATTTTCTGCGTACACATTAGGTAGAAGTTGTGCCGCTGTACCACTTATTTACACTTTTAAGACAATGAGACCCAAGTTTGCTATGTATCAATTGATACATTGCATTGATGCATTACATTTGTATCCGAATTTTTACTCAATTGGAGCGTCGCTAAGCAATTGAAATGCTTTGTTATGTAATACACAATTAATGTAATTCGCTTTTATAAATAGACCATGAAAATAAACGTATTTTTAACGATATTTTTGTTCGCTTAGTGTAATAGAGTCCCCTAGTGTATAATAGCAGAACGATAGCGAGAACGTGAAAGTACGATAAAATGATAAAACAATACGATAATAATACGATAGTAATATACAATCACCTCATCGTACTATCACATTATCGATATCGTACCATCACGTTTTCACTACTAGTTTATCGTTATTGTATTTACGCACGTCATGTTGTATTTCAGCACACAGGGTCCTGTATGGCTGAGTCGTTAAGGTGGTGGCATAGACCTTGAGAGACGCTGGTCCAGTGGTAAAAGTGGCGGTCCTAGAACTTGATGGTCTCGGGTTTAAGCCCCATTGCCACTTTTTGTGTCGTTGGAGTGTCCTTTGGCAAGACCCTTCAAAGCTCTAGCTTAGTAACGGCGAATCCAGGAAAGCCGTAGCATAGCTAATAAATTGTTTGACACGGCGTTCAAACCAATTTGTTAACATATTAGCACAAACATGGGCAGACGAAGGCGAAGGCACTAAGGGTGTCCGTCTATAATGGCTTCATTTTGATAGACTTTTGCTTATCGCAATACCAATAAATTTGAATGCCGGTTCTAGTTCATAACAGGCGGTGTTTGAGATCTTAGATATGTAACCGCAACAAAACCAGGTCTATCCTTTTTAATACTAAATGTTCAACACCTGACAAATTAGCTATAGAAGCAAGGTTTTTTAATTAAGTTCATATTAATTTTATCAACTATCTCATTTCATCACAACAACAATTCAAGCAGTAATATATGATTTATAGAAACAGACAATACGCGGGTATGTTTCTAGCAGCTCGCTCTTGTTCAATCAATCAAAGTTGAAACTACGGCCCCCAAGAGAAATCAGGTAATTGTACCGAGTCCATCAACCTGTACACATCTCCTTGTTTTATTTCTCCCGCTTACCTGTTTTTATGTCTTTCCTTATGATCGACTGCCCAATGAAATACAAGAACAATGCTCTCGGTTGATAGCCATGTGTGAGATACGTTATGGGTGAGGTTTAAACCGTTGAAGATGTGTTCTTGGTTATGTTTTCAGTTATAACGTCCTTGCAAACTCTTCACCACGATCTCTCCTTGCTACGCTGGATCAATCACTGTCACCACAAAACTTTATCCAGATTTGGATGCAACTTAAATAATGTTTTTGTTGTCTTTTTCAAGTTTTCATCGGATATAGCAGTTAATTTAGTACTTTTGATTTCCGACCAGTTAATTCGGGGGAAATGGTCTTTTTTACAAATAAAGAAGAAATAGATGAATTCTTTTAGGTTTCGCCGCCATCATAAAACACCATTTTCGTTTCTAAGCAGATGGACATTTGTGCTCCATAAGGGGAGGTCTCTGTGAAGCGTTTGACGTTCTTGTAGCCAAGCCTTGTAATTTCAGTCGGTCGCTAAGCGGAACTCGATAAGAGCGGTCCGAAGTATGAAATATCGACTCTAAATGAAGTATATGCGACCCATATTCTTATACACATTGTGTTGCTGTGTGGTTTATGGGTACTGTGTTTCCCAGTGGGTAAGATATGGTTCTATAAATGGTGAGTTCCCGGTTTGAGCTTCACAAATAACTTTGGTTTCGTGGGAGTGACCTTTGTTCAGACACTTCATAGCATAGTACTGGTGAAACAAGGAACGCCGTCACATATAAGAAAAAATGCTGACAATACGTTACACAACCCTGTATAAAGATAAACAGACAAATTGTTACTTTGTGAAAAACAGCAATAGAGCACACGTAGCAGTCCTGATATCGATGTGTTCGGCGAATAACGCAGTTCTTTTAGCCAATATATTTCTGTTGGACCAATGCGAAGGATAATTTAAAAATCATGTTTTTTTTGCGATGGTAATATTCTGCTAGAAAAGAAAGACTTTCCTTCGTCTTTCATTCTTAAAATTACTCTGTCACATCTCATTAATTAATACGAAAGAGAAATATAGAAAAGAAGATAAAGAAGATGATGTAAAATCTAATTTCAAATATTAGATAAATGAACAACATAGCTATCAAACAAAAGAAAAAGATACAAAGTTATTCAATAAATACGTTAATTAAAAACCTAGACTTATAAACAAATGATCGTTCGTTTGAAAACAGAAAGATAGCTTATATCTGATATGAAATCCAGAACAGTATACGTTGATGCAATATTCTGGACATTCTATTCGCCCAATTTACCACGACATCTTAATCGTGTTGATGTATTGCGTGCGAGAACTATAGAGGATAGATTAGACCATATGAAACCTGAACCATTTTAGTACCAGTAAATGTCCCTAACATGCGACGTTGAGTACTTCATTTACTACTACTCTTGGCTAATAAGGGGCGTATGTCGGCGTTTTAATTCTTTCTCAAATTTTTCCACCAAACATGTTAAAGAGACTCGATCTGTGGTAACTCGATGGTCTGATTCAATTCTGTTTGGAATCAACTTCCAATACTTCAAGACAAAAAGACGTGCATAAATAAAGCGCGTAGGTGCGTAGCTACCTATACCCGAAGTATTAACCTGTTTACGCTTTGTCCCTTGAAAAACATAAGGTCTATATAAGATCTACATGTGCGTCTCGAATGAATTTAATTTTTTTTTCCTGACGTTTTATGTTTAATTTCTTGTTCGAAACACCCTAAATTGCATAGAAGTGTTAAATTAAATTCTATTTTCATGGGGAAGCATGTCCCTAGTATCCCTTAGCCTTGTGAACACTTACTTAATGACTAAGCTAGGCCCCTTGTTGAATATCTTCAAACCAACTCACCGTATTCAGGATAGTTTGTTAAACGTTGGTACTCTCTTGTATTAAATGAATGTCTTGTTTACTGTATCTTCTAAAACGTCGCGCCGAGTATTGTCAGATTCAGGCACTTTTCACGTAAATCATGTTGAAAGAGACGGCAAAATAACTAGGGCATTGTCAGATAAGATAGACCGTTCACAAATATGGAATACAGTCGGTTGCTTGGGACGTTTTTCTGTAGAGTACTGGCCAGGAAATACCAGTAACGTGGCTGTTTTCATTGACCACCTTGAGTGTTTTACTTATGTTAATGACGATGCAAATAGTTCATTGGATTGGTGCTTATTTATTTCATTGAATACATTGAATATATAAGATTAGTATATAACATGCCATAACCCTATATGGTTTTTAATAACTGTACGCACATAGCATGGATCACTAAGAATTGTATTTGGCAGTGATGTTGTTTTATCTACTGTTTAATGTTTGTAAAGTTCACGTCTTCAACTTTATTGATCTATTTTATCTATTTATTGTTAAACAAACTTAACTTGAGATTACTCGGTAGGTTCCGTATGCAATGACCTTTTGTTTGGGTATTGTCGTTTTATCAAATTTATTTTGTTATTGAATGAATAGTAGGTGTAACACCATTGGTTTTTGTAGAACAAATGGCCAATACGGAAACACCCGAAAAGTCATACGAAAGATAAGTCTCAAGTTAAGTTTGTTGAAAAATAAGTGGTGTACTAAGACGTTGTGTTTATGAGGTAAAGGAACGAAAGAAGTTGTCAACTGAAAGTGCGTAAGTATACTGGTAATGGTCGTTTTGGGAGAAAGGAAGTCTGCGACGATTTGTGAAACGAAGCCATAAGCTGATATTAACTATATCTTAACACGCAACTGTCAAGAACCTATTTATGGCAATGCTTTAAAAGTACAATCTCTAGGATTGGGATATAGATATTCTAAAACATTTGATTATTGGTGCGCTTATTATCTCTGTTCATAACTGCTTAGTGAGGATATGGCACATTCATAATACAGATTTAGTAAACCGTTCTAACGTTTGTTTTAGTTAATCATTTGTTTTCGTCCTGCGAAATAATTTAATTGGGTAAGATAGTCTTGAAAACAGATTGTTAGATGGGTCGACACCATCATTATGTGACTCTAGTATGGGGGATTCGAGAGCAACTGCATCACTGTTAATAAACCTTTCCTTTTTCATTCAAAGCGCATTTAGTTCTTAATGTAATTATTCAACGAAACTGTAGACTTCCATCGTTTTTAAGATATAGATTTTGAAAGTAGTCATTTATTTAGAGATGAGGGTTTGTTTTAATCATCTTTTTAACATTTGTTATTTACACAACTTCACTGCGAGATACTCCCTTCCAAGCTGCTTGTTCACAGATGTAAGGCAATCTAGAATTTCTTTAAAACTGTACAACAGCTGTACTTATAAATGGTATACATTAGAGAATAGCAAATGGGGTCGAACTTTGTTCGTATGATTTGAGTGTGGGTGTGTCTACACAGTTAATTGATGTGTACATGTACAGCGTCAATTTATCTATGTATTTCAGTTTATATGCGGTTATCTTAAAACGATGGCACTCTTTTTGGTACTGTAAACACACTTTATACAATTGAAAGCGATCTGATATCGCTGCCAAAGACTATTCTTCGATGCGTACTATATCATATAACAGTACTGGTATTGTGCAGTTTTACAGAAAAAGATTTTTATCTTCCAAATTTCCTCATATCTGTGTACAAGTACCTATAAAATCGGGTTGATCACACATATTACCAGTTTAGAGAACTGTTCATGTCAGCATCAAATGATAGAAGAATAATGATAATGATAGTATCAATGGTAAGAAACTATATTCAACAATAAAACGTGTGACCGAATTTAGTCGTGGTTATGTTCCCTAAGACCTTCAGTCGTGAACAAGGTAATTAATTAAAATAAAAAAAACTGAAGACGGTTTGTTATTTATGCTCAGGGGTTGATTAGAAATATCGAATGAGGACCTAAGAATGCTTTTTTTAAAGTAGGGAAATAAGAAGGAAAGCTGAGACTTAATTCATTTTTTTAAATCAATTGAAAAGAAAAATAAGGTACTTTTCGCGCAATTTTATTACTGATTAAAATTGCTTAATATCAAGTTGTTGAGAATGACCTACGATTTTCACTTCATGAATTTGTTAGATTTTTCAACATTGATTCAACCATGAATTCCGTCGAATGTTATTTTTGTTGATATGCATCGAGGTCTTATGGTCATGCATGTCCATCTAATTGTTAGGAATAATTAGCAATATTGTGGCCGTATATTTGTAAATTTATTTGTTTCGTGATTCACTGATCTTCTACAGGAGTACGAATGCAATTCCTAAAAGGTAAGAGCCGAATAAAATCATGTCGCATTGCCTTCAGAAAATGACGGAAAGCCTATTGGACATATCAGAAAATCCAACTCACAATCCCTGTATTCTACGTCTCATAAGACGTCGGCTTGGTGGGTCTTCTCAGCCTAGTGGTAAGAGTACCGAGTCTGTCTCACAAAGGAGTGTACCTTTACGACTTTGTTTACGTGCAAATTGATCGTACAAGTTTCGTGCATCAATATACGTGTATCTCACAAAGATAACGAACAACCTCCCCCTTTTATAATAGAGAGTTCAATAACATCTTTTATCACGTGTTTCAAAACGCGGTTATGCGAAGTAAGAGTTAAAGGTCAAATTAGTAATATTTGTCATCATTTCATTTTACTAATGGATGTTTCCTTTTATAGTAGAGGGATAGACCCTACTTAGAAGCTGTAAAAGTCTCAGTGTATCTTTTAACTTGGACAAAACAACAAATGGACGATTAGTTAATGCATTATATCCTTTTTCAGAAGCCCCAGAGGCAAACAGTTTTAATGGGTTTTAACTCTCAGGTTTCTAAGATCACGTTTAAACAGGAAATCCGACAATATATTGTGGGATCTGCTATCAAAATATCATTTTATTTAAAACATGCTTTAGCAGATTAATTGTTTTTCGGAGTTTGAAAATAAGCTTTTTGCTAAAGCAGTTATTGTAAGTTCGAGTCGTATGACAAACCTCAGTTCAACGCTTATTGTGATATCGTTTTCGTATGGTATACTGGGAATAAGATTGTTTATCAATTTCAGGGCTGTGTTGTTTTAGGCTTTTAAAAAGCTGGGGGGTTTTTTGCGCTTAAAACGATCAGTTTTCGTTTCAAGCTTGTGTTTGAGTCAAACTAAAAAAAGGTTGAACAAAATGTTCACAACAGAAGACCTGTACAATTATCATCCATTGATTAACTGTAACGAAGATAATCGGCACAGTGACATATCAGTTAGAAAAGCAAAGAAAAAACAGAAAAACAAAAAAAGAAGGATTTGAAATGTTGCTAAACAATTAACGAACCTTTATAGAATTGATGTCATGAAATGACTTATAAATGATATACACATAATGCCCAAACCCTCATTCCGTCGGAATATTCTTTACAATAAAAAAGAAAAGAAAGAGAGTTTGCTTCATTTGTTTCCTCAACACTCCCCTTTTGAAAATAAGCAGTATAAGAAAGAAAAGTTAATTAAGGTCTAAAAGCCAACTAACTTGTGCTATGCGACGAACCGGCGGAAATATACATGTTGTCATGACAACGGAATACTGACAGAAGGCGTGTAATTAAGGTGACGGCAGACGAAAGGCTTATATGAGGTTTATTATAGATAATGATGTCGTAATTACCCCTCCTTCCGGCGAGGTTGTCGTCGATACTTTCACTCCCAACACATCATCATTATGTAACGGAATACGATAGATGACATCTCTTAACTTAACTTTAACGTAGCTTGTTCACAGGAAGGAATATTTGAAATTCAAAATAAAATGTCGTTGAAACAATACAGTTGTCGTATTGTTGTTAGATATACAGCTAAAGTAGCTTTTGAAAGCATGATTAATTCAGTAAGCGTCAATTAACTTAAGTATGAACAGATGATATCCGATAGATCCCAAAAGCGGTGTCGCGCTTTTGAGATAAAAAAAAAAGTTTAAATCTCTGTATACACCCTTTAAAGAAGGAAAAACAATCTAACTTTGCTGAGATATAAATTTCCTATTCTTCAGTTCTTATCATATTACAGTAATGCTATATCTTTAAAAGGACAACCTCGTCATGGTGGTTCTCACAAACGTTTGATTGTGCATGTGCTTGACCTAATATCTGTCATGTAGTAAATGTAATTTTCCAGATGGATAATACTTTGCCTCAAAGCATTGAAAGGCATGGAAGCTTGTTTCACTTTTTCATTCGAAAACACAAGTGTACAGAAGTTTTCGAATGAATAATTAAAATCGGTATTTGGTATGGTGACGACAATTGATTAAATCACCGTTTCTACGTTTGTTACCCACATATACATAGCACAATACTGTATATGAGATGATCCTTTTTAAACATATTCTTAACTCTTAGTGAATCTCTTTTTCAAATTGAAATGTACCATAATAGTGATCAACAGCCCTTACCTTCATTGTAACTGTTTGTATCTGCGGCCAGATAGTATTTTCAACACATACTAGAGGACCGCTTAACCCTTTCCCAAACAACAAATTTTCGACTGTCCCAAATTGAAATAGTTTGCAGACGACATTTCAAAATGTGATGAAATTGAAAGAAAAATCGTCTGATAGGACAGAAAACATTGTTGGAAAAGGAGTAATTGCTCGTTACGAGCAATTTCTCCTTTTCCAACAATGTTTTCTAGAGTCGTCTGCAACAATGTGGTCAAATGTCGTTATTGTTTGGGAAAGGGCTTAGAAGCCCATTTGGGCAAAGCAACTTGGGGCCCCTACAACCCGAAAGTAGCCTACTCCAACAAAAGAGCGTAATGATATGGTGTTTGAGTGGGAACGTTTGGTTCCCGTTGTTATCATTTGATCATCCACGCTCAAACAGTATATAAATGCTAGGATTGTACTGAGTACCGGCTGCATATACGAGAATCCCCTTCGGTCCAGTAAAGAGAGAGAGAGTAATGGGGATTTACTTATCCAAAAGTGTACAAACTCTTTCTCCGGATTTAAATGGCAAGAATTTACATTTCACCCGCGAAAAAATCAACTGAGTTATCAACAAATATCTAAAATTGTGAAACCATTTCTATAATTTTCACTGACTCTTTCTCTCAGAATGTCGAAAGAAGTGTTTGTTGTCACGCATTTACGTTGATATGAATCTAGATTATGTTTTTGACCACAAGCTTTTTTATAGCTTACGTCTCTACATATTTCGTCATTATTTACTTCAAGAACACGATAAAGTATCATAAATCATACACATTTCTTCGAATTAAGACATCCTTGTTTCACCGAAATGTTAGCGAAGTGATATCGGAATTGAAAGCGTTTCGGACAAGGCAACGTGCGTGACTGGATCACAACATTGATTGCGTGACACCATGGTGGTCAATGTCCAGTGACTATGGCTAAATTACCAAACTCAATCAGCTCCAGTAATCGAATACTACCGCCAATCATTCGGACGCCCTCTGATATTGGTCACTGTCACACATACGGGCACTTAGTGAAGTGAAGTATCAAATATCGCGGGAATAATTGTCATCCGAAGATGATGTGAGCTGAAGAGTAAACGTTGTTGCTTTACTATAGTCAAGTGTTATATCACAAGAATGTTGCATGGATTGGAATTTTCATTTGTCACCTTTCATTCATGTAATATTAATTTACACGTAAAAAACGGTAATTAATTAATTTCGAAATAAGACTTACTGGCTTGGTGAATGCTTACTTCGATGATAAACATTTCAATTTATTCTCTATCTAAAGCAAATACAAGTTTTCCATCAGGGTTGGAATACCTTAAACTTTCTCTTAGCAAATATTGTAGATATATGAAAAGGACTGGCTTCCTCTCTTGCAATTATTGGTACTGAGAAGAATATAACAACTTGAATATTAGGCCTTGAATATTACAACATGAATATTACAACTTGAATATTTCGACTTAAACATTCCGACTTGAACCTCACGACTTGAATAAAAGGACTAGAACATTACGACTAGAAACACGAGACTCGAATATTACGACTTAAACATTACGACTTGAACATTACGACTTGAATACTGTAACTTGAATATTTCGACTTTAACATCACGACTTGAGTATAACGACTTGAACCTCACGCATTGAACATTAAAACTTGAACATTACAACTTGAATATTACGACTTGGATATAACGACTTGGATAAAACGAGTATAACGACATCACGACTTGAGTATTACGACTTGAACATAGAGACTTGAATATTACCACTTGAATATAACGAATTGGATGTTACAACTTGAACAAAACGACTTGAATATTGCAACTTGAATATTAATATTTGGATATGACGACCTGAATTTTACGACTTGAATATCCATACTTGAATATTAAGACTTGAATATCCAGACTTGAATATTAAGACTTGAATATCCAGACTTGAATTTTACGACTTGAACATAACGAATTCATTATAGTGACTTGAATATTCCGACTTAAACATTACGACTTAAAAATTACGACTTGATCATTACGACTTAAATATTACGAATTGTTCATTCCGACTTGAACATTACGACTAGAAACTCTAGACCCGAATATTACGACTTGAGCATTACGATCTGAACATTACGAATTAAAAATTACGACTTGAACATAACGACTTCGATATTACGACTTGAATATGACTACTTGAATATCACGACTTGAGCACTACGACCTGAACAATGCGACCTCCATGAAAAAATAGACTGCGATTTTGAAGGAGAATATCAAATGCGTTTGAGAATGAACCTTGAGTTGACACATATGTTCAACGCCGAAAGCCAAAACAACAATGGGTCATGTGTTGGTTTAAAATCCGGAACTTCTAGAACTTGTCTTGAATTTGAATGATACTTCGTGTGTTAAGCATATGCTTATCAGATACACCAGGGGCCTTTTTGATGATTGTTTTGTCTTTTTGACTGTGTTAGCCATCATTTCAAACCTTTGGTTTGTGATTTTCTCCAGAACTACTTTTGAGGAAGGTGAAGCGATAATAAACATGCATTTCGTTGACCCCAGCACTTCTGGATGTGATTTTTGTGGGAGGTAGGAAGATTTTGCCGATGGAAAAAAAGGAGCAGCTAATCGCCATGTTTCTTCGTGAAAATGTGACTGTTAAAGAGTGTGGATTAGTGAAACAACAAAGATTACTTCTGCAATTTCTCGAGAAAGGTTTAGTTTAAACTTATTTATTTGACATCGATTGTGAAACAAGTTCTTACAACTTAGATTAATCACTCTCGATTCTGCTTCCTGGATACATAACCAGTAAACGCGCCGAATGTGGATTAATGAAAGTTCGCAGGGCAGATCCCGCTTTTCACGGGATTCGAACCTACAACCCTCGTGTCCAGGAGCCGACGCTTTACCCCTGGACCACTGTCCTCCACCAAAGCTTGCTGGTATAACATCGTACATTTATTCCCTTTGGCTGTGTGCGTGTTCCGGGAAACTGGGAAATCAGCATGGTGTTCCTGGAAACCACTCCTCATATAGAGCAGGAGTATCGTGTTTCCGAGGGGAAGGGCAAGGAATCAAATTGGATGTCTGACCTATGTTTGACGTTCCGTCTATATGTCTGTCGGAATCAGACAGCTGTATGTCTAGAAGCACTAATTTATATTGTCCGCTAACGGTTCTAACAGCGCCAAATGGAGCAGACATACGTTAAACAGTATGAATAAATCGCAGCTTGAATTCTGAGACTCAAAGTATTAGCATACAGAATCGGACGATTATGTGTGTATGTTTATTTGTTTGTTATGTGACGTTAATTTAGCAGTGTTTAACCCTCAGACTGCTGGATAATTTTCTAAATAGATTTTTGCGTTGTCTGCTTTTTCAAACCTTAAATATCTCCTTAATTTTGATGAGGACGGATACTTAGAGTAGCAACCAGGTTAGATCACAGACCGGCCGCCAATTAACATGGCGGCTGGTCTGCATTCAACCTGTTTGCATATGCATGAAGGCAGTTCCAGCACTATATGGGTTAAAGTGCCTATCTCACATATTGAAATTTCAGATCGTTTTGAAATAAACTGTTTTTTACGAATAAAATAACAATACAACTTTATAGAATTACATAAAACTTAATTTCTTTCAATGCTTCTCAGCCCAGTTCATATAACCTTTTTGTGAAGATATGGTTACCTGTCTTTAAGATATAGTAAACTGTTTTAACGGTTTATTTTAAAAAGTATTACCTAAACGATTTTCCCAGGAAAGTTATCAAAATGGATACGACAAGTAAGGTTCAAACTACAAAATCGGACAACACCTTAATCCTGAATTAACAAACTATAGGGCGCATATAGTAGTTGGTATGGATAACTCGAAACAGGCATACTCGGACTAAGAACTTTCATTCCTTTAGTCTAGAAACATATTTTTTTGTCAATAGAATGAACATTAAATGGAACAAATAGTTTGAGTCTACGCAAATGTACGTCCATTAAAACTTT
The DNA here is from genome assembly GCA_947846245.1 of Cerastoderma edule. Taxonomy (NCBI): domain Eukaryota; kingdom Metazoa; phylum Mollusca; class Bivalvia; order Cardiida; family Cardiidae; genus Cerastoderma; species Cerastoderma edule. The sequence goes on from OX401411.1 coordinate 30,009,872, forward strand.
AAGCATGCATAGCTTGAAAGATATGTATGTTTGTTTGATGATTAGCGCTGCTTAAAAAATAACAATTTTACTGTTAATCATGAAACCCCCTGAGCTCAAACAAGTTCCTCATTTTAAATAAGTTCATTATGAAACAACGCTTTCTGTTCGTACTGCAAAACCAATCCCGTATTATCATAGACGATGGCCAATAATTACTGTCACTGTTGGTTTTAATATATGTGCTATTTCTTTTTTAATTGGCCTGATCAATATCTCCAAACCGCAAAATTTCGCACAAAAGGCGGACACTTTACGCATGCGCCATCACGGTAGTCGAAGCCGACGAAATCCGAGGCGAAAGTCCTACCGAATGAACCTTTCAGACATCTTTCCATACAAGGGACCCGCTATTTCGCCTCTGAGTGAGGACTAATTTCGAGAGTGGCGCAATATGGGCTGAACCATAATTTTCGAATTATTTTCAAATTACCGAAATCCTTCTCGAGGCAACCGTCTTCCGAGAAAAGTTAATTGACGATAAATTGGCGCTCTGGAGACTTTGATGGAAGTAAAACTCCGTTATAACCTAATTGTCAGACAGACATGGAAATCCTCAGGAATCACGAAGGTTTCTGTTCTGTCTCTCTAAATGTATGTTTTTGTATGAAATAAATCATTCATTTATTAACTGTTGTTGTTTGTTTGCAAAACGTCAAATATTGTACAAATGACTTTACAGCATATTACATCATATGACTTCATATAACATATTTTATTCTCTTCCCTTTATTATTCGTTTTCCTATATAACACATTTCTATAATGACTGATAAGCGATGTCAATACAATCCTATCATATTAACAAAGGTGTGTTTTCAAGTTCGGTCCAGTTTTGGCAGGTACTATGAAGGCGCAATTAACCTACGAAACATTAGAAAGTTTATACTTTCTGCACGGTTACTTGGTTGCTATTATTCGTGGATTGACAGTGTTGGGGTCTGCCTCTGTCTTTTGCCTTATCCCATAGCACTAATTTCGTTGCACTGATTAGAGAAACCCTCAGAAAGCAATGTGACAAAAATAATGAATTATTTCTTATGAGCAAATTATCCTTTTGTTACAATTATTTTTACCTAACGACATGAAGAAAAGTACATGTATAAAGATATAAAATTCATTTCCTCTGGTGTGGCCATCAAATGAGATGAAAGAATAGAATTAGCGTCAAAGCACAACTATTCTGGAATTGTTGAAACGTATTCTTGCATCGTTTGTGTCGAGGTTCTTATAAGCTGTAATAAAGGTTCTTGTTCACAGATATGAGGAAATTCGATGGTTAAGAATTTATTTCTTTAATACTGAACAACAACAACTGTACTTCTTCAAGATACGCACGGAAGAATAGTCATTCGAAGCAGATCTATATCGTTTTCAATTCTTTAAAGTGTATATATAGTGAATAAATATGTATTTTAATAAAAAAGCGTGCAATCGCCTTTAAGATCTACTTCGTATAAACTGTGTGTACTTAGATGAATTCACGCTTCCTGAATTAATTATGCTTACAAATGCTGCTTTTGATTATATATCAAACAGAAATACAACATCTGTATTGTTCCTACGACGTTTTATTTTGAATTTCAAATATTGTGTTCTGTGAAGAAGCACCTTTAAATTCTGGAGAGAACGTTCCACTTTGATCTGTCCCTGTGTTTAAGAAAACTTTGGCTTTTCTTCTATAGATATTGAGCCAAGCATCAGAATTATTCCATTTGCTTCTTTAACGCCGTGACAATTTTACAAGCAAATGAATTTGGACCTGTCTACATCAACCCTCCTGTTAAAACTTTTATCCTTAACAAACAAACGAATTCAAACCAGCCTAAAACTTCACATATAAGGAAATAAGACCCCGCTCTTGACAATGATCATTTCTCTACAATAAGCAGCGTTATCAGCAATTCGCAGACGTTGCGCGGGACAATCGCTCTTCCCCCGTTATTGGACGTATGGAAGTACAAATTAGACCTGTGTAAACACCCCATACAAACGGGAACGTCAAACAAGTGTCGGGAACGCATTGTGGCGGGAAATTAAGACATCACCATCGCCCCTCTATATTGATTAATAGGATGTACGGGGATAGATTTATTACTTGACTAGGTGCGCAGGACCGGATGTAATTTTCACGCCATGTTTGTTTTCTCAAATGGTTATTGAGGGGAGGTTTGGGGTTTACATGGTTAGTCCTGTATTGCCGTGGAGTGTTAATGAAATGAAATTATCGTATACGATAAGGAAATGTGAGGAATTCGTCGCAAATACGCAAGGGACATGTTCTTTACGATCCATTTAAGGGAAATGTTTCAGAAGTCTTTATCATTCAGTTTTCACCAACGATAGGCTAGAATTTTGTTTGTGGGAACATATTAGGGCCGTCTCAATGGTGTGATTCTAGAGTGTTTTTTTTTATAAAACTTAAAAAAACAGTTTTAACACTCCTTTTCAGCGTGAAGTACCCCCTTCTATAACAATTTAGTGGATACTTTATTTGAAAATGTTGTTTAGCATTCTTAATTGCAAAATCGCGTGAAGAATTGAAACACTATGAAGTGGAAAATTCCCATTACCACGCTCTCAGAGCCACCGTTTCGGGTTTTTGTTCTTTTTTTTCTTAAAATTTGTACAGAAGGTACCTTGGTACTGGGTACCATTTTACTAAACGTTTTATGGTTACAATTTGCGTAAATTCAAGTTTAAAACATTATTCCCTCTTATTCGGAACTGGTCTTAGAAATATTACAAAGGAACACATCATTTGAATCGTCTCTCCGGAACGCTTCAAATGACGTGCCACATTGTAAGATTGAATACAAGGATAAGAAGACATTTGAAGAACTTTACCTGTAACGTTTAAGGGTACAGACATGTAGCACTCGTGAGAAACACCTTCTTGTTTAATATATGACATACAAGTTTAACTATATGATCATTCATTACACATAATCGATATAGTTGTCGAATAGAATTTTGTGTCATCAATAGAGGGTCGGAGTTTTGAATCATTTGAGAAGCTTATTCCAATTTGCCGACTTTCTTTAATCATCATTAAGCGTGAATACCGGTTATGTATCCAAGAAGTAGACAAAGTCGAGAGTGATTAATGTAAGGTTTAAGTTAAGAACTAGCTTCCTAATCAGTTTAAAATGAATAAGTTTAAACTTAATGTTTTGTCGTTTATATTTTAATGGCTTACACATCAATGGAATCGATATTTATCTAAAACATTGATATAATCGAGATTATTACATGTTGTCGTATAAAATCATATAAAATGTTTGTCTCTATGTCTTTATGGAACGCGTTCTATGATAGAGTACATGTATCAATAAGAAAAGTTCACAGTTTAAAGTTACTTTCAATCTAGATGATGAAGTTTGCCTTTAAATATCTTCCGAGCGAAACCATATACGAAAACAATCGATCAATACCGATTTAAACATTTTCATCGACTTATTAACAAATAACATGAATAGTATACTGTATTTGAAATTTTTCTACTGAAAATGATCTTTTTTTAAAGTTTGTAGCATTTTTGGAAAATTAAAGTTCTATCTACAAACAAACACTCTCTTATACTTGATACATCGGGATTTGCACTTCCTGGACACTGCATGCTAGTTGTGTTAGATCAACAGAACCAACACATGATTAATCGAGACTGGAAAAGACAACCCCATTAACAGAAAACAACAAATCATTTCCAGACCCGTATATGATCCTCAGTTTGGTACCTCATGGGAATAAATACGAATTTCGTGCGAGTGTTGTAGTTCTGAAAGGAATAGGAAATGGCCAAAGAATTTTCGACAAGAAATACTTTTTAGCATGTGTTTTTACTTTATCAGTCCTGCAAGTTCCTGATAGAAGGAATTTTCTCCTTGAGCGTTAGCTTATTAATGTTAGATTATTTGTGACGGAAACGTTTAGGGTATCGAATTCACTCTTGGCGACTACTTCCTAGATATTAAACCAGTATGCGCGCCGATTTGTGGGCTAGACCCGGAATATTTATAAACAAGTCACTGTACACAAAAATTGATTCAGAATGAGTCAAGATATTTAGGAGTATACAGATCTGTACAGCTGGATTACAAAACTGTTGCAACGGTTTTGGATGTAAGAAAATATTTTCCCAAGGTATACTGGCTCTAAAATAATATGCGTCCAACAGCTATTCTCCAGTATGCTCAGTACATTTGGACAGTTGTTATTCAATATTAAAGAAATAAAACGTTGATATCACAGTTGTGTGACCTATCATCTTAATCATCTTCATCTTAATCATCTTCATCTTAATCATCTTCATCTTAATCATCTTCATCTTAATCCCCTTTTTATGCCATCTAGGTTAGAGAAAGTTTATGCATAATGTTGTCAGATCTAGAATTCACACTATTTTGTATGACACAAATGCTAATTTTGAGTACTTTATTTTTATTGTTGTTGAATAAACAGGTCATCGAAAGATAATTACAACTACAAAAAGCTTTCAAATGCAAACTGCAAAGTCAGTTCAATATCAAAATAGAGAACAGGGAAAAATCCAAGAACTAAAAGCAAATATTTTAGAGAGGAAAGGAATGACCTTAAAAAGGCATTAATCAGAGTTCCAAACACAGGGTTTAAGTTTCTGAAATATACGTCTGGGAATAATTTGTCAACATTCTTATTTCACATCTCACCTTTAACAGTCATACGGATAACCTTGTTCGATACCAAATGCAAAAATTCAGTTGTATATTACGAGACTTAAACACAAATGTCTATTTTCTTAAAAGTCGGAAAGGAAACCGCTATGGTCGACAATGGTGCAATGGTAGAACGTCGACCTCTTGAACCGAGGGTCCCGGCTTCGAATCGAGGTGAGACTAGGTAAAAATTTCCGGGACAAACCGGCGAGTAGTGGTTTAGTGTTCAGGAAGTAAGCATGGAAGCTTCGTATTCCTGTCGAATAAAAGCCAGAATTTGTATTTTTGACGTAACAATTCAGGTCTAGATTTAGACAGAAGAACAAACTGCTCGTCACAAGCAATTTCTTCTTTTGTTGAAATATGTCATTTTTTTATAAAGCTGAAATGTTTAATCGTGTGTCTGTGACGTAGTTGACAAAGGAGGAAATGATATCGGATTGAAAATCGAAACAAAAACCTATAATTTCCAGCTTCAGGGGATAGATAAATCAAGATAATGTTGTTAATTTTCGAGAGGCTGTGCTGCACCAAGGATTTCAAACTTTCCACGCGAAAACAACCTTACTTCCAATAGAAGTGCTGGATAAATGTGGCGACGTTTATTGCTAGGTGTACAAGCCCGAATTTCCAGAGGAACAGTGTGTGGAAAGTTCTTTTCATGGGGTTTTACGTCGCGTCAACATTTCACCAGTCATAATACAGCTTACAAGGTATATACCAGTATCAGACTAGGGCTCGACCATGCATGGCTAAAAGACACCCTCATGAAACCAGCGTCGTCGATGAGGACCGAACACAGACAGAAATGTCAAATAACAAGTATATCACATGAATCAATTTGACACTTAGATCGCGTGATACCAATGGCCGTAGATGCTGATAGAAATTGCTTTTCTCTATGACAATCCGGTAATAAGGTTGATGTGTTATTATGAGTGTTAGATCAGTTGCTGCTCTTATATCATTCATGATTATACCTAAAAGCATTCCATCCCTTATGGAGAAAAGCCAGATTAACATAGACAAAGGTTAAACAAAACAAATGCATCATTGGTTCTACTATTGTTTCCATTTTTGCATCTAAAGCTTGTTTGAAGCTGAAGTGCTCGCCACGGATGTTAGATGCAAGCTGATGCAAGCTGATCATGTTTTACAATAACTTTATATTTCAATCATTTCCCTGTCTGTCTTATGTATCATTTCGTGTTGTGCTGATCGATTAAATTCTTGATGTGATAGTTGTATGGATGCCATGACAGGCTTTCCGTAGTACCTGCTGTTCTTATAAGATAACACATTTCTGTCGAGATATCCGATCGGGGAAACATGATTCGTGTTGGGATGTTTATTTTTATACGAGTTCTCATTTTTTACTGAAATTCAATCCGAATTTTATAAATTAGGAAGAAAATATTGCTTTTCAAAATTAATTTTTAGATCATTGAACATTTCAACGGCACAATGTTTTCAACATCGCGCAGGAAACTCAAAAATAGTTCCGACACGATCGGTTTTCGTTGTTGTTATTGATGTTGTTGTTGTTATTGTTGTTGTTGTTGTTGTAATTGATGCTGTTGTTATAATTGTTGTTGTTGTTTTTGTTGTAAACATTTTTAAAGCCGATCAAAATAAGTCAATATGCATCAACTTATTTTATCTTATGTACATATATATCATTAGGCCCTATTTCAAGCTATAAAACGTCCCGAAATATTTGCGGTAACTGTTTTGTTTCGTTTCAGATTAGTTTGTATCTAATAAACTCACGCCAGTTGTTCTACAACAACGGATTGTTTGACTCTAATACATGATATTTTCTGATATAATAGCCAATTATTCATTTTGAATTTCCCTTAAACAGGCCTTATTTTAATTCAAAGTTGTTTTTATTATTATTTTGTTTACATTGAATCACCCCTTGAAGGCGTGGCGATTAGTTTTATCACCAACTCAATTTTACCGTAAATATGGTCTATATCACAGATTATGATATATGAGTAACAAACACTAAAAGGTAATTTAAACTATACTTGTCACCAGACAAAAGGCCATTTTCAATTTATTATCAAGAAAATGTGAAAACATGCGTTTAGATTAAAACTCCGTGTAAAGAACAAAAGCGCCTTTCGGGTAAAATACCGATAATCAACCATTTTTAAACTCTCTCTTTCGTTAGATTACTTCGGTCATTCTCTGTATACATCGGTCGGTGCCGGAACTATTCGCTTGACACCGAAAAGTTCCGGCCACGATCGATGTATACCGAGATCGACCGAAGTTATCCGACGAAAGAATCAGTGGACATTTTTACTTCAATACAATTAAATCTCAGTCTTTGAAAAATACACTTTAAGATCTTGCAGTTTATTGATTGATTGTTACCAGCGCATATTCAAAACAATTCCCACCGACAGTGCCGTTTTCAACCTATTTCAATTTCGGATGACAAGTTTTTTGCCTTGTGCAAAGATGATAATTGCGTGCATTTGAACCAGGATTGAAATCACGCAATACAGCTGTATTTAGAAAAAGGCTGATTGGTTCAATATTAAAGTTGTCCTTGAATGAATCTAATCTAGTTGTGTCGGTCTTACGCATGCAAGCTTACAAATCATTAAGGACGTTCTCGGTAGTTTTATCTGCGCACTTCATCTGCGCATCCAAGGGAGATAATAATCTGTTACCGAAGAGGTACTTGTATAGTAGGCGGATAATTTTTGGTGCAAACTATAGGCCTTTTCAGAAACGTGGTTTGTCTCCCTTTGTAAAATCGGGCCACATTCGGAATACCTCAACTTCCGGGTAGTAATCTCGAAAGAAGAATATGGACGCCAATATGGACAAATGCAAAGAAACGATCGCTATCGATCCGTTTTTTGAAATTTATAAGTTTCATGTGCCAAACTTAAAGATTTACATACGAAAACATTAACAGAATACTTGTTTGTTGGTTGTTGCCAAGCCTCGTTATAAAAGAAAATTAGATTAAATTGGATTAAATGAGACCCGAATAGCGCACCGCAGTTCAGTCAAAACATGACATTCAATGTGAAAAAAGGCAAATAAGTATAGGTTTTTGTCTGAATTAAATCCTTTGACAGATAAAAAAAAATGTGTTGATCGGCTGGTTGATGTAAGGTAAGAATGAATGGAACATATTTCTAGAATGTTATTACAAATATGCATTAAATTCGATTTACGGATTTTAAATAAAATAGAACAAACATCAACACTTTTGTCAATAATGTGTAGAGGTTATGTTCCTCCAATAAGTATGTATTCTCTTTTCTTTAAATTGAAATTCGTCATATATATTATAAGTACCTAAAAAAGAGAATAAGTTGTTATATAAGGTTCTTTGTCAGCCTACCTTTCATGATATATGGTATCCAAATATGAAGGGCTATGAAAGTCCTAGTCCGTTTTTCCACCTGTTGAAACTTCATTCAAATAACACTCTCTGATTACAAGGGACACAGGGTTGTGGAGATCTTTGATATGTTAACTATTGACCTCGGATAGCCAATGGTTAATTACACTATCTCTCGATCGGCTAAACAATAAAGGGTGTGACTAGATCATATTGTGCAAATGTGGCAGATTGGTGTTAATTTGCATCAAGACCCTTAATCCTTGTGACAGCCAAAGTTTGTTAATTGACCCTTTTAATGTAATTAAATAGGAAAACTGGCAACAATCCATTGAATTCAAAAGAGATTACAAATGTGTAGATAATCATTTTAATTATATATAATTATAAAAAAACCTCAAGACATTGTTGAATAATTATGATTTAATCAAAACATTTCTACGCGACCAACTACATTAAAACCTTTTTTACCCGGACATGAGGTCTATGCTTTGAATAATTCGAAATATAGACGCTAAAGGTAAAATCAAAATTGAAACCATTCATGTAAAAGGATAAGTTGCAGTGTAATAGTTATCAGGTCATTATATTCCGTTGTTTTTGCAATGGCAAATAAAAGAAACGTGTTTAATTTAATTGCATCGATAGGGATTTTGATTCATATAAAGCAATGTCAAACAATACAAAACGAACTTAACATACATGTCGGCAGATCAAGACATATAGGTTCAACAAATATGAAACGTAGGACGTAGGCAAATGAATTTTCTACATAAGGACTTCCCATTGCGTCTACACGCATATCGTCTATAAGTCAAATTCCCATTTCGTCTACAACCCTTTATGTCTACAGATTGAATTTCCCAAAAGGTCTGCAGTTTAAAGAAATATTTTCATTTCATTTTCTATTGATTAAAATACCTTAAAAAGATTTAGATAATTCTGGTTCTGCATAATTTGTATATATATAATCATTATTAATATCTCATCCATATACATAATCTATTTTTGCATTTTATTTGTCTTTTTTTTATCTGGATCTACACATTATACATATTTTTCTTTCCCAACAACCCTCCATAGAAAAAGCGATTATAGGTTGGATTGATTTTCACCTCAATTAGTGTCAAAAACAACTCAATTTACACGTGTAGGTGAGATGGAACTTCTGTCTGACATGGTGTGAAAATTGATAAAATAGACTGTAGACAAAATGGGAATAAACATTGTACATAACAATACGACCTGACACTCGGTAACATATGGAATTAACCTAATAAAGGGTCGGTGTGCATTTGGTCGGATAAAGAGGGTATCAAAAAGATCGTATATGTTATTTCGTACGTTATGCAGTTGACCAATAAAAGAAGCAATAAAAGCCTCGACGTGAAAGATATGTATCTTTTTGAAGCTTGCCGAAATACACAGGCTCGCATCACATCATGTTGCGTTGACACAAAGTTGTGTGTTTTATGGCTTCGAGGCATGCCATTGGTTGTTTTGTAATGACGGAATCGTATTTTGATTGGCATAGCAAAGTCAGCTTAGGATAAATTGGTCTGCTTGAACTGTCTCGGAAACAATTATTCTAAGTAGAGTGAATGGTAGGGATATGTTTTAAATCAGAGGAATCTAACATTGACTCGGTATGTGTTATTATTGTTGAAGTCCGACCATTAAACATGAATAAAATCAATTCCATAATCTCTTATAAATTAACTTTTATTTGTCACACTTATGGGACATAATTTGATGGAACGTCTCATTAATATGTTGAACATTTATTAAGTAGATTTGATCAGCTTGCATCATATCATCTGAATATTGTGTTTGCATTAACATGCTACAATTAAGATCATTGAAAATGTTGAAAATAAAAATGGATTTTTAATAATGTTATCATAAGTTGAGGCAAGCATCCAACAGATCTACAATGTATTCTATACTTTAGTTCATGTTTAAACAGAGAATCGACTCTTCTCACTTAAAATGAATCGCAACGTTGTAACCGTGTTGGTATACACTGTTTTATCACGGGAAACGGGGTAAAATGTCCGCAAGAGAGTAAACACAAAGTAAGGATATACTTTTATTTTTCTCCTCCTCAACAATTTTTCGAATGTAGTTTGTACTATCATGATATTCGACAGCATAATTCAAATACCCCCAGCAGTTTATCTATGTTTTTCAATGTCAGCTGTTATTAATACCCGGAAGTCTTAAACCGGAAGCTACCGAAAATTTCGTATCTCCGATTAAGAGTATTCAAGGGCAGATAACAACACTTTCTGAAAAGGCCTATATGTAGATCATGTTACATATCTAAACTTCGTTTGTGAGCATAAGAGATTTTCTCCCGTTGCACAGTTATCAAAGAAACGGTGGTTCCTGCATAGTTCTAACTTAACATATAGTAGCTTATGGACCATAAATTATACTACCGAGGCTCCGACACCACTGTTGTCTTAAATCCAGTTTTTTCGAGATATCTCAATCATAGCTGAGTGATTTATAGCCGACTTTCCTTACGAGCAGCAGGTAAAGGTCATGCGAAACAGATTGGGACAGGAGGAGCAGGCGGTGGCTTCTCATCATTTAGATTGTTCGTAATAAATTTTCCTTAAATGTCACAAAAAAAATTGAAGATTTCGTCCTTTTTTCATGATTGAATTAGGAATCCTGTTATCCTTTATGTTTAGTGGTACTTGTACACTATTCTTACTTTAAAATGTTCCCTTCTGTGAACAACCACCTTCAATGGAAGAGAGAAAGAAATACACATAACGATACGTCTAATGTAATTTCAGCTACAAACACCGACAACGTTATAGTTACGTCAGTACGTCAGTTCTAGTTTCCCGCCATGAGCAATGTTCTTCCATGTCAATCCAGACGCCCAATAAATGTCACCCTAACGAAAACTAATGCCTCCAAAACGCTGGCTTCAATTGGATTACCATGGATTTTTGTTTTCTACATGGTGAACCCTTTACAAGGAATAAAAACCGAACTTGTAGATCAAGAGTATTCCTTACCCCTGCATTGCTTACTTGAAGGAGCTTCCAAGTCTGAAAGGAAGGAATATGTTGTTTTTCAGCTTGAACAGATGTTGTTTTCCAGCTTGAACAGGTGTTGTTTCCCACCTTGAACAGATGTTGTTTTCCACCCTGAACAGATGTTGTTTTCCACCTTGAACATATATTGTTTTCCAGCTTGAATAGATGTTGTTTTCCAGCTTGAACAGATTTTGTTTTCCAGCTTGAACATATGTTGACAAATACATTGGCGGCTGGCCTGTGATCTAACCTATTTGCTACACTGAGTATCTTTCCTCATCAAAATTTAGCAGATATTTAGGTTTTTGGAAAGAAGACGACACAAACATTTACTTTTTAAAATCTGTTCAGCATTCGTATGGTTAACATTTGTGTTTTTCTGTATCGCTTATGAGGAACCGTAATCAAAACTTTGTCCAAACCTCCATAATGACATCAAAGTTCATCTCTTAAAAGTTTGGTAATAGGTAATAAGTATCCTCAATAAAAACGATTCATTCTAAGTTCAAAAATCTTCTAATACATTGGTATCGTGAAAAAAAGAAAGTCACGTGATATGAGTTTGAGTTTTGAACATAAATCATGGAGCTATGAACAAAATATTTAGCCAATCAGATCTTTCCATTGCTCATCAAAGCCAATGACACATTGAACATTTTATTAGTACGTTTTGGCCTCTGGACTATTATACATGTCATTGAATTACAATTATCATAGTTATCATTCCCTGAAGTAACAAAATCAATTATACGAAACACTAAGAAAGCTTAAATAACATTTACAAAAATAAAAACTAATCATGGATATCAGTCTATGAAAGAACAAAAAAATAAAACAAATAATACTCCATAAAAGGATAATACCATGTTATTACTGCAATGTGTGCAATACTTATTTTCAGATAAAAGTGCATATAACCCACTGATGCAATGTGTGCGCTTCACCATGGTTTGACACGTGAAGCTGTTATATATTGGATGTTTGTGCAAGCCGATTATCAGGTATTACCGTGCTAAACCACTAGTGACATCTTGTACTATAGACTCTTTTTTGCTTTATGATAATTCAATGTGATGTATATGCAATACATACATATTTTACATGGTTAATTACAGATTCAGTCAACATTTGTATAAACAGCGCAGTACAAACGAAACTCAGAAACATGAGAAATACATTGGCAACTGAAAACCGGTGACAGTGTACATTTGTATTTTCATAACGAAGTCTCTCAACAACTGCATAGACAGCTCGAAACCATTGAGAAAAGAAAATATTCATGAGGACTTCAGACTAGTGATTGCGGTTGTGCATATCGGAGTTCCCTTTCCCAACGTAACGAATTGCGACGTTGCAAAGAGAGATTGTTTTAAAATTAAATGCACGAAGTATTGAGTTAATTTAGTCTCCTGGCTGACTTACGGAATACCGATGGTTCTTCTTGACTTGGAAAGTCTAAAAGGTGCTTGTTTACGAATGTATAGAAAATAAGAGGTTAAAGATTAATTAGTTTAACACAACAGCTGTAGGCTACAATTGTATGATACGCACTGAAGGATATCCATTAGAAGCAAAATAAGACCGTTTTTAATATTTTAAAGTGTGTATACAATGAAATAACATGTAGTCTGATCCAAAGGTATGACATCGCTGTTAAGATCCATCGCATAAAATCATACATACCAAATAATGAAGGCTTCCTGCATAAAGTATACTTTTATTAGCTACTTTTCATTATATGTCAAACAACAATAGACAAGCTGTAGTGTTTCGAAACGTTTTATCTTAACTTTCAAATTTTCTTTTCTGTTTTACAGATCTGTTTGTAGTTGTGTCCTTTACATCGTGTGGGGATTAATTATTGACAGCTGTCTAAATTGTCTGTACTTTTGGACAATTAAACCTCCACATCTAAAGAGCCTGGAAATTGGCCACTTATAACAAATGAAAAGGAGAAGAAAATCGGTTAAGCTAAGTTCGTTGAAACTAGGTTACAAACACGGCACATGTGTCCTACTCGGTTGAGTACGCTAAGCGTACTTAACTCTTAAAATGCAGGGTGATTTTCCAAAAAAAGATTATCGTGTCGTCTGTTTCCCAAAACCTTAAATGTATGCTTAGTTTTGATGGGGAAGGATACTCAGAGTAGCAAACAGATAAGATCACAGGTCAGCCGCCTATTTACTTGGCGGTTGGACTGGATCCAACCTGTTTGCATAAGCATGAGGTCGGTTCCAACACTTTTAGGGTTAAGTGTAAGTGATGTTTTAAACGTGCTTGTTAACAGATAAGATTATTTGAAAGTAATTGTCATAAGTATCTATTGCAAACAATGCTAATTCAGGAAGCGTCAATGTGGCTATGTGGTATATACAGCTTACATGCGAATGATCTAAAAAAGCGATGTCACGCGTTCGATTGAAATATGTACAAGTTTACTGTATAAAAACCTTAAGATGATTAAAACCAATCTATTTTTGCTTTCAATAACTGTCCATCAGTGAACATTCACGTTTAGTTTGTGTGCTAGAATCGAGAACGGGACTTGGTTAGCTTCGCTTCCTACTCCATTGCTTAGGGCCGGATATTGAATTAACACAATGAAAACAAAGAAAAAATGATTAATGCACCACCCATTTATTATGCGTTCGAACATACAAAAAACACAAAAAGCGAAAAAGAAAATATTAAATCCGTCTTTCAACGACATCCTTGCACACCGGAAATGACGTTACCAAATGATTATGTCTTGTCCTATGTCAACATGGCTGACCGAAAATTGTGATGGTCACAGGCAACAAAGCAGCCATATTTAATATGTTCCGGCACCTGCAAACAAAAACGAATGAAAACGTTTTAATACTTTCAAGCCATAATGTCTCTGTGTATGCTTAAGTTTAAACCAAAAGCAATCGACAGCTACAAAGTATGTTAAAGATGAGATTGTTATACTAATATTTGGTAAGAACCGTTGTGAAAAATGTGTCTTTTGCATTCATTGTACTTTCTGAATTATTCTGCTGCAATATTTTATAGATTGTCGCAGATGATTCATGCGGTAAATTCTTCTTTTGTAACTTTGGTAAAATGCAATCGTATATAACCACTCCAACGCTACAGCGATAACAATCAAATGCGGAAGCAGAATGCTTGTAAGGCCGTAAATGAACAAATACATGCATATCCTGTATTAAATCACAGATGGTATGAAGATAAGCTTAGGAATCAACATGCATGAAACTTTTGAAAATTGCTGAAGTTAGTTAGCCTCGAAGGTTCCTTTTGAATGGGAACTCGAATGCCATGTCAGATGATAAGATAAGGAATAAGAAGTATAGTTTAAATAAACATCAGCTGTAGAACAATAGGACGCGAGCATCGTTGAGATGACGTATGATGTCAGCTAGGTTCCTCAAAATGCAATAACATTGGATTTTTTTCTCTTACTCGGTTATTCATAAATCAATGTATTATATCAATCAAATACAATCAGTTGCATTCAAGTGTTACATAATCATTTTCCATTAGGCATGTCGTTACAAGTTTCAAAACACAATAACGTCATAAACATGGTTCCCCCTCTTGTTGTAGAACAAATTAACCGATATTTGTAGCTAATGCAGCTGACATCCGTCAAAACCGTAAACGCTGTAAATTACAAACCCTTTCCGGTATTTCCCCCGTTCGAATTTCCGGTTACAAATCCTGGTGCGTCATTGGCTCCGAATGTCGCGCCTGCGTTTCCGTTACTTCCGGCATTCCCACTTCCGGTTTGACCTAAAAGTCATACAAACCATTCGTGTAATACTTTATTTGATGGCAATATGTTTCAAATTAAAAGTGGGTAAATTTTTGTTTTCCCCATTTCCCTGGATTTAGATTGCAAGCTGTGCTTTGGTTATAAATGAGCACACATTATGATATGTCTGAAATCGTTTAAACACGCTGGAAACAACATTATAACGGACAGCAAATAAGCTATTAAATGATGTTTTAAAGGTATATCTTTATTCCCGGGGTTTGTTAGTTTTCGCAAGATGATCGCCACAAATTCCTCTTTAAAGACAATATATGTAAAGTACATATATTTCTTTTTTTATTTTTTCTTATATCTAACAGGATCAATAGCATAAATGATAACTCAAACATTAAATCTTTAAAGTAGTCGTGTTGATTTCATTTGCAAGAATTATGAGTTTTCACAAAGGAAAAGGGTTTTAATTGAATCTTTAAGCTAGTGATGAACAACTTTTACAATCTCTAAGCAGTGCTTGCAAGGTTGCACATATAAACGCAGGTGCATACAAGCACCGCCACACAAGGCGTTACCTGGAATAATGCAGTCAGGTCCATGTACCAACATGCCGATTCCATTAGCGGGAACGTTCATTGGGCCACTTCCGGTCATTCCATTTCCGTTTCCGGTTGCGCCATTCACTGTCATTAGCTGGTTTCCGTTCTGATTGTTGTTGACGGTGTCTGGCATGGGAACCATGATCATGACGTTTGAGCCACCATTGGCACCATTAGCTGAAACGGCAATAAAGGATAATTAAGAGAGCGTGTTAATTAAGACTTGTAGTTGTGTTAACACGCGATGGCTCTGTTCTTAGGTTGGTGCTTTACTTGAAACTTCTTTATTTCTTATTCTATCAAATCCTGTTGTCGTATTAAATCGTAGGAATGGTTCCATCGAGATGATTGTAAAAAGAACCAACAATTAAGCTGAATATATACCTCTCCAAAATAACGAATACTGTAGACGCCTATAAAAAAAATAGGTGAATGGGCCGAACATAATGAGGTATACTATATGTGTTGAAATATCATTGAACTGGATTGTTTTGAGTGGATCTATTTTGGTTTTCATCTGTTTGCGTCGATCATTTTTTAATCTTCATTAATGTATACAAACTCGTTTTTCTTAGAACATTGACAATTGTTTGTAAATGAATCATGCTCTCTTAAAGCAACCCATTCTTAAAAGAACGGTTCACAGGGGTTTTGACCCATAAAATATTTGCCTAAAATTTGGAAGTCTACCTTACCAACGGTATTCATATTTCTAATGGCATCATCAAGTTTTATTTGCCCACCTGTTGCAGCTCCAAGACCGTTGGCGTTAGCATCACCACCGTTGTTGTTAAAGTTGAAGCCATTGCTGAACAAGTTAAGACCGTTGTTGTTATTGTTGAAATTGCGTCCGTTGTTGTTTGCATTAAACCCGTTGTTGTTGTTAAAGTTGAAGCCGTTGTTGTTGTTGTTAAAGTTGAATCCGTTGTTGTTGTTGTTGTTAAAGTTGAAGCCGTTGTTGTTGAGACCAATATTGTTGAGATTGGCACCATTGTTGTTGTTGTTTCTGTTGATGTTAAAGTTGGCGTTGAAACCGTTGTTGTTATTGTTGTTGGCATTGAATCCGTTTCCAATGATTCTGTCGTCAGGTCTGATACCAAAACCAGAGTTAACGTTGGCGTTAGCGTTTACGTTGGAGTTCTGGTTGTTGTTGTTGACTCCGAAAGCGATGTTGCTGGTGATCTGATTGAGACCATTGGCATTTGCGTTGAAACCGTTAGCGTTGACGTTCATGTTGATAGCGTTGGTGTTGGAACCAGCGTTGAATCCCACAGAGTTCATGGGGATGACATCTGCGAATCCTGAGCCGACGTTGACGATGTTTCCGTTGATGCCGTTTCCGTTTGCAGCGTTTACGGTGGAAGAAGCAGAACCTCCATATTTTTGTCCGCCAGAGGATGCCCCAGCATTGGCGGCGTTGGCGTTGTTGACGACGGAGATCATCATGTTGGCCATGTTGTTGGCTGCTGCGTTGGCGTTCATGTTGGCCGCTCCAGAGGCGGCCTGCATGGCTGGGATGTAGTTAACTTGTGGGAAGTATGGAACCAACATGTCTGGAAAGATAGGTAATGTGATTTTGATATGCAAAGGTAATATTGATAAACAGAGAATTTGTTTTGAGATGCGTGATAAGTAGCAATGTTTTGATATTAAACAGGCATATAACATGGGGCGTATTGAATCAACAAATCTGGAAATTCAGAGAATACAATTTAATATGTATATTTGGTAAATTATAATGTACGTATGTATTTCTATAAAATAAAAATGTAACATTGAATAAATAACAGACCAATGCTCGTGATTGTTTTTCAAATACATGTACAATGTATAGCCAATTAAAAGAGACGAAATTAATCCATGTACGTGTCGATGTTGTGTAAACATGCAGCTATAAATGGATGAAAAAAAACGGTCAAGATGATTTCCAATTAGCTAATTCAAAAATAAAGACAATATGGCGTGTTTGTAACATTAACCATTCATTAATTATACAACATGACAGGACCAAAACATTTTCCTGTATCAGGCGATCTCGCACCTGAGACGGGGTCCAAACTCGTACAAAAGTAACTGTTACACCCTAAGAAGAAGGCATGATTGAAAACAATCTTGACCATCATATAGACCCATTCCCTCAAATGGTCCAATTTTGATTGCAGGGGCAAACGACGAATAATAGAAAAATGCATATATTTTCCTGCAATATTGGGTTGGAACCAAATTGACAAAAATATATTTCATCGGACCAATTCTTTCTTTTTTTCAAAGTGGTTTCAAAGGATTTCTACATCGGGACAGTGATTAATTCACTTGAGGAACGTATTTGCATAAGTCAAAACCTATTTACACGGTTATTATCTTAGATACAATAATACTGTCGTAAAGTAACACGGCACTGGCGCTGTCTAGGAGAGGCGATTCCAATGACATGGCACATTAAAATTTTGATTTTATTAACATTGAAATACAAGAGAATATTGTTTAGACTTAAGCGAGTTCTTAGCATAAGATGTTTAGTAAAACGCTACCTAGACGTTTAGAAATTATGTATAATGAAGAAGGGCGTTAAATGTTCAAGAGCAAACTTCTAACATTGATCTCCCCTTGCTACATTGCATTTATCACTGCCGCCGCCACAAGATTTCACACAGATTTGGCAGAAACCTATATATTGTTGTTGTTGTTTCAAATTTGTTTAGAAATAATCTGTTCTTGTGTAGATTTCTGACCGGTTAATTGGATAAATGTTTCGTTTCCCCAACAAGTAATGTACAAACGGATATTCTTTCGATGTCGCCGCCATCTTTGAATGCCATTTTTGTTTCTCAGCAGATAGTCATGTGACATTTATGGTGGCAGTGATCAATCCCAAAGAGGGGAGATCACTGTGAAGAGTTTGGTTCATGAGCTCTATCGAAACCGGTGTCAACTGGTAATCAAGGAATCGAAAACCGCGTTGCATTCTCACCAGACTTGAGTGAAACTTCGTTTCCGCGTTTAATGAAGTCGAATTGACATGCTTAATTCGCCTCTCGTGTCAGATCAAAATAATTCGTGTCGGAAAAAAATGAACGAATTTTCAAAAATTATTGTGTACCATGGCTGTGAAAATATGTGGACATGTGTTTAGAAATCCCGAGTGTTCATCATTGAAAGGGCAGGAAAGTGGTATTCGTCTTTCACGACACAAATATTTCTTTTCAAACGATAATCAAAATTTCTGAACTCATAGTCAATATATCTGTCACATTTCATATCACTTTCATCCTATCATTACCAGGCCTATGCTCTTAATCTACACTGAATACATGGATTTGAATAGTTTCGTAGAATGAACCATAGGGTAAGACAGATCTTTACCAATGACAAGTCCCTTTCTTATAGAGCTTTCTGTGTGAGGTAATATCTATTAAGAACATGTTACTAAGAATTCTAATGAGAGGTCATGTTAACGCTTTATTGACACGCTTGCAGAATCACGCTTCGTTTATTTAAGCAATTTTCTCCTTCACTAACGCCAAAAGGACATGCGATATTATTTTACTGTTATAAGTATTTCATAGTGATATGATTTTTCGAAAGATATGAACCCGACTTTTATAAACATTTAATTGTGAGATACCATTTTGCGGCAGATTTGGACAAGTCTATGAAAAATCAAAATTATTTAAGTAGTACGATGGTAGATACGAAACAAGTATGGGCTTTTTACTATAGTTGAGCGCTTCCATAAAGTCGAAGCCTATGAACTTCATTATTATAAAGCCTTCACGGCAGTTGACAATATAACTATTTGCACTTTTCGCTATACCTGAAGGCTTCAGACAATATCATTGCAAGCACTCAACGTTATCTTAAGGCTAATGACAAACTGGTTGTTAGCATTTTACTATAGTTGAAGCCCCATTAACAACAATGTTGTAACAACTTTCCACTAGTTGAAGGCCAAGCACTTCACTATTGTAAAACCTCCACTTCCGTTGAAGGATCAGATCGGGTTTATGTCAACCACTGAAGTTGATAATAACATTGTTTGTACTTCGCTTTAGACAAGGGTTCCCGACAAGCACTTCACATTTCACATTCACTTCACATTATTGCAAGCACTTCACACTATTTGAAGGCTCAGAACAAAACGGTTGTCAGGATATTCTATGGTTGAAGGCCACAAACCACTCGTGAATAAGCTGTTGCCCATATCGATGGTTCAATGCAAGACTATAGTAAGTGCTTCATGTTTATGAAGCACTTATATAGTCTTGCACTGAACCGTCGATATGGGCAACAGCTTATGATAACGAAACAAAAGGCAATTAATCTTAAGGTTCTTTCATATAATACATAGCTGTTGCACTTTGTACCATATGAAGACATGTGTAAAAAATAATCAGAGTATTTTAGAAACAGTTTCCTTTTCAAATCGTTTTTGGAAAAAGAGTCACCACCACTTTAGATAGTGACTATGTAAAGGTTGAACAGCCTTTTTCGGATGTAAAATAACGCTTCAGTTCATTTGGACAACTTTGCAAGTTGCGCTTGCAGTACAGGTAACAGAAAACACCTATACAGAAAACCATCACATACGCTCTCCTGTTTTTTCTGCTTTGTTCGACATTTCGGAAATTACTTAATCCTGTATTTTTTTTATTTTTTCATCTAATAATCGATTTCCATGATGGATATTTAAATAAAGCATAAGTTTTCTTACTCATAGATGGCGTACCGAATCCGGAACTTCCGGTTGAAGATCCAGCATTCCCTGCGTTACTGTTAGCACCACTTCCGGCATTTGTGTTCGCTGGCGCCTCTTGTTCATCGCCCGCACTGTGAATAGGAATTGAGGGAATATGAGATAGGGTCAATGGAAAAGCATGGAATACGAACGTCGATGTAGCAAAACAAACTCTGGCAAAAATTAATGCCTTAATTATTCTTTCAGCCATACATTTTTCAATAGAAGCAACAGTTTCAAGGCCTTCATAATTTCTTTCTAAATCGCCTGGAGTTGTTTTACTATGAACTTCTATTTTACTGCTTTTGTATCGAACAGCATATCCTTGTACTCGTAACGTTCGCAAATATGTCTGGAATGCACTGAGACCTTTTGCAATGTCTCGATGGAGGTTTGCGACATTGCAAGGACAGCTTGTTAATGATCTACACTTATCTGCTTAATGTTGTTGTTTTTATTTCAGGACCACTTGCATATCAATGACTATGAACAGTATAAGAAGTTGCTTAAGTGTATGCAGGTATCGCAAATTAGGATATTAATCCTTATGAATAGTGCTGATACCGACTTTATGCTTATGCAAAAATGTTAGGTCCAGGCCAGCCGCCAAGTAAATTGGTGGCTGGCCTGTGATCTAATCTGTTTGCTACTCTGACAATCTTTCCCAATGAAAATAAAGCAGATAGTTAAGGGTTAACAAAACCAGACGACACAAAAACCTATTTTTAGAAAGTAACCCAGCATTCTAAAGGTTAATTGAATGCATGTATCACAAATTAGACCATTGAAGCGGGTTTGTATGGTAAAAACGCGGATGAATACAAATAAAGTCGATATTTTACTCACACAGATGCTCCAGGACCACTGTTTCCGGCGCCATTAGCATTTGCACCGTTTCCGCCGGTGTTCACAGAATTCACTACACCGTTTCCGGTCATTGCCACCATGAGTCCTGGGTAATAAATGGGAAAAACGGTCTTACTACCTGTTATGAAATGTATTGGTAACGAATCGGTTTATAATGTAATGGATTTCCCCGCAACTTTTCATTTAATGTGAAAGGCAATAAAAACTTTAAGGTTTATAATGTAATGAATTTCTGTGCAACTCTTCGCTTAATGTGAAAGGCAATAAAAGCTTTAAGTATGAACAATCATGAATATTGTAGAATTGAAGGTTCAATAGAGAAAAGATACCTGCCCAAATAATGTAACCCCAGATAAATCAGTTTAATCAAACCTCTTGGGGTCAATTTCTTCTTTTGTCACAGGGATTTCCAGTGAGTTCACTGTCTTTTACATTAGATGTGTCAAAATTATGTATTTCGAGTTGAGAAGTACTACGCTTATAGATCATTGAATTGATATGAACCGCTTTTATATTCTTGATCAGTGTCTTATTCTTGGATCACACATTATTAGTATCCACTCAGAACGAAAATTTAACTAACAATCAGCAATTCCTATCTATCGTTAGCTAATGTTTTGAATAAGAGCCTCTTTTTCGAACTTTCAAATACATTATATGAAGAAATGGGCTTAACCTGATCGTTGCTAATGATAGCATTGCGTTTTGCTCTAACGACTGCTCATGACGTTAACTAATGCGCACTAACGAACTTTCCTATTGATCTTTAACGAAACGAAGTCATCCAAATGATATCCTTTGGATTTCTCGGTGTTCTTCGACCATTTGACATATAATTCGAAACTCATTGCAGCGTATGGAATTCGAAACTAAATGAAGCTGACTGATTCTCAGTCGGAAGGTTCGAATACGTTCCCAATACTTTATATCTGGTCTTGTTCATCTGACTAAGCCAAAGAGTTCAAATTTATTATTTTTGTCAGATTAAAAGTGGTACAGAGACTAATTTATTGTCTCTATTCGGAAAATCAAATATGAAATTGTATTTCAGTGATAATATGGTGGCTGCCCATGCATCAGTATGTCACGAAAAAATGTAAACAAATTGCTTAATTCTTACAACCGTATACATTTAAATAATACATCATTACAATTTGAATTAGGGTGAAATGTGTGACTCATCAATATAAGTAGAATGTACAAACGGTTGATGACACATTACAATTCAATATTTGGTTTTTCTTTTCTTTACTTTTTTAAATGATATTAGCGATAAAGGAAGATAGGTAAATACAGTCTGGAAAACATGTTTTGTAAAGATGGTATAAAGCAAATGAATTAAGAGTGGGATACATATGGCTGCTCTTAAACAAATAATAATTATACACGAGAAGCACTTGGAATGCGATAACACTCATTGAAACAGTCTTTTCTTAGTAGTATCAATCAGTATTCACTAAAGGATATGCTGCATGGAGGTTCAAATGAGGATCAATGGTTTAAAACCGCTAATTCATAGATTTGAAGAAACATGGATATCCAAAATGTTATTTCTTTTTAACTGTATAACAGCAGTACAGATGTATGTGATGCACTGGAGTATAGCCATTGAAAGTTAAACTAGTTCGTATTAAAGTATTTAAAGTATTAAAAGCTGGTTTACAATGAATATGTATGCATTCAGATCCAAAAGCATTACAATAATTTTAAAATCTATTACATATCGTCTTTTTTTATCAAATATCTTACCGTAATACAAAAACTGAATTTTTTTTTGCAATGACATTTCATTTCGACTTGCAAACAGTCTTATTTGTGAATAAGCACATTTAAAAAAAGAAAAGAACCAAATATAAAAAGTGTGAACATACCTTTACCAGCTTTAGAAGGAAAATAATTAGTAGAAGGGTAAGGCACAGGCACAGCCAGGGTGCCAAGGGCGAAAACTCCGCACAGCAACACGGAAAATCTCATGGTGATTGGAAGGGAAAGAACTCTGAACAAATATAGAAAACAGTCAAACAGGAGTTGTAGATTACAATATGCATGCGTACGGATTGGTGGAGTAAAAGATTATCGATATCGATGCTTGAAAAGATATTAAATAATATATATATATATATCAAAACCGTAAAACAAAATGTACTCCCATTCAAAGGAATGAATAACGTGGTTAGATTTGAGAAAAAATGGCCGCCGAACCCTCGCTTCGGGTTTTCAAACAGGCTACAATCTGATCACATGATTAGCCTCATTGGCATTGGACTTTGTGTAAATAAACGGCAGGAATTAAGTAAAATTTAATATTCAATATTAGTCTTCTTTTTTCGTGTCAACTAAATCAGTTTCATTGGGAATCCCTTTTTAAACGATTCAGGCGAACGGACCCCTTACGTTACTGCCTACAAGGGCTGGTCAAGCACAGAAGAACCATCGATATTCCGTTGGTCTACCACGATACTACCTTTCGTGAAAATGCAAATACCGTTATCATCATTTGAAGTATTACGTAGTTGAACCTTGTGATTTCAAGTTCTATACTCTAACCACGAGGCCATGCTGGCCTAACTCAGTTGATCCAAGCTGTAACTGCGTAGAATTAAACACATTATATCTACCTCTTTATCATTCGGACAACGCTGGTTCCATTTTGGAAATAAAATCCTATCTCTCGAAATGTAAGAACCGTAAAGAAAAAATGAAAATATTACCTGTGAAATACTGAAAAACTTTAGAAAACCTGGTCCGGATCGTCTTGAGAGCTTACAGTAGATTGCTTTCCGTCGAAACACTGATGCTACAGTCGCCGAAACCGCCCGCTTATATACTCGAGAATAGACGGAAATCTTTACTAATTATCCACCAAGGCATATAAAAAGACCCATAAGGCGCACATCGCCATCTTAGCCCTTTCCCAAACAATGACGACATTTGACGACTTTGTTGCAGACGACTTTAGAAAACATTGTGGGAAAAGGAGAAATTGCTCGTAACGAGCAATTTTTCCTTTTCCCACAAGGTTTTCTGCTCTTTCTGAAGAATGTTGTTCAATTTCATCACATTTTGAAATGTCGTCTGCAAACTCTTTCAATTTGGGACAGTCGAAAATTTGTTGTTTGGGAAAGGGTTAAATCGGCCTGTAAACCTTGCACGAATGGGATCGATCTAGCATCATATGACATGAAAGTTTCTCCAATCTAATAGATATCATAATTTGTTTCTATACGATGAAAGCAAAACGTGTTAGCTCGGATTAGCCAGTGTGTTCCTATTAGTGCTAGTCTGAGGTGACGCTTTGCGAATTTGTTCAAAAGTTCATTTTCCTCGTGATTGTTTAGTGATATTATTAGATCATGGCATGCGGATGACGAAACATTAATCATAAACTGAAAAAAAAAATCAAACGCTTAAACCCGCTTTGCCTGTTAAAAGGCAATAAAAAGGCATGTCCGTTTAACAACTTCATTGTGGTTCTTTGAGCGTCAACCCGTGTAACATGCTTCGTGTGTAGACCGACATGCATTTTTATATTAGGTGTGACATGCAGGAATTTATCTCGTCAATTCACGTCTCTCGTGAGATTTGGGGCTGTAGATCCCATCGCACATTTGCATGCACTCGGACGTTGCGTGTGTCTCAAATTGAGACGTATAGCTCGTGAGACTCGTAAGCAAATTGATGATTTGCATAATAGTTTTATTGCGTTTTAAATCGCACCAACAATGTTCTCATTATATTGTAAAACCCGACTTATAATCATCGATTGATGACTATAATAATCCTTTACTTTAATTATCGGTGTAATTTAAGATAGTCTGTGCATCTATTATTCCGTACGTCAGTCGGGGATCTTCTTCATCTAGCCGTCCCGGGATTTGAACCTACCCAAGGCGGACATGATATCATTCAACTTTACCGGTGGTGTTCAAACATCTGGGTAGTCCCGATGTTCCTACAAGTCTTGACCAGCCTTTTAGGCAGTTACGTGAAAGGGGTCATCATTCACCAATGATGGACTGTTATCGCAATATATGGAATATTGTTGACGCGATGAAAACCACCATACGACAGATTAAAACATTTTAATTAAAGATGATAAAGTGAAAGCTAATTCTTGATTCGAATAAACTGAGAGTACACTTAACCTAAAGGAAATCCGAGTTTTACGTACTATCGGTACGTGGAAGGCTATGGAGGACAGTGGTCCAGGAGTAGAGTCTCGGCCTCGGGACACGAGGGTCATGGGTTCGAATTCTATTAGTAGCGTGATCTGCCTTGCGATCTTTCATTTATACATAATCGGCGCGAGTACTGGTTGTGTATACAGGAATCAGAATCGAAAGTGAGTAATCTAAGTTGTAAGAACTTCTTTCACAATCGATGTAAAATAAATAAGTATTAAGTTTGATTTTAACTGACCTAGTGACATATGAACATAGAATAATTGGCGTCTCGTATTTGTGCAAAGAGGTTATCAGTGACCGGTTGGCTAGAGTACTAAGTTTGAAATATTTTCAAACCCGGCACTGAAAGATTTGGAATTTCATTGAAGGTCCTGTTTGGCCTAGTGGTCAGAGTGTAAGACTTGTGACGCGGGGTCCCATGTACAAACCTCATCAGCGGCACTTTTTCTCTTTTTTTTGTGGAAGTGTCCTTGGGCAAAACACTGCAGAGCACAGCCTAGGCAGGGCCCTGCTTAGTACTGTTGAAATCAAGGAAATCCGTAAGATACCTGAAATACTGTTTACACAGCGCTTAACCCCAATCAACCAATTACTAAAAAGGAGGAAATGCTTGAAAAAAGCAATTTCTTCTTTCGTAAAAATGTTTTACCCCATATCACCAAGCAAATATAACGTGTGTCTGGTTTAAATAGTACATGTAGTCTTTACTCCTGTTGCCAGTATCGCAGCTTCTTATGAGGGCATTGGTTGATAGGTAAACAATATTTGTGTGGAATTGGTCTTAACGTGGGGGTTTCGATGTATGTTGCTATTAGGCCTGCTTTTGTTATTATAAATGCTCAAGTTTGAAAATCAATACTTGAAGCCTGAATTTGAACATCTTCAATATGAACAAAGAAGGACAATTTAAAATCTCAAAGCCTGAACTCGGGACTAGGCCTGAAAATAAGCAGGCCTAGCTATATATGTAGATGCGTCACCATCTATTAAAATACTTTTAAGATGAGCAATGTGTTACGGGAATGATTGCATCAGACGTAATTTAGCGTAAACAGTGGACTTTTGGCAGAAAAAATCAAAACGGCAATATCAAACAAAATGACGCAATGCGAACTTCTTCTTAAAGAGGTTTTTCCAGACACGAACGCTATCCTTAATGCTTAAAACTAACGTTAAAGTTACAGAAATACAAAGTTAGTATTGAAGATCGTGGAACGTTTATGCAAATAAGAGAGCCTAATGCAACGTTATAGAGAACATACAGGTATATAAATAGACAGTGTTTTTCACTGATCAGACGTGATTGTATCTTTGAGAAAATATTTTTGCTCAGCTCGTTACAGTATCCTGGTAGGACAACATGTGATTAACTAATGTGCACAACTGTCTAAATTTCTTATAACAGTCGGCTAAAGCTCTCTTCTCATGCTGCCACTTTCAGTACCGTAAACCTTCTCCATAATTCAATTTTGAGGAGTCAGCGGCCTGGACAATAGTGTGCAACAATGGTAATGACATACATGAAACATATATAGATAATCTGACTATAATTGCATAGTCTCTCATTTATACTTTTTAGTGCTATTTAGTATTTGTGTTGTTGATTTTTATGTTGACAAAGCTACCTTTTGGCCAAACGTGACCGGGTGTTGTATTATTAAATATTGACTGTTAATAATAAACAAATATGATAAAATATTCGTTCGTTCGACTATTGCCAAATGGCCGCTGAATTGGTGACATTTGTGCAAACCCCATAATTCAACTTAAAAAAACAACAACCAAAATTGAGCTTTAAAGGCCCATTAAAGGAGATTAATGCTATATCAAACTATATTATTTGGTAAACTTTTGGACAGATTCAAATAGTCATCACCAGAAAACACCATCAGCACAAAATAAATGTGAAAATAAACCATAAATAACCCAGATTAGCAAGTTTTATAATTCAGTTTTCCTGATTCTTTACCTCTGACCTTGACAGTTGATACACACATTTTTTAACCGACCAATCAGAATTCGTTATTTTGAATATGTAAACAAACAGGTTGTTGATAAACATGTTTGAATTGGAGACAACAATATTTCAAGCACAACATAACTTATTTTAAATGAGTCTATTTAATAGGGTCTCAATGCATTCCTAAACTAATTCTCGTGACTTTTATGAACATAATAAAAGAACTCCATATATTTTGTCAGTAATTTATTTGTACTCCTCTCCTTTGATGTGCCTTTAAGGCATCCTTTCAATAGTGCTTCATTAAGAGGCGTACTCCTTTCCCTGGTTAATTTGGTTTATGCGGGAATCTTTCAAAGGCTTGGACATAGACAGATGCAGTGCTGAACCGCGTGTTACAGCTAGTATACTGTTGAAAACCGCTTAAAAACTCATTAAACTTACCAAACAAAACATAGGCGTTTGTGTGTTTGTTTAACTTACAGCAAGTGACATCTAAGCCAATACATGTATATAATATCAACGCCACATTAGTGATTCATAAACAACGGATCTTACACTTATAGCGAAAACGTTGTGAGAAAAGGGACAATTTGCTCATTATGAACAAATTGTCCTTCATCACCACGTTTTCGGTGTTAACGCAAATCGACTAGGCGGTATTCAAATTTAAGTTAAGTTTTAAAATGTCGTCTGCCACAAAACACTCGAGCTTAAAAGTCGTCTGAATCATGTAAAGGGTCAACAATGTCCACAAGATATTTCAAACATCTTCCCATCCGCTCAATAAAATCTTTAGATCAAAGCCACAACGAAAGTTTTGTTTTGCTTTTTCATGTTTATGTTTACGACATGCGATTTTATATCGGTATAGAGTAAGGGAAGTGACGTAATCCCAAACCTCACGCGCGCATTTTATTGTTTTGTGTGTCGTGTGGTTGTTAAAAGAATCATAAATAGCAATGTTCGCTTCAGAAGATAGCTGTCTGATTTTGCAACATAAGTGCATTGAGGACGAGACGCAAGAAAGGGATCGAAGATATGTTTGCGATAAAAATGATCTGTCGATATGTTTTTACCAACGGGTGCGAAACAATATGACTTCGAGATGAATACATGCGGGTTTTTCTATAGTACATGTATTTCAGTCATTTCATGGCATTATAATTCGATAAGGCAAACTGGAAACAATTGCTTGACCAAGCAATATATGAAAGAACCCTCTGTAGGTAAGCGGGGCGATAAAACTTTTGTGACAGTGTGAATTAACAGTTCTCGAGTTTCAAACCAACACACAGATGAGAACACTCGATCAAAAAGGGAGGGCATGCAGACGAGTCGCCAAGGAAGAGTGTTAATGTATCGAGTGCTGCTTGGTTGTTTTTTTTTACATCGCCTTAAAATGTTCAAGTGTTGCAGCCGGTTGTCCCGTTAAACACTAAGGGTGGGTATACGCACGGGCCGGGACCCCATGCTAAAAGTTGTGCTGGCCTGCCATGTATACAAAAAGAACATTAAGTTAAATGTCAATAATAATTGTTCCAAACGAGCATAACTATATACATTCTGAAAGTCAGCTGGAAGACTTCCTCTTCTGAAAATTTAAAAGTACTGCCACCGTGACAAAACGATCTATCATGGAAATCGAAATGCCGTCACCGGAATTCGGAGCGAGAGGGCCCATGCGATTTCAAAGTATGTTCTCTAACCACAAGGCCGAGCAGTCCCCAGTCCTTTTGCGATCTATCAAATAGAAATGTGTATTTCTAATACTTGATACTTATCATCGGCTCTGGTTTTCAAATTTGACAAATTACAAAATCATATATAAAGTAAATAGGTCAATCTGAAAGTGTTTTGATATGATAAGGAACATATCTATTTAAGACATATACATATAGTTTAATGTATATTGATAAATAAACGGCACTTGGACGAACATCGGGATATTGCTTTAGTACAAAACACAAAACAACAACAACAAGAGCAACAGCACATCATACAAATGTTACTGTAATCATATGTTTATTTTACAGCCAAAACTTGTTTGAAACGACCATAGCAATATAGAAAGAATCGTGGTATTTCAGATAACAGTTTAATAGGGGCACTAGTCATTCAGAAAGCTCCAGTCAAAGTTTTCTGGATGATTTACAAGAACGTCCTTGCATGTAAATATTTAATTGTAATAACTATGAGCCTATGTGCTTAATGTTGAAATAGAATTATTCTGTTCTGTTATGTTTATTAAGATAGCCCGCCACAGGTACTGTTTGTGTATGGTCGTTGAAAAAAGATGGAATGCAGTTTAAAGGTTAAATAAGCTTTTTTTTTATCAAATGTAAAGTTCGTGAAACGTTTATGCAAATTAGAGAGCATAATGCAATTTTATAGAGAATATGCGAGTAAATAAATAAACATTACAACTGATTAATGGACGACAGTGTTTGTCACTGATTGGATAAGTTTGTGTCTTGTAGAAGTATATTGCTGTGTTTGTTACACATACAAGAGGTATTAATTACGTAAAAAAATATTTTAAATAATTGTTTGCTTTTAACAAGCAGGCGCTAGTGACTAAACCTCCATGCAACTTTCTTTTCAAGTAACTATGGATTAAGGAAATAATTTTCTGGAATTGTAGTCAGCAAAATGTGTCTGAATATTATATGACTAAATGAACATTATTTGTAGTTTCATAACACGATAGAAGTAGGATAAATTCAGTCAAATTTCTCTTCAGCATCTGTTTTATAATCATACACAAATGAATAAATATTCCTGTTCAATATGAAAACGTATATAACACGTACCAGGAGATAATATATATTATTTTTGACGTTGCTCAAACTGAAGCGTTTGTCACACTCTCTCAACAAAGTCACCGTACTGAATAGTTTTAGTATTTGCTATTTTTTTCTACCTGATAACACTCTTCTCTCATAAGATATTTTATACCAACCGAATGCAGTTGATTTTCCTCTATGCAATGAATTGTGAAGATGAATATAGATAGCACAAAGTATAATGAGGTAATCGTAAATGTAAGACACCATTGAATGCAATACATGATTAAGTTAATCGTATTGAAAATACCTTTTTTTGCATTCTCATATCCTTACAATAAAGACAATCTACATGTAAATGAAAAGAAATTCATAAAAAAATACAATAAGAATTGCTCATTAGATAAACTGATTGTGCTCTTCTTTCTATAATACGGCATTTGATTAGAAGGGCAGCCGTCGACTTTTGGAACCATTGAAACATCACAGAATATGAACAAAAATGAAAGAGTTCCCGTTAAAAGGAAGTCACGGTGTACACTTTGTGTACAATACAGCAGTAAATGCAAATGACCCTGAAATATGGTATAAACAGAATATATGCTGCCATCATACAGAAAGCAAACTGAACAAATCTAACATTCAAAGCAAACCATTATAAAATCTGTGCTCATGAACTGGTCCTTGTTGTTCATGAACATGATCCTAAAATTCATGGACACTTCAAGAATACCTATTTCTTCATGAACTGTCATTTGACGTTCATGTCTGTTCATGAGTCATTCACAGGGGCGACATCATGAACTGTGAAAGACCCTATACTAAACTTCTGCATGACAGCCAGAAGAATACCTTCATGAAACTCCAAATCGACAATTGCAATGATAAGAACCTGCGCAGGGAGGGGCTTTGTGATCTATAAGAGGTCCTGCGTGGCTCAGTGGAAAAATTCTGGTGAACTCAGAACTTGGGGGTCCCGGGTTCAAACCCCACCAAGACCTCTGGCTTATTGGGAGTGGCCTTTGGCAAATCACCTCAGAGTCCTAGCCCAGTACTAGTTTATTAAGGAAAACCGTTTCATAACTGAAACATGTTGGTATGGCACTGACAAAGAGGACCCATGTGGGACCTGAATCAGAAACTTACAATAACTAACATAACTGTAACTTTAAGGTCATTGCTCTAGCCACCTGACCAGAGAGGACCCATACTGTAAATGTAATTTGCTTCATTTGTTTATAATGGCTTTCCTGGAACCACCAATACAAGACTAAGGCTCTGAACTAACATGCAAAAGATATCTCCTACGAAACCAGAGGTGTCGGTGGGGCTCAAACTTGGGGCCCCGAGTTCTGAGTCCACCACCTTTAAACACTGGATCTTGCAGGAGCCTACAGTTAAAACAAATGCCAGATGCTATTGCTTAAAATAGTTTAACCAATTGCTCAATATCAAACTGATATAAGCTCATATACAACATATATAAGATACACACTGTATACTAAAATAATCTTTGTTGAGTGGAGATTATCAATGTCACAAAAGGAGAAATTGCTTGTCTCAAGCGATTTCTTCATTGGTACATTTGATTTATGAGTTGTTTTGGGCAATATATTAAAATAAAATGTAAATACAGGTAAAAATCATGAGTTTTAAATGTAATACATAGATGATTGAATAACAAATCCAGTGTTCAACTTATTATCAAATTGTTACACACAATTCGAACTATGGTCTTTGTCTTTTTGACAATGCCAGTGAAAATATTCTGGCAAAAAAGGAATTGTCGGCATCTAGTGATGTATTCTTTTCACTTTCCATATCATGTCATAATGTTTGCAGTTCAAACACAAATATACAGTGGTCCACAATTAATTCTTTTTAATATTGAATGAAGACCGCTTTGGCAAAAGGAGAAATTAGATAAAGCTTATCTATTTTATATCCATTGTGAAACAAGTTCTAGAAGCTTAAATTAATCACTTTCGATTCTGTGTTCTTGATACATAACCAGCACTAGCGCCAAATGTGGATAAATGAAAGGACGCGAAGTGGACCCAGGTTCTCATGGGATTCAAACCCATGATCTTTGTATCCAGAGGTCTATGCTCTAGGACCAGTCTTCGACAGATTAGATAGGACGAGCGATATCTCCTTTTGTCGGTTTGGCATTTCTAATCTACAGCTAGTGCATGAACCTTTTCCATCATTTCTACTCTTTTCAACTAACTTAACAAATGGACACATAACGCAACATATTTTCGTCTTGCAACAGACGACTTTCAAAAAGCATTGTGGCAAAAAGGGAAATTGCTTGTCAAAAGCAACTTCTCCTTTTGCCGTAATGCTTTTTCAATCTATTCACATAACACAACAAATCCGACAATTTTTTTACATGCTTACAAAGCTTTTTTAAAGTCGTCTGCTTCATGTTAAAATAAAATGTCTTCTGCAGGTGATGAAGAGTTAAAGCAAAATATGACCAAACTTCACATAATAGTTTCTACCCTACCACACGAAGAGTTATTTCTTATACCATTTTCTTTTTATTTACTGTTGTTTTCAATTTGTGTGGCAATTTTCCCTCGCTAAGAGCTTAATTTCATTCATGATGAACGCTATGTTGTAGGTACTCTTGTTCAGACAATTCAAGTGAGTACCCACAGACTAGGGATATTGATATCATAAATGCATATAAGACTGTTATACACCTGATAATGAAGCCCAATACAGTCCAATTTGTGTTAAGCAACCATCCTTTGAAGCAGCCAACCTGCCTTAACCTCCCAAACAACAAATTTTCGACCGTCTCAAATTGAAAGAGTTTGCAGACATTTCAAAATGTGATGAAATTGAACAATATGAGCAATTTCTCCTTTTCCCACGTTTTCTTAAGTCGTCTGCAGTGCAATAAAGTCGTCAAATATCGTTATTGTTTGGGAAAGGGTTAAACAATCACTTTTAAAGGGATTCAAAATGTGCATCAATTTGCGTTAAGCAGCCAACCTGTCTTAAACAGCCAATTTTCTGAGTTCCATAGCCTGGCCTCTTAACACAAGGTTGACTGTATCTGCAGTCTGGCATGGTAAGTAATACTTTTTGGCGAACCCATATAGCACAACAACAACAACATTTTCAGATTATGAACATTATGTTTATTTTCATGAAAACATTTATTGCACAGGATACTTGATGTGAATTTTTTTTATAAAAAAGGCATAAGTTGATCTATTTTTTTAATTTTGATGTTCCTTATAAAACATATAACATATAAATCAAATCCATTGTCCGAACTTTTTCATTTTGATCACATAATTATCAATAAAATACATGTTTTACTTTTCTGGATTTCAATGTATGCAATTTTCCTCAGCTAACGTTTTTCAAAATAACCATTCACAAAATGGAGAAAGATGCAGAAACACTCAGCTCTATAACTTTGCCTTGCGATGAAAAAGCCATCTAAATATCATTCACAGCATTGTCAAAATCGGGAATTTAAAAATAAATGCATTCAAATCGCTTTGTAGACATATTTCAAGTGGCAAGAACCCTGCCATCTTTGCCAATAAGATGTTTTGCTGCATCACAATTACACGGGTAAAAGTTTAAAGAATTTCAAAAACCTGAAATCTGTAGTCCATTATCCTGAAAAGGCATGTTTGCTATAGCCTTATATAGGGACAAAAAAGTCTCAACAACCTAAAATTAAGGAATAATCCTAAAAACCTTGCACCCATGCAATTAAGAAAGAGGTCATGACTTAGATAAGCATTTAATCCATTGGCTCAACATTCTTCAATTGCCCCTCTTCAAACATTTGAACAATTTGTATAGAACAACTTAGAAATACATGTCACTCCAAATGAAGAATGTGAGGGTCTTTGAACACCATGTATGTGGTGTAATAACTCATCCAAGTTTAATTTGCGTATAAGTTCTCAAACTCACTCAAACTCGTTAAATTTCTTCACTTAACTGCACTAACCACTGCCTTCACCACATTAACCCTAAACATACTGAATAATTTTCTTAAAATAATTTTTGTGTCGTCTGCTTTCCAAACTTTAAATATGTGCTTAACTTTGTTTAGGAAAGATACTCAGAGTAGCAAATAGTTTAGATCACAGGCCAGCAGCCAATTTATTTGGTGGCTGGCCTGGATCTAACCTATTTGTATATGCATGAAGTCGGTTCCAGCACTATAAGGGTTAATTTCTGGGCTGAATTTCAGCCCATTTCTGAGGGTACAGTCTTCTATGAGTTTTACTTTATATATTTTGTTTTGTTCTGAATGATATTTATTTTGATATTGATAAGAAATTAGTATCATAAGACACTTATCAGTTAAAAAGACACATAAATATAAGATACTAATGTCTTATCCAATTCTTGCCTATAAAAAACAACAATCCCTTTTACTCGTTTTTTTATCATAGGCATCATATTTTCATTCCATGTAACAATTACTTTTTTATAGCGCCACATAATGTATATATTGGCAGTGGTTAATGTAGTGAAACGTGACATTGACGAATGGGGAGGAGTTTAGTAATTCATCTTGAAAGTAAAATTTACGTCATCGCAGCAGCGCTTTACAATACAGAAAATATAAATATGTTATGGATTCTTATACATAGACCCTGAGATATGCGAGTTCCTTTCCCAATTTGAATGCTAGACTTTATTCCCTCCACACAGTCCAATGTAAATGAAAAAGGAGACTAGCATATATTAGGGAAGAAACGACTTACAATAAAGTCCTAGGTAAGGGGAGGGGGTTGCCTTGTAAATATAATACTTTATTCAGATAAAAATCAAAGTGTAACATGCACTCATTAGCACTGTCTAAATAAGCAGGAGTGCCAAAATCAATAGTCTGTTTTGTCCAGCTTTTTCAAAAGCCTTAACAGACAAGTAAGTCTTTACAGCAATTTGCTATATTTTATAAATCCTTTATACGGACAAATGCAGAAAAGATTATGAATTTACAAACAAGAAAATCAATATCAGATTTTGCAATCCCTGACCAAAGCTACTCGTATGTGTTGCAACAGTTGTTAAAGAAGAATCAAAACTTTAGCCTGAAAATTGTGTGACCAGTAATGAAAAATTAAGCATTTTCTTAATAATAACTTGTTTTCACACATTTTCTGCAAAAGACTTTTGAAACCATTGTGACAAAAGAATTAACTACTTTAGATAGTAATTCATCCTTTTTTCACAATATTTTTATCGAATCTATCATAGAAATCATTTTTTAAATACTTTTTTAAGCTGTTCCTCTCAAACTAGACCTTTTGCAAAGCTTCATATGGGAGAAAATGTTAAAACTGCCTAACCTTCCTTTACCTAGACAACTCTTACAAAAAGTACATGATTAAAAAACAAACAGCTCACAAAGGTTTATAAAACATTTATACACATTAGATAAGACATTATACAATCATACTGGACTAAAAACATAAGAAAATGGTCTATTATAATTTACATGATAAGATGTTTCTGTATTACAAACATAAATACATGGGTTTACTTATAATAACAGCATGTGAAAGTATAAAAAACAATCTCAAGAATACTAAGAACTTGATAAAACCAATTGGACTTTGTTCTTCTTCCGTCTTCTCACAACTCCCTCCATCGATTCACTATTGAGCTCCTGGGATCTTTGTCAATACCTACAACACAATAAAAATTCATGAGGTGTGATGTTGTCTTTTAGTTAAAACTTAATGTTTCTTATTGATTGTGACAGAAGCTCTAAGAATATCTCATTCACTCCCAATGACTGCTTCCTGCATAAATGACCAGTACTAGCAGATTTTGGGGCTAGTCCCTGAAGTTTAACCTTGACGCTAAAGGGGATCGAACCCAGAACCCTCAGTGCCAGAGGCCAACCCTCTACCTCTGCACCACTGTTGTCAACTAATGACCTTTGAGAAATGTCTTGATGACACAATTCTAATAAGTCAACACATTATATGGTTTAGAGAACAACAAGAGATATTGCAATTTACGGTTTAGAAAGGAAATCACGATTTTGTCACCTGAATTTGCGTGACAAATGCTTTCAACAGGACATTACTAAAAAAAAATTGATAGACTTGCAATACATAAAATAAATACGAGTCTTGCTTTGAATACGTCTTTCCAATTCATAATTCATTTTCAAAACATGTAAAAGTCTTTGAAAATGAACTATCAAGTGATAATTATTTTGCTCAATAAGACCACAACACTCTCATATCTATATAACAAATAAAACGACGCATCCTTACCTTTGACAAGTCTATGCCAGTGAGCGCCTGCACAGCTGGGGGAAGCTGACTGACCAATCGGCTCACCTCATTAGTTACTCTGTCATCTCCAACCAACACAATCTCGTCAGTCTTAGATAATGGTGCGGACACCTCAGCAGCAATCTGAAATTTAGCATAGCGATTGAATTTTTGAATGTTTTCTTATCATTATGACTGTGTAGTATGTATTTAAGCATTCTTATGAACAAGGTCTGCAACAAAGCATAGCTAGAAAAATCCACTTTGATTTTAAAGTCTCCTGTGGGAGGGGATTCAATCCTGGTATGCCAGTACGAGAGGCTAGGACCATGACCTCTGAGAAAAAGTCTGCTCTGTAACACAAATGTTAGATCTTGTCCTTACTAATTTTTGCTATGCTGTAGAGAGTAAGGCAGTCACATGACAGCATTAAATAATAGAAATAAATGATGCGTCACCATTTTTCAGTTTTATTACAGCTTCCATAATATTCTCCGTTAATAGAGTGTGGTTTAAGGACACTCCCATGAAACCAGCAGTGCCAGTTGGGGACACAAACCAAAGACTCCTGGTTTCCAGTAGAACACTGGGCTATGTAGGATCCCGGGTTGAGCAATGAATATAAAAAAATATCAAATCACTCCAATACACATGTAAATCTGCGAACTAGACTCAACACTTTCTTTGTTTGATCATATGGGTTTTAACGCCATGTGAACAATTGTTCAATTATGTTATGGCTTTCTTGGATTCACCAGACTAGGGCACTAAGTGTCAAAGAACCCTCACACAAAGAGGTGTCCCGGGACTCAAACCCAGGATCCTGGAGTTATAAGACTGCCACATAAACCACTAGACCATACAGGACCCTCTTAACTCAAGACTGTAGAATTAAGTGTTCATCAATCATCAAAGGGAGGCTAGCATAATTAAAACACAAATTCAAAGATGTAGTGATGTACTTGTTTAAACAAACTTTGTCTCTGGGATCTAAATCTTCGTTTATTTGTACTAACAAGACCAGCACAACATACTCTCAAAGGTTGTTGTTCACAGATGTGAGGAAACTTAAAAGTCAAAAGATAAACTGTAAATACTTAGATAAATTGACACTTCCTGAAATAATTATGCTTTCAATAGCTACTATTAATTGTATATCATGCGATACAAAAACCTGTATTGTTTAAACCACATTTAATTTCGACTTTCAAATTTTCCCTTCTATGAAGAAGCACCTTTAAAAGTCAGTTCTTCTGTGCATTCCCTATCAGTGTTTCAAGAACCATTGAACATAACTACACATACAACACATACATACCTTGGGCAAAGTCTCCAGGACCAAACTCAGCATAGCAGCGTCTCCGTACTGTTTGTAGGCGGAGGCCTTCAGTCTCATCCTTTCTGCCTCAGCTTTACCGACAGCCTCGATAGACGTGGCCTCAGCAGAACCAATCAGACGGATCTTCTCGGCGTCAGCACGAGCAGCTTC
Source organism: Cerastoderma edule (assembly GCA_947846245.1). Classification (NCBI taxonomy): domain Eukaryota; kingdom Metazoa; phylum Mollusca; class Bivalvia; order Cardiida; family Cardiidae; genus Cerastoderma; species Cerastoderma edule. The sequence continues at coordinate 30,047,688 of OX401411.1, forward strand.
AACAGTCTCAGTCCTGAAAAAATGTGTTCATTGTTTGTTATTTCAAAGTTAAACATGAGAAATGGACAATGTATTGTACAGCAATAGAATGATATTGATTGCTTAACTTGTGAGAAATCTGATATGCTGTATATTTTTTCATTTATATTGGGTTAAACAATATTTCAGTAATGTTGCAATGTACTACTCAAAGAGATGGAGGAAGACCCAATACTCAACTGCCCATAAGGGCTGGTTAAGGCGGGTAGAACAACTGGCACTCCGAAATTCAGTCGGGAGACTACCTCTCATGAAAATCCGAGTGCTGTCACCAAGATAAGAACCCATGCAGAGAGGCCATGGGATTTCAAGTTCAATACTATACCACTAGGCCCCGGAGTTCCCCCTGTATATTGTGTAATTGTTGCATATCAAAGGTTCAATCAAAGGCTATAATAAATGCTTTATATTTGTGTTTAAACCCTCAATATATTCTACTTGAATGACTTACATCATCAAATCAAGAAGCCTTAAGACCTGAAAAAATGGTTCAAGGTGAAAAAAGTGTTGGAATGCTTCTGATCCTGGGAACTATTATCTACCCAAAAACAGTGTTTACCCAAAAGGATTGAGGTCTTATCATAAACAATCTTATATCTTGATTTTTTATAGCGTTTAATGCAGTGTCAACAATTTTTGGATCCATCAGAACTAGGGTAGGGTTCTGAAGTGAATTGTCATTGGACACTCCCAGGAAACCAAAGGTGTTGGTGGGGCTTGAACTCTGCCACCTTCACCAGCTGGCCACGCAGGACCCTTGTGTATCATTACCTTTTCCCTTCAGCAATAGTCTCTGTTTTGAAGGCCATGGATTCTGCGGGACGTTTGACAGTGGCGATCAGCTCCTTCTCCTTACGGAGGATTTCCTTCTCTTCAATGTCAATCAACTTTCTCCTCTCCACAACGTCAATTTCTATCTCCTCAGCCCTAATCTTCTGTCTCTCTTTGGCACTCTGGAGCTCATAGGCAAGCTGAGATTCTGCTCTCTATAAATAGTTATTCACATTGTGCCAACATTATTTCAGTTATGTTGCAATATCCGACTCTTTTTGATGGAGGAAGGCCCCATACTCAACTGCCCATAAGGTTTGATTAGGCCAGGTAGAACCATTGGCATTTCGTTAGTCAACCATGAGACTACCTCTCAAGAAATCCAGATGCTGTCACCAGGATTTGAACCCAAACCTAGAGGAGCCATGTGATTTAGAGTTCTGTACTCTAACCTCTAGGCCATGTAAGCCCCACTGAAAGAAAATGTATTTTAAATTTCAGGATTTACTTTTTGCTTCCTTTGGATTTACTTTCCATTGATTTGTGAAGTCAACAAAACCCAAAGGTGTTCTTACAAAAGAGGGTATAGAAATCAAGGCCAACAAGCATTTGTTGGTCAGATATTTGAACACAGTTTCTTAGGTGAAAGTGTTATGTTTCTATAGACAAGCAGTTTATCAACCAGGTTCACTGTCAAGTTGCGAACTGATTGCATCATTTTTTCTCAATTTTCGTGCAGGACACTCCCACAAAATAAGAGGTACCTGTACGACTCAAACCCAGGACCCCCGATATAGAGAATAGATGGTTGGTGTCGTGAATCGGAAATGTTATCGGGCAAGGCTTAGGAATATTATCCGGTGAGCCGAAGGCGAAACGGATAATAATCCGAAGCCGAGCCCGATAACTTTTCCCATTCAAAGACACCAACCATCTATTCTATTTATCCTGTTAACTTCATGTATCCTTTCAAACAAAAAATATGTAAATAAAACACCAGAAAAAGGAAAAAATAAGTAGAGAATAATGTAAACATGATGTTATTGCATTCTTATGACGTCATGATTTGTCACGTGCATGTGTTATATGGTTAGTGCCGGATATCACAAATGTTATACGGCACCTAGTTATCGGTCCCAAAATGACACTAGTGACAGGATAAATCTAAGACTGCCCCCTCAGCCACTGGGCCCTGCAGGACCCCTTGAGGTATTATAGGGTAAAGTATTAATGCATTAAAAATGCTTTGTCAAAAAAGCAAGCGTGGGGTTAAAAAGATAAATATAATAGACCATGGCCAAATAGGGACCAAACCCTACCTTGGTATTAACTTCCTGGTCAAAGGCTGCCTTCTGCATTTCAAACAATCTCTTTGAGTCAGCTACTTTAGTATCAGCAGAATATTTAGCATCCATTCGGAGTTTCTCACATTCAGCTTCCTACATAGAAAAACAAATGCCCAAATAGCTTTTTCGTACAAAAACTAGACTACAGACAATTCCTGACATAATTGAGACAATTCAATGCATTGTCTTTTCGAATGAGTCGTCTCTCCCTCTAAAGAATCATTCCTACAGAGCATTGTGGTTGTCATACATAAAATTGTCGTCAAGTACTCTCAATGTGGACGAGTAACAAATATAATTGATAGAGAATAGTTAAAATCAACATTAACAATAAAGGTTACTAATCATTCTCACAGGGAATTGCCACACTTTTAATCATTGTCTTTAGTATTCTCAATATATGGTGTAGCAACAAAACTACATTATGTAGGCAATAATTCAAATTCAACAATACATTAAAGGTAACGAACCCTGATTCCGGCATCTCTGTTAGCCTCAGCCACACCGATATCCGCATCTCTTTTGACATTGGCGGTCTGTGCTCGGCCGAGAGAGGACAGATACTCGACGTCGTCGTAAATATCCTTGATCGTGAAACTCAGGATCTCAATACCCATCTTACCCACATCAGGGGAGGCAACTTCTCTAACGAGCTGTGCAAATTGGTCTCTGTCTTGGTATATAGCCTCTACGCTCAAGGTACCTGTCAAATAAATGTACACAGGTGTTAATTATTTTTTTTCTTACAAGCAGTCTAGCCTTGAAGTAGTGTAGTCATAAGCAATCCCTCTTAGAATAAAGCAGAAGTGGGGAAATGCGATTTTTTTGTATGTAAATACCTAATCTTTTTCTGGACTTGTCTGAATAATGGTTATACAATCAAATGGATATACAATCAATTTCCGTAAAAATTCACCCGTCTATTTTGGCTTTTGGGAAAGATGGCCAATATGGATGACTACATTTTCCACCCCTGTAAAGGGATACAAGTGTTAAAGCCATGGCTCTTCTACTGCTTACACTGTTCAAAGATGTCAATGAGATATGATTCATTTGGTTCTAGCCACTGATTGCCTATTCTTACTTGGGAAAGCAGCCAGTGGTTTTTCAAAAAATATTCAGAACTGATGTGGGAACCCATTTTATCATATAGCTCTTTGGAAAGTTATTATCGGTGTAAGAAAAGTAGTAGCTTTCAACAATTTTTTCTTCCTAGTTTGTTTGAAACTGATTTAAACCATGTCAACAGTTTCTAAATTATATTGCAACACCTGGCTTATGACATATAGAAGAAGGCCAAAAACTTGGCTACACATAAGGGCTGGTAAACCTTTGGAAAAGTAATCAGTGTTTATAAGTCAGACTGAAAATCCAATTCTAGCACTATCATGATTTAATCCATAGGAGCAATGAGATTACGAGTTTGGTACTCTTAACGATAGGTCAGGTAGGCCCAAAATCTTGAATGTTCAGTTCAATATTTCTCTGCTATAATTTAATTACTACAGCTCCTATTAAACTTACCAAGGATAGCTCTCAAGTGACCTTCAAGAGTTTGAAGGATTACGCTGCTGATGTGGTTTACGGACTTTCCGAGGAACTGTTCACAGGCTGTCTTCAAGATGTCGGGCTGTCGCATGACCTTGCACTGTGCCACGCCTGTCACTGTTATAGGCACACCCTCTGACGTCTCCACACTCTCGCACTGAGGGTTTAATGTCATCACTTCTAACGAAATCCTGATATGGTAAAATTGTAAAACAGAGTTTAAATACTGCCCTTATACTGGAAATCTGGAAGGTTTTGGATAGAAGACTAAGATTAAGTTCATAGATAACCACTAAAACTATTTTGATAGTTTAGTTTAAACTTATCTATTTCACATTGATTGTGAAAAAAATTCTCCCAACTGGTAAAAATGAACAATCTTAAAGAATTTTTCCTTTATTGGGAGGGTGTTTTTAATGGGCCCCATTTTAATATTGCGAAAAAAAAACTCTAAAGGCCCATTGACAGTTATGTTAATGGTATTGCTTTCCCTTAACAAAGCCTTAACATATTTCCTAAAAGGGAATACTTACTGTTCATAAAAGACAGGAAAACCAGACCAGAAAAACAAAGTATGAAAGGAACAATTCTTTTGTTTGAGGTACTCATGGGCAATTTCTCCACTTGTGAGTGTGACAGTTGCTGAATTTACCAATTTAACTTTACCAAACGCAAATTTTCACCTGTCCCAAAATGAACAAGTTTGCAGACAACTTTTCAAAATGTGATGAAATTGAAAATTATCTTCTGATAGGGCAGAAAACCTTGTGGGAAAAGGCCAAATTGCTTGTTAAGAGCACTCTCCTTTTAAATGTCATTGTTGCCAAATGTTGTTTGGTAATAGTTAAGTCTGTTAGCTTATAAATGTGTTTTTGAATGCACAAAGAAACATAACATGTTTGCAGCTTACCTCTGGACGTCTGTGACCATACACCAGGACCAGCCCCATCCTCCGACAATAAACTTTCGGCCAGTCTGACCACAACATCCTCCTGAAATTACACAATAACAAACATCCTTGACAATCAGGTGACTTAAGTTTTGTGGTTTTACGCCATTTAAAAATGATATTTCATTCAGTTACACAATGGCATACCCTAATTTCAAGATGGAATAAGTTTCCCTTTCAGACCTTAAACTGGCTTTTTTACATATCAAAGGCGTTAACCTAGACATACATATACAGTACCCCTTACATATATGCCTTTGGATAAAATCACTTTTACCAAACTTTACTCTTTTGTGGTTTTGGTCAAGATCCTGTGGTTAGTTGTGCATCTTTCAAAAATATGGAAGACTGCAGTGGTGTGGATAAACATATAAACAGCAAGGGTTTAGACTTAGGAAAAAAGCAGACATTCTCAAAATAAAAAAAATGGTGAAGAATATCAACTTATCAGCCTCAATTTTCCAGTAATGTAACGGCTTTCCTGGATCCACCAGTACTAAGCTAGAGCTCTGAACAGAAGTGGCTTGCCAAAGGCCACTCCCATGAAACTAGAGGTGACGGTATCTGTGGAGCTTCAACCCAGTACCATGAGATCTAAGGGTTCTGCAGTTGTCTATTGTTTTTAATAGTCTATTGTCTATTGCTTGACATTACAAATTGCATCTCGAAACATATCATGCACCATTGAGGGATATTTCAAAATGTAAAATGAGAGACCAATCCAGAGCCTTAACTAAAGGTTTTCTTGACATCATTCCAAAAAAAAGCCAATTAGAGATGCTTTATTTTGTTGGTTAAATCATCAGAACTTTTGTTTAAAATAGTAAGGTCAGACACTTCACTGGTAGATGACATAAATGCGAAATTCAAACCTCACCCTTGTTTGGTTGAAGAAATCTTTGCCGTCATACTAAGTGTTAATCATGCACACCAGAATCCCAAACTAATGGTGTCTGCTTTCATTTGACCTGGTTCATTTCACAACGCAAGCCAATTAGCGATGCAAGCAAATGACAGAACGTTGTGACGTTATATTTACCTGAAATAACCAGAGCCTCATTAGGCCCGACTGTGTTGATGTTCCCCATGATGCAAACTAAGAAGATCCTTGGGAATTTTGCAAACAACTTAATTATTTCGAAATGTACGTCGACCTGTTTATTTTCCTCGAAGGTCCCAAAGAGGCTGGACTGCGTAATGTAAAATATTTATAAGAAAAGAGTTGATGAAGAAATGCTTCGTGTATCGTAAAATTCATTATCTTATACATTAAATTATAGAAATAATCTACGTGGTTTGTTATAAATATTTCTTGGTAATATTATACTTTTTATATTATTTAGTATTATGCATACAGTGCTATGTTTCCACTTACACAGCACCACATTATTTTCTGAGTTGATATGTTCCCTAATTTGATTCCTATTTAAACATTTTGGGTAAATACTTTTCTGTTTTGAACACAGTCTATAATTAATTACATATTTTTATTTGTTTTAACCTTTGCATTTTATTTAATAACTTTAAATCAAGTACTATTATTGAATAGTGAAAGGCATTCACTTTTTCCAATATGTTTGTGGTTCTTAATAAAAAAAAAGTAAATCGATCTTTAACATCTCGGTAGTTTCCGGTATTTTACGGAAATTGACGATTGATATTGACGCAGCACGAAGAGAAAAGAAAACTTCTGACCAAGGGCCATTTTATTGCAACTTATTGTAATTGGTAAATACTTTTGACTTTTCCTTGAGGTGTTAACATAACTGGATAGAATCCATGTCGTCCTCTTTATCCGGAGTATGATTGAGTAAGATTAACGTTTCTGTTTTGTAAACAATTTATTTTCACGTGCGGGTGGGGTAACCAAACAAACATTTAAAACTGACGATCGATTGCTGCTATTTAAGTGGTAAATTGTGTACAAATATTTTCATCTTTAAACTGTCGCCGATACACATTGGCTTATCCAGTCTCTCATTTATTTATGTAATTAAGTCTTTGTGGCAGTAACTGTTTGGTGTTGATATTTAGAAACCATTTTGAGAACAGTTGTTGAGGTACCATTTTGAGAACAGTTGTTACAAGAAACACAGAAAAACTAAGACTGACCCTTATGTACAAGTTGGTGGAAGGGCATGTACCAGGAATCAACAAGGATAACTACATCACACATACTCCTGAAAAAAATCTGTAAAATTCTGTCAGACCTCAGGGATTTCAGTCAGTCAAGGGCCTAAGGCCTACAGAGTTTCGTGAACTCTAAACTCACACTCATGATAAAGCCAACAGTGGTAACAGTGGCGTACCACTACATGTACAAATAGTAATCGCACAGATACCATGTTATATTTCTTGACTTTGATGTTTATTGTATCGTATTTGTTTTACATCGATTGTGAAGGAAGCTGAAATCTTGCTCAAAGCCACTCTCGATGACTGCTTCCTGGATACTAAACCAGTAATCGCGCCGGTTTGTGGGTTAGTCCCGGAAATTTTCACTCCGCCTAACGGGGATTCAAACCCGGGACCTTCGGTACAAGAGCCCAACGCTCTACCCCTGCACCAATGTCGCCCACAAAAGTTTAGTGAAAATCTATGCCAGGGATTTCTTTTGTTTAACTGGGAAGTTTCCCAGGCCTTTTGATTTGAGGAAGGTTTAATGCTGAATTGGAAAAACCAAAAATTTGACCAGTATGACTTTGATTTGTTTGGAAAACAGCATGATGTTAAAGAAATTTCCCATAAGAAAGGTGCCTTATGTAGGCCCCTATTAAGTATTATTAAACATGAAAAAGCCATGTATTTGATTGTCTATATGCATAAATGTATGTCCAGGTTGAGATCTAAGTCTGATAAGAGAGGGTTGTCTTGCTGAATTGGTTAGATCTCAACCTGGATCTGTTACTTCAAATCTTAATGAATCTTTTAAGTACCAGTATCTTTAATGTCTCAAAGTTGGATCATATTCAAAACAAGAGCCAAAGTCTGTGATTGAAACACCTAGGGCTTCCATATTTTTACATTTCACAAGTTGATATGATAAACTGTGTTTGGACGTGTCATACAACATAGTTTTATTTATCACAAATTTATTCAGAATGATTGTCCTGATGATTATAGCCCGAATGAACAACATACATGGGTGAAAGTGTTCAGGATTATTCCTGAATTTCAGGATTTTGAAACTTTTTGTCCCTATATAATGCTAGCAAACATGCCTTTTCAGGATAATGAACATCAGATTTCAGGTTTTTGAAATTCTTCAACTTTTACCCCTGAACATAATGCTTACTCCATTGACTTAAACAATCCATTCGATATAATCCCTCTTCAGACTTTGTAAACATTTCACAAATACATTAATGGAATAAGAAGGTAAATAAACTTCTTTTCTTTTTCTTTCAGGATCTAAAAGATGAGCAAAAACAGTGACTTGGATCGGTAAGCAAACCTTTGATTATCTTATACTAAGAATTGTTGTGATGGGTTGGCACTCTGCTGCATATGCTGCAGTTTTTTAACTTTCCACTTTACATAACAAGGATATATTCTACTTTTGTACCAACATATTCTTTCCGATCCCTCATCAAGTGTCACAGATTGGCACTTAAAACTAGAAAAAAATGACTGTATTTATTTCTGAAGTAACAATAGACTAGATTATGGACAGCTTTGACATAACTGTAATAATAGAAAAGATGTAGAATGTTTTCCGGTAAATTGCAAACTGTTAAAACATTGCTTTTCATAAACAAGGTACAAACATGGTGTACAGAACTTGAAATCACATGGCCCTTCCCCGCATGTGTTCAAATTGGTGATGGCATTCAAATTTTATGGGAGTTAGTTTTAAGGTTTAATTTTCGAAAGCAGACGGTTCTACCGTGTTTGACCAGCCTTTATGTGCAGAAAGTTTTGTGATCTTTGTCAATCACTATGAATAGGGTATCCAAACACAACTGTTATAATGTTGTCGCAATGTAAGCCCCTTATAGCTAAATACTTTGTTGTTGGTAGTTATAGAAATCGTATCACTGAAATGACTAATGATCACCAACAGTTGAGGGTTTAGTGAAGAAGTAACAGTTAGCATGACAAATACTACTTTTATCTAGACCTGCAAAAAGGCGTGACATTTTTTGTTAGGTTGTCTTTATCTTCTGGACATTAATTTCAGGCAAATTGAACTGCTGCGGCGCTGTGAGATAATTAAAGAAAGTGAGGTGAAGGCACTATGTGCAAAGGCCAGAGAAATCTTGGTGGAGGAGAGCAATGTACAGAGAGTGGATTCCCCAGTAACCGTGAGTACAATACCAATCCATCAAGCTTTGTCAGAACATCTAATTAAGGATATTTGCAGAAATTGTGTGATAGCTTGAGCAGGTTTTTTTCACTACATAACAGAAACCCGTAATTTCCATTAATCCTTTACCCAACACCAAATTTTTGACTGTCCCAAATTCTAAAAGTTTGCAAACAACATTGCAAAATGTGGTGAAATTGAAAAACAATCTTCTGATAGGGTAAAAAATGTGGGAAAAAAAGAAATTGCTCTTTGAGAGCAATTTCTCGTTTTCTCACAATGTTAAAAAAAAGATTATCAAATTTTTCCCCTCAGAGTGAAGAAAGGCTTATAGCCCACAGAATCGGCATCAACTCTATTATGCAAATTAGATAAAATAAGTGCAATATGCAGATATAGTTTCAAAATGATACTAGTTAGTGTTATCTTTAACAGTTCATAAAGAATGTTTCGTCATTCATGTCTTTAATCTTCTCCTGGATACATAAAACTTGTGTATAAAAATGTTATTTTCAAGATATTGAAAGGTAATAGTATTGATAGAATAACCTATTTTTTTTCCAGGTTTGTGGAGATATTCATGGCCAGTTTTATGACTTAAAGGAACTCTTCAAAGTAGGGGGTGATGTACCCGACACAAACTATTTATTTATGGGAGACTTTGTCGACAGAGGCTTTTACAGTGTAGAAACATTTTTATTACTTTTAGCTTTAAAGGTAAAGTATATCTTGGCACATTATTTTGTTATGAAGCTTTAATAAAGGTAGAATACCCATAATCCGCCATTTTGAAAATCATTCTTTCGTCAGATTACTTTGGTTGTTCTCGATATGCATCTCATGACTAGAACTGTTGACATTTTATCAGATTGTTCCGGCCCAACCATGTATAACGTGAACAATCAGAAAATCCAACAAAAGAATGATTTGAGAAATGGCAGAATATGGGAATTCCACCATAAAGCAAAACTTGGCAGAGGTTTTTTCTAATACGTTTTATGACATGGGACATCAAAATGCTGATACCGATATATATATAATCAATCAGTTTTCCCAAATGTCCATCTTTTTTCAAGGATATTTTTCCTCATCCCAGCAGGCTATGGTTTTCTCAATTGATGAATGCAAAGTCCCCAAAACACTAAAAATTCAAGGCTTAACAATTTTGTGGTTTTGATGAATAGTTGATTCATGTACTTACTGCGGGAACAATACTAAATGTGGGGATTCCAAGTTTCAACCCCTAGAAATACCTCAGGCGTCTTGAAAGTGTCCTTTGACAAGACACTTCAGAGCTCTAGTCTAGTACGGTGAGTCCAGGAAAGCTGCAATATAAGTGATAATTTGTGGACACAGTGATAAGCTCCAAATAAACAGAATCACAAATGAGGAATTTAGGTAAATTGATAATCAAAATGTTTCTTAAAGAAAGGATATGGCAATTTGTGTATACTAAATTAATTTTGTTACTCTTGCAGGTCAGGTATCCGGATAGAATAACACTGATTCGAGGAAACCATGAGAGTCGACAAATTACACAAGTTTACGGTTTTTACGATGAATGCCTCAGAAAGTATGGTTCAGTAACAGTGTGGCGCTATTGCACAGAAATATTTGATTATTTAAGTTTATCAGCAATCATTGATGGAAAGGTAAGCACTGCCTGTTTTTCTGAAGATATTTCTTCGAAATTTGCATCGGACTTAATAGGATCTCTGTTTCCAGTTGTTCTTATTAAATTCACAGTCATTGTTCACTCCGTGTTTCTTTTTAAGTAGTTTCTTCATGTTGCATGTACAAATTGAAACCAACAGCAAACAACAGAAGATATGATGGAAAATCTTTGATTCCGTTATGGTATCTGATGGAAACACATTTTATCAGTTGGAGCCTTATGTCACTGTGTTTTATAAGTCTTTAGGGTATATGTCAAAGTGAAACAGATGTGACAAAACGATAACTTTGGTCAGTTAGAGCAGTATTCATATTGTATGCTCTTCCATAGTTTCATACAAAACTGCTCTATAGTATAGGATATTCCCAATGGCTTTGTGCATTTAGCACAGTCTGATTGCGTAAACATTAATTCATTTAGGTCTTGAAAGCTAGAGCATTAGACTCGGAATAGACATGAGACCCCAGTGTTCAGATATGTGAGTGTGTGTCCAATGTTTTCAAAGAAGTGTAAGCTCGTTGAAAAGGAACAAGTGCTTACTTTACTAGTTAATTTGGGAATGTGATTACCATTTAACCCTTTAAGGTATAGAGATAAGGCTTATCAGTGACACTATAGGTATAAACCATCCGATTATCGAAGACCATTAACGCATACATAACTAGTCACCCTGGGTACCTATTTGCACAGGATTATCTCCGATAATTGTTATTGATTGGGGTACTGTTAATCAAACCTAAATTAATGCATTTTACATTCATCTAATAGATTTTTTCAAAGAATAAAAGACGACGAGAACAAAATTTCCTTTAAGTTGATGTTTTTTTTCTTTATTTAGTGATACATTCATATCAGGATTAAGTTGTAGAAAATTAAACAAACAATGAAAATGTATATTACGGTGTGAATTATACAAAATCAAAATTAATAATATGACTTATGTGTTCTCCCTGAGAGATCCGTAATTTGTTTTCCGTTTGTCATCAATTGCAGGGAATTTTGTTGCCGAAAAATACCGTTCATGACTCGAGATACATACTTTGTCTTTGCATATTTCTCAACAAAGCTGAATCGTTTTACTTCAATTCCCATTCAAACCGTTTCCAAAATATATAAAAGAATGTTTTTCAGCGCAATATTGCTTTGTAAAGGAGTTAAACCTAGTCCTTCTTATAAATGTAAAACAGTAAAAATCAACTCATTTTGGCAACGAAACATGCTTATATTTCCGTAAAATACGTGTCCATGGGTGATGAATTTACCAAAAGCTCGTAGTTGTAGTCAAAGTCGGAGGAATGATCTAATTTGCTTGTCCATGAATTGGTAATATTTATCAACATTTCATCATCTTCAGGCTTAATAAAAAACGATCAAATTACTGCTCTGAATCTACATTGATGTCCGACTTGCGATCGGAAACACCAAATTGGCTAAATATTTTAAAAAGGCCGTCTTTATAACGTCAATTATTTGACGGCTCGATTTTCAATCGCCTTTAAACTTTGAACAATAGCTCCGTGTCATAAACATCCTTTACAGGTCGCGTGCCGTATGCTCTGGTTTTAATTGGATAGTATTTTTAGAAATGTGTTAAGTTACTAAAGAATTGCATGAAATCCTTATCGAGTCTTTACAAATCGGCAGTGTTTTGATCTTTTATGACCGGAAGACTTCTCATTAAATAGTCTACGGGTCGCGTGCCCTATGTTCTTTTTAATTGGATAATATTTTTAGAAAAGTGTTAGTTTGTAAAGAATTGCAGGAAATCCTTATCAAGTCTTTACAAATCGGCATTGTTTTGATCTTTATGACAGGATATCGAAGGCCGCTTTCAGTTTTATTGGGGGTGGGTATTTCATTTCCCTTCATCTCAATCCCATAGCGTCTCTTTTAGAAGTGTGCCGCGTGACCACTATCAAAAGATTCGCTCTAGAGCAAAAGTTTAAACTTTGACCCCATGATTTTATCATCGTATATGAAAGAAAACATATTTGTTTAATAGGAAAATAAACTTTGGAGAAAATGACGTGTGTGTTTATTTGTGTAATTAAGGGTTGAAGTTGAATCAATTTTTCAGCTGTCAAAAAGCGTTCTATGCAGTAATCGATAGCCCGTCAAAATAGGTTTTATACGGTAATAGGTATACCGGCGAAAAGCGTTTTATGCGGTAATCGATAAGGCGGTGAACGGCGCTATATACCGTAAAGGGTTAACACACACTAGAAAACTCTAGTTAATGACCGTAAGGAATGACGTAAATTTCTGTCGCTTGTTTCTTCTAAACACCCTCATATTTTGAGTGATCTTGTTAGAATCGTCCCGATGTAACACTTTCTATTGAGTACCCATAGTGCAGGTTTAGAGAAAAAAATAAAGAAATGCACTAGTGGAAAATACCTCTTATCTAAAGCTCGCTATTGCAGTCCTGGGATGAGCAGGGTCAATATGCCTTTTGTTAGTCCATATTAAGTAAAGAAAAATATCAGATAACTATTTAGGAAAGTAGAATCAGTATCATTTAATAGAAGTTGTAAGAAATGGCTTCCAAATCTATGTTGTGCAGATTCATCACAATTTTGATTTGTTTTCTTCCTTTGCATCTCTATCATAGATATTTGGTGTGCACGGAGGTTTATCTCCGTCTATACAGACATTGGACCAGATTCGGTCAATAGACAGAAAACAAGAAGTACCTCACGATGGACCCATGTGTGACTTACTCTGGTCGGATCCCGAAGGTAGAACTTTATTAACAAAGATCTATGTATTGTAAGAAGGTTTATCTGAGAATAATGTCATCATTTGTATGTTTGTAACTCCCTTATTTCAAATACCTAACTAACTTTATGTAATGTAAAGGTGTGGGGATGTCTATGGCCCTAGTGGTAAGCTTAGGAAGCGTGAAATCCCACACGATCCCTTTCAATGTTGGTTTATCTCTTAATGATGGCATTTGTATTTTCATGAGAGGTAGTCCCTCAACTGATTTATGGAATGCCAATGGTTTAAACTTATTTATTTTACATCGATTGTGAAACTAAGTTGTAAGACTTGTTTCACAATCGATGTAAAATAAATAAGTTAAAACTAATGGTTCTTATCAACTTCAGCAGCCCTTAGGGACAGTCAAGTTGATGTAAAAGCCAAAGAAAGACTCAAACTAATCTAAATTTCTAATTTCAGACATGCAGGGCTGGGGTGTGAGTCCTAGAGGCGCGGGATACCTGTTTGGTAGTGATGTCGTAACACAGTTCAACGCAGCTAATGATATAGACCTGATTTGTCGGGCGCATCAACTTGTCATGGAGGGCTACAAATGGCATTTTAATGAGACAGTTCTCACAGTCTGGTCAGCACCCAACTACTGTTATAGGTAAGTTTTCAGGGGGCATGAAGTCTTGATTTCACTATCGTTGACAACAGAGATGCACACTGTTAAGATTCAGTATCAGGAGTAGGTTTCAGATGAAAAATTGTAATTTACCATGTGAGTTTTTGTGTAATGTTATTGTATGATTTTGCTTTATGTTAAGTTTAAACTTATTTATTTTGCATGGATTATGACTTAAATCTGAAACTTATTAGATTTACTTTAGATGAAGACCAGTACTCACATGAATTTATGGGCATGTCCTGGATATTTCACCTCGCTACTAACATGTATGGAATACAGGACCTTTGGTACCAGAGGCGGACACTCTTCCATGCACCACTGTGGCCTCTTTATGTTTGTCTCATGAAAGATTGTCAAAGAGAATTTTAATCTACCTCTGAAAATCATAAATGTATCTTTAGGCATAATACTATATTAATCATTGAAGTGTCATTCTCTTTGTGCACATGTTCTCCATGACAGGTCACACATTTATATCCTTTGCAGAGTTATCATTCGTTCCTCAGCTTGTAGTAACTCATAATGTTCTTATGTATCAAGTATATTATATCAAGACATATTTATTTATCTGATTGCATTAAGCTTTTTTTGCTTTAAAAAAGGCCGTTCTTTTTTTTAGGATGAATATCAGACATTTTAGCGGACATGGGAAACCTAAGGAGCCACAATTAATATGTATGAGAAAAATTATCGTGGCAACCTTTTTGAGATGGGCACCAAGTTTAAATTTTAAGAAATGTTTCACTGAGTTTATTTTGTTTATTTTCTTGATGTCTGATTTATGGCTTTGTTCAAGTATCATTTATGTGGCTTAGAAAGTGATGTATGTTTTAGATTGGAATCCATGTTTGAATCTTTCAGATGTGGTAATGTAGCAGCAATACTAGAGCTAGATGAGCACTTACAGCGAGACTTCACCATATTCGAGGCTGCCCCACAGGTATGCATGTCGTTTTTAAAAACCGTTTCAAATGTCTATGCTTTTTAGAAAAAGATCATACAGCCCCTTCTATGTCAATCTGGAGTATAACACACATATTCTATCATGCATATCAAAATGAGGGGGTTCTGTGTGGCCAAGTGGTTGTGGTTGCAGACTTAGACCTGGGGTCCTGGGTTTGAGCCCGATCGACACCTCTGGTATTGTGGGAGTGTCCTTTGCCAAGACATTTTAGAGCCCTAACCTAGTACAGGTAGATCCATGAAAATAGTAGCATAACTGAAAAATTGTTGCCATGGCGTAAAACACCATACCAAAAAACATAGTAAAATGGAGTCTACAAAGTAGTTAAAGGTCTCAGGTTCGATCCCAAACACTGGTTTTATGGAAGTTTTCTTTGGTAAGACACTTCACAACCTAGACCACTACTGACAACTCTGAAAAAGTTTTAAAATCGCCAAAATCTGTTATCACCGTATTAAATAAACTATGTATGAATTAACAAACAAATTATAAGTAGAAAATTCTCAATTAGAAATTGTTTACTGGACAAGAATGATTACTCTTTAGTTTTATTTAGAAACTGTTGCTTTTCGTTTCATATCAAATCTTGTCTAGAACAGAACATTTTAACCAAAAAGAAATGCCGTCCATATGACACTTTGTTAAACCATTTCTATATTCTGTTTAATTAAAGGGTTATTGCCCATTGTAACTATCAATACTGTGATTTTTGCCACGAGCAAAAAAAGATTAGTTTAAAGAACAGTTTAAAAGGTTAACATCTTCAAAATAAATATGCATTACCAAACTTTTAAGATGGGGCTATGAACTCAATTTGTAGAAGATACTTAATAATATTAAAGTCTTAATCTGTGAAATAGTCCCTTTAAATTTGATTTTTATTTTATTTTTTCAGGAGCTACGCGGAATGCCTTCAAAGAAACCCCAGCCAGATTATTTCTTATAGAGTCCAATAGTATTGAATGTGTTCTGTTTTACTGTTGGCATTTTTACATGAAATCTGCGGCAGAATGGAAAAAAGTATCTTGTACAATTTGTGATAAAAATATAGGAAGTTGTTAAATGATAAGTATTTTGATCCCCAGTTTTTCACAATTGTTTTATGCTGCAATGAAAAGTATTTTTTCCAATTGGTCATCATTGTTTTTAAAGATATGCTGAGAATAGTGTTAAATAGGTTGTCAGTGTAAGGAGAAAGTTGAATTAAGTTTCTTGTAGATCTAGCCATGAAGCCTGAATTTATGACAGCATGATAAGAAATGAAGGTCATTTGAGGCACTACATCGTTGGTTGATGAGTTGAAATTTAAAGATACATATTTAACAAATTAATGGTGTGGTTGCAATGTTACTAACAATAAATGATTGATGGAGGGACTACTCAGCAGGGCTTCATAAGAGAAAATTAAAAGAGAAATAGGCAGACTGTTGGGTCATTTTTTGAGGAAGAATACCATCTATGGTATATTTTTGGTCCCATCTTTCAGATAAGGACCAATCATTTTTATACCAAGAGCTAATGGTTAAGTTTGCCCGTCCGCCTTTCCTTAATTTCTTAATCTGAAGCTCGCACTCAATGTTTAATAAAGTATTAGTTACTTTTAAAATGCAAAAGTTAGAAACTAATTTAAACCAAGAAAGAAACATCAATGAAGCCTATTTTCCACTTGCCAAATAGATTCAATTTAATTTCATGAATGGTAATTTGTGATACTTAGATATTGTTACCTGGTTAAACTGTAACCCTTATAAGACTCATAAAGTGATTTTTTTAGAAAACTAAGTTACTCACTACAGGCTCATAAACCAATATGAAGCTTTGGGAGCGTGAGATATGTATGATATGAGAGCTGTGAAGATTGAAAACAATAGCAGACTTTGAGGCTTTAAAACAAACAAAAATTAATTTCTGGTTTGAAATTTAGAAAAATTAAAAAAAAGAACAAAAAATAGTTAAGAGTACAAATTCTCTCATAGAATGAAATAAAACAAGTTCTTTACTTCTTGAAGAAGGCATCCCCATCCCGTAAATAATAGGACTATCATGTGACTTTGAAAATGATTTTGGAATATGAAACAATTTTGTTATTTGTTAGTAGCAAACTGTTAACATTTTAAAGAGCTTCAATCTGAATAATCCAATTTGTCAGTCAGCCTTATTCTTACACAACATTACTTACAACTTGTCAATGATCTGTTATCTAACATTTAACCCTTTCCCAAACAATAAAGACATTTGACCACTTTGTTGCAGACGACTTGAGAAAACATTGAGGGAAAAGAAGAAATTGCTCGTAACGAGCAATTTTTCCTTTTACCACAATGTTTTCTGGCCTAACAGAAGAATATTTTCCAATTTGATCACATTTTGAAATGTTGTCTGCAATCTCTTTCAATTTGGGACAGTCAGCAATTTGTTGTTTGAGAAAGGGTTAAGACAAAATGTCTCAGTTCTACTTACAATTTGTTGATAAGTTAACTTATTGATAACATGTCTCATTACCAGTTTTTATTGTCTTTATATTCTGGTTTTTTCCTATTAAAATTAGATCAGAGTTGATTCTACTGAATTGTAACAAAATATTTATATTGTTGATTTCATACAGAATTGTATACAAACTGTTCTTGCTTATTTGTAAATCACTTTGTGTTAGGTTTTGACAGCTTCGAGGATCAGACATGAGTATTAACCATATTATATTTTTAATGTCTTTTTACTAAACACAACCTCTGGTTTTGTGGGAGTGACCCCTAAACCCTGTATTATGAGTTCCTCTAGGTGTTGTCTCACAACTGTTACACTATTAAAATGAGTGCAAACTATATGGGATTCACAGAGATTTGTGAATAACTGGACATTGATATGTTGGACAGCTTCTTGAATGGTTTCATAAGGTTTTAAACTAGAATTCATTCCCCTATATGAAAATGTAGACTTGGTAACACTTGATATGATATATTCAAGCTGTTTTCTTTGAGCACGGAGAATTGCAAGTCCATTGATGATATTCAGGGGAGCTTACTGTTTTTTCTGAACTTAATTTTACTAATTTTTGTTGTGCAAAGATGTTAATAATAAGTGACCTTTTGCAATTTGGACTTAAATTTCCAATGTTCGAGGTATTTTCATATCATTAGATAAATCATTGAAACATTCAACCATTCCTATTATTTTAACTTATGTTTTCATGAGAAGTAGTCTTAGATCAATGGAATGCCCATGTACTAGGCATTGCATTATAATTGAAATACTGTGGACATTTTGTTTAACCCTAACAGACAATAAAGGCCATGTTTGTGTTTGTGACACCTGTGTCTTATATCAACTGAGGAACAGCTTTTCCTTGGAACGGATTAGTTTACACAATCAGCTCTTATTATATGTCATATTATATATCATCAAAATTTCATCACTGTTGGTCGTATGGTTTATTTCAATGTGAACAAACTGCAATGGCTTCAAAGCCGACCCATCTATGTTCTGTTAATAAGAAAATGTGTGAGTATTGTTGAAGCTGAATTGATTAAACAAAGTGTGAAGAAAAATGTTGCACTCATGTCAAAAATTGTATTATATTTGGATCTTAATGTTGTACACCATTGTATAGATTCTCTCTTGTAAATATCGAAACTATCATTGTTAAGGTTTGAAAGTGCTTTTTAAGACAAGTGTCATCTCGGTTGATATGGTGTGTTAAAAAAAGCCTTTATAACATCTGAAAGTTGTTAGACCCTTTTGCAATGATGAGGAGAAAGGTATATATAAAAAAGTGTGTTACACTTGCAATGTCTCTATAGGATCTTTGTTGTTCATGCTGAGATTAAACATAAATTGCTATATGCTTGTTTCCACTTCCAGTGTAGGAGAAAGTTTTGTGAAAAACCCTTGAATGAAATATTGAACATTGAAATCATTTTGTAAAAGCAAAACAAGCAAACACTCATTTTGTCAAAGATTTTTAAATGTTGATATACCTGTCATACCTTGAGGGTTCAAAGCAAGACTAAAGTAAGTCCTTCACATATGTTAAGCACTTATAATAGTACTAAATTGAACCCTCGAAATGTTATCAAAGGGGATTGTGGTTTGGGTTTGCTGAAAAATGCAGAGTAAATATATTTCATCTCGCAGATTTTTCGTTAGATGGGTCCAATTACAATTGTAAATGATGCTTTATGGCAAAACGACTTATGAAATATGATGAGGTGTTATTTACAGGGATTTTCATCCCTTGAAACAATACCTTTAGTCATATTCTGAAGGCAGGACAGTGAGGATACATGTAAAGAATACTGGGTTAAAACAGTTTACATGTTTCTCCGTACCAAGGATTGTGTCGCATACATCAGTGATCTGTTGCCAGTAACATTGATTGTTCTACATGATATTTAAGTAAAAGATCTTTGATTTCTGTCTTTTAATTGATAATTTGAATCTTAAATTGTATATTTTCCTTTGATCAAAAAATAAAAATATAATGATTTTGTATACTGATGTTATGATTTAGAAATCTCTGTCTAATTGGTTTCTCCGGTTTTGTGGATGCTTCCTTCCTTGAGCCCTAGTCTAGTAATAGTTAACCTAGGAAAGTCATAACACAACTGAAAAATTGTTGACAATGGGTGTAATCCCATTTAATCAAAGTGACAGAATTAAATTATTTACCATGATTGGTTTTGGTTTGTAATGTGACTCTGCATGGGTCTTACCTGCTTTATTTTTAAATAAGGTATTCACTGAGTCCTCTCAGTTACAAAGAGTCCTCTCCATTACAATACATACTCTTCATTACAAAGAATTTTCTCTTCATTACAGAGATTCATCTCCATTACAAAGAGTCATGTCTGATTCAGCGAGTCCTCTCCATTATATTGAACTCTGTTAAAAAGGGTCCGTTCTCTCTGTTGAAAAGGGTTCACTCAATAACTAAGACATCTCTACGTAACAAAGAGTCCTCTCAATAAAAAAAAGTCCTTTTCTATATCAAAAGGTCCTCTTCATTACAAAGAGTCATCTTCATTTCAAATAGATCTCTTTATTACAAAGAGTCCCCTCAATTTCAAAGAGTCCTCTCTATTGCAAAAGAGTTCTCTCTATTACCAAAATTCTCACGGTTACATAGATTCCTCTCCATTTCAAAGAGTGCTCTCCATTACGAAGAGTCCTCTACATTACAAAGGGTCCTCTCCATTTCAAAGATATCTCTCCATTTCAAAGAGTGCTCTTCATTACAAAAAAGTGTTCTTCATTACAAAGAGTCCTTTCTATATCAAATAGTTCTCTCTTTATTACAAAGGGTCCTCTTCATTACAATAATTCCACTCTATTTAAAAGATATTCTTTGCAAAGAGTCCTCTCCATAACAAAGAGTCCTCTCTAGTACTAAGAGTCCCATGCATTACAATAATTCCTCTCTTTTATAAAGAGTCCCCTTCCTTACAATAATTCCTCTATAAAAATGAAGCATGTCCTTTACTGAGAGCCTCATTACAAAGAATCATCTCTATTACAGAGTCCTCTCATTTGCAAAGAGTCCTCTATTACAAAATTATCTCTCCATTTCAAAGAGTCCTCTCTTTTGCAAAATGTCCTCTCCATTTCAAAGAGTCCTTTTGTTTGAGAAATGTCACCTCCATTTCAAATAGTCCTATCTTTTTACAAAATGTCCTTTTCATTACAAAGAGTCCTAATGCAAAAGGTTCTCACCAGTACAAAGAGTCATTTATTGCAAAGGGTCCCCTCTGTTACAATGATTCTTCTTTATTGCAAAAGGTTCTCGCTACAAAACGTCCCCTCCTTTGGAAAAAGTCCTCTCCATTGCAAAGAGTCCTTTATTATAAAATGATCTCTCCATTTCAAAAAGTCCTCTTTTTACAAAATGTCCTCTTCATTACAAAGTCTTCACTAATGCAAAAGGTCCTCGCCATTACAATGAGTCCTCTCCATTACAAAGAGTCAGTCCTCTCCATTGCAAAGAGTCAGTCCTCTCCATTGCAAAGAGGCCTCTATCACAAAAGGTTCTCTACATTTCGAAGAGTCCTCTCTATTGCAAAATGTCCTCTCTATTTCAAAGTGCATTCTCCATTTAAAGAGATTTTTACAAAGATTCCTCTCCATTACAATGAGTCATATTTATTGCGAAAGGATCTCTCCATTACAAAGAGTTATATTTATTGAAAAGTGACATTGCCATTACACAGAGTCTTCTCCATTGCAAAGGTTCTCTCCATATAAAGAGTCCTCTCTATTGCAAAATATCCTCTCCATTTCAAAGAGTCATATCTATTACAAAGAATCTTCTCTAATCCAAAAAGTCCTCGTAATTACAAAGATTCCTTTCCATTTAAAAGAGGCATATTTATTGCACAAGGTCATCTCCTTTAAAAACAATCTTTTCTATTGCAAAAGGACCTTGCCATTACAAGTCCTCTCCATTACAAAGAATCTTCTCTGTTACAAAGATTCCTCTCTATTACAAAAGTCTTCTCCATTACAGAGAGTGCTTATAACAATGAGTCCTTTCTCTATCAAATAGTCCTCTTTATTATAAAGAGTCCTATCTATTACAAAGAGTATTTTTCATTACTATAAATCCTCTCTATTTAAAAGAGTCCTCTCTTTTGCAAAGAGTCTCTTCTATTACAAAACGTCCTGAACAAAGAGTCCTCTCCCTTACAAAGAGTCCCTTTACTTTCAACAATTCCTCTCTTTCACAAAGTGTCACCTTCATTACAAAGAGTCATCTCCATTACATAGTCTCCTCCATTGCAAAGAGTCTTCTTTTACAAAAGCTTTTTCTCCATTTCAAAGAGTCCTCTCTATTGCAGAATGTCTTCTTCATTTCAAAGAGTCCTCTCTATTACAAGATGTCTTCTCCGTTACAAGGGTCTTTTTTAATGCAAAGGATGTTCGCCATTACAAGAGACCTCTCCATTACTAAGAGATATATATATTGCTGAAAAGTGTTTTCCGTTACAAAGAGTCCACTTCGCTACAATAACGGCTAGTCATATCTTTTGCAAAGAGTCCTCTCCATTATTTTCAAAGATATCTCTCTATTACAAAGAGTGCTCTTCATTACAAAACACGTTCTTCATTACAACGAATCCTTTTTATTATAAAGAGTCCTCTATTGCAAAGAGTCCTTTCCATTACAAAGAGTCCTCTCCTTTACAAAGACTCATCATCATTTCAAAGAGTTATCTACATTACAAAGAGTCCTCTCTATTGCAAAGAGTCCTTTCAATTTAAAAGAGTCCTATCCATTGCAAAGAGTTCTCTCTATTACCAAGAGTGCTCTCCGTTACATAGATTCCTCTCCATTTCAAAGAGTGCTCTCCATTACGAAGAGTCCTCTATATTGCAAAGGGTCCCCTCCGTTTTAAAGATATTGCTCCATTTCAAAGAGTGCTCTTCATTACAAAAATGTTTTTAATAACAACGAATCCTTTCTATTATCAAAAAGTTCTATTTATTACGAAGA
This sequence comes from Cerastoderma edule, assembly GCA_947846245.1. NCBI lineage: Eukaryota > Metazoa > Mollusca > Bivalvia > Cardiida > Cardiidae > Cerastoderma > Cerastoderma edule. Next base: position 30,070,163 of record OX401411.1, read on the forward strand.
GTCCTCTACATTGCAAAGGGTCCTCTCCGTTTCAAAGATATCTCTATTACAAAGAGTGCTCTTCATTACAAAAATGTTTTTCATAACAACGAGTCCTTTCTATATCAAAAAGTTCTATTCATTACGAAGAGTCCTCTACATTGCAAAGGGTCCTCTCCGTTTCAAAGATATCACTCCATTTTAAAGAGTGCTCTTCATTACAAAACATGTTCTCCATTACTTTATATATCAAATAGTTCTCTTTATTACAAAAAGTCCTCTCTATTACAAAGAGTCCTCTCTATTGCAAAGAGTCATCGTTGTTACAAAGAGTCCCCTTCCTTGCAATAATTCCTCTCTATGATAAATATTTGCTAAGAGTCCTCACCATTACATAGAGTCCCTTCCTATGGTTAGAGTCCTTTCCAATACAAAGAGTGCTCTCCATTACAAAGTACTCTACATTACAAAGCCCTCTACATTACAAAGAGTCCTCTCTCCGTTTCAAAGATATCTCTCCATTACAAAAAGTGCTCTTCATTACAACAAGCCCTTTTCTATATTAAATAGTCCTCTTTATTACAAAGAGTCCATTCTATTGACGAAGAGTCTTTTTCATTACAATAATTCCTCTCCATAACAAAGAGTAATATTCTTTGCAAAGAGTTTCTTCTATTACAAAGATTCCTCTCCATTACAAAGACTCCCCTCTATTACAAAGAGTCCTCATTTTGTCAAAGAGTCCTCTCTATTACAAAAAGTCTCTCTCGTTACAATAATTCCTCTCCATAACAAAGGGTCATCTGTTTTACAAAGAGTCTCTTCTATTACAAAGATTACTTTCCTTTAAAAAGATTCCTCTCTATTACAATGAGTCATCTCTTTGTCAAAGAGTCCTCTCTATTACAAAGAGTCCCCTTCATTACAACAAAGCCTCTCTTTTACAAAGAGTCCTCTTCATTACAAAAAGTAATTTTGATTACAGAGTCCTGTCCATTGCAAAGAGTCCTCTATTACAAAAGCTTCTCACCATTACAAAGAAATATATTTATTGCTGAAAAGTGCTTTCCATTACAAAGAGTCTTCTCTATTGCAAAAGGTCCTCGACAATACAAAGAGTGCTCTCTTTTGCAAGGAGTCCTCTCTATTAAAAAAAGTCATATCCTTTTCAAAGAGTCCTCTCCGTTACAAAGGGTCCTCTCCTTTGCAAAGGTTCCTCTCCTTTACAAAGGGTCCTCACCATTACAAAGGGTCCTCTCCTTTTCAAAGGGCCCTCTCCATTTCAAAGGGTCCTCTCCATTACAAAAGGTCCTCTCTATTACAAAGAGCTCTCTTTTGCAAGGAGTCATCTCTATTAAAAAAATCATATCCTTTTCAAAGAGTCCTCTCCGTTACAAAAGGTCCTCTCCTTTGCAAAGGGTTCCCTTCATTACAAAGAGTCCTCTTCATTACAAAGAAGCCTCTCCATTACAAAGGATCCTCTCCTTTACAAGGGGTCCTCTCCTTTACAAACACTCCTCTCCATTACAAAGGGCCCTCTCCTTTACGCAGGGTCCTCACCATTACAAAGGGTCCTCTCCTTTTCAAAGGGCCCTCTCCATTTCAAAGGGTCCTCTCCTTTTCAAAGGGTCCTCTCCATTATAAAAGGTACTTTCCATTAAAAAGGGTCCTCTCCATTACAAAGTATCCTCTAGTTTACAAAGAGTCCTAGCCTGTACAAAGGGTCCTTTTCGCCAGTTATTTGTCCGAGATGATTTATATGTGCACTTAATTAATTTTTCATCAAAAGTGTTTCATTATTACAGTACAGTATGAGTATATATATACACACTGCTGTGGCTGGAGGAGCAAAGTATTTATGACATCATCACACACTCAAGAGCCCCTCTGCTTAAACGGATCCGCTGAATATAAAACCTTGCATTCCATTAGTCTGGTAATATATGGGCCAGGGCCACGTGTAGTGTTTCCTTCAATCTTATTATTATATACCAGGCGTATTTCTCAGCTCACGGAAATACCCAAGTAGTTACGATTGATATTTCCCCCTCACAAAGCTGAGAGGAAATTAAACGAGGAAATTAAGATTAGTTGTAACTCAAGACATCCATTGTCTTATTAAAGTGTCAGTGTAAGACTATAGTCAGTGCTTCAAATTTGCAATCAGCCCTTATAACGTTGTCATTATTTGCTTAATAAGGGTTTCCCCCATTTTCAACATACACATGTAATTACACTGTACTATAATATGACGCTGCGTGCTGCAGACCTATTGAAACTGCTGGGGTATTTTTAAAGGTAGAATACCCATGATACGCCATTTTGAAACTCATTCTTTCGTCGGATGGCTTTGTTCGTTCTCGGAATACATCGGTCGGGCTTGGAACTGTTCGGATTAATGAGTATAGTTCCAACCCATACCGATGTATACCGAGAACTAGATAAGTAAGCCGATGACAAAATGGTGAATTATGAGTATTCAAACCGTAATCCATGTTCCTCACAATATTCTTTCTAAGCAACTGAGTGCTTTCTTTTATGGACACAACTTAATACAACTATATACGCCATGTGTTGTTTTGTCTCGAGTCATCAATTTGGTAGTTAGACACAATGTCTTCCTTTTTCCAACATGATCAAAATTGGTCATCCAACGAAATGGATTGTGCAGAATACCTAAACGTTTGGTAGTTTGACATAATGCCGTCTTCTGCAAATGACATGCGGCAGGACAAGTTTTATTGTCAGAAACAAACATATATTTGTCAAAAGAAATGACGTTATATGTAAATATATATACGTATCCAATCCTATTACGCAGACAAAAGGGAGCATAGAAGGGGGAAACGTTTGTAACATCAAAGGGGCCGGAAACGAAACGGAAGTTCTAAAACCCTGGAATTTCTTTTCATTAGGCGCCCATTAACATTCTCTGATTTGTGAGTTGACACCACTCTTTCATTAAACGAAACAATTATTAGGGTTTTATTTCGTGTTGACATTATTTCGGCTATTTCGCGAGTTTGGGGTTTATCATTCGGTGTCCAATAGGGAAGACTCCCGGATGTAAGCTTAGTTACAACAGAAGGAAATGTGTAATGCAAATGGTCTTTTGTTTAAATCTATCTATTTTACAGCGATTGTGTCGCAAACTTGAAGCTGATTAGACTCACCTCCGATGTCTGGTTCCTGGATACTAAACCAGTAGCAATGACTGAACCCGGGACCCTCGCCACAATAAGCAGACGCTCTACCACTAAACCAATGTTTCCCAACGGTGTTTTAACTACGAAATCGAAAGCGATCTTTACTTCTAAGACAAAACAATGGAATTTCAGTTTAATACTAATTTTTCAATTAAATGGCCTTTGATGGGACCCATTTCATTGCATATTGTGACAATTGCAATCTGTACCTTCAATGCTAGACTGAACGTTTATTTTGATAAGAAAAGATGATTCACAGCTATCTCATCTTTAGAACTGTATAGAAAAGCCAGTAAAACCCACTTCTTTCTTCCGTTATGGCACAGGAATAGTTGCTTGTAATCAACTTTTGTAAGATACATCTTGATTAAGTAGTCACATCGGGTTGAGCGATTGACGCAAACGGGACCCTGGTTTCAAATACACAGTACTTGACGATCGGAAACTGTCGTCAATTTCACTTCCGGTTAACTGTTTCCTCCTCCATATCTTTAACCGAAACAATGTAACGAACAGAAGACATTTCGTATGAGAAAGATATCGCATTTCCCCATATTCTTTTCAAACCGTGTACAGCATTATTGAAATTGAAAGACTCAAAGCAACTACAGATTTAAAAAGACTCAGATAACTTTGAGACACGCACTATTTTTTATCTGATATTTTCGGCGTAGTAATAATAGTTTGTCGCTCGAATAACTCAGTATACATGTGTCCATGCGCTGAAGCACGTTCATACATGTAGAGTGTTATTTGTGCATCACGAGGACACCATATCTAATTAAGAACGGAAATAATAGTGCGGCTGTTCTGCCTTCCGTCTGTATGCTCATTGTTATAAGTTTGCGACAGTGTTGTTGTGAATTTGTCAATTCTGTTTTAAGGAACAATAGAGCCGTGAAAGCAAGTGTTGTATGGAACTGGATTATATTCTCTACGGTTTCATTTGTACGCTTATTGGTATTCGCATATGAAGACGCGAAAACATTTTCGAAAAATGTAGAAACGTTTTCATAATGGACAAAGTGCGCCAATTTGAAAACAGCACGGAAGAAAATGGAAAAATCTACCTCAATGCGTAAGTCGTTCGCTTTAGACATATAACAAAACATCTTTATTGATTATTTTGTATACTAATAATGCTATTCTAACTCATTATACTTGTGTTACAGCTTAACCAGGTTCCACTAAACTTGACTGAGTAATCTGAAGTGTACGCCAAATGCCACTAACATGAAACCAGCGGAGCATGTTTGGTTTATGGTAGAATACCCACAATCCACCATTATGGAATTCATTCTTTCGCCTGAGTGCTTCGGTCGTTTTCGGTAAACATCGATCGGGGCCGGATTTACTCAGTTTATTGTGAATAGTTCCTGCCCGACCGATGTATACAGAGAATGACCGAAGTACTCCAATGAGAGAATGAGTTTTAAAATGGCGGATTGTTGGTATTCAACCTTAACCAATGGGCCATACAGGAACATGTGAACAAACCCAGTATTTATAAATTACCACAAGTACCAGATATTAGTATTATATTTACCATATCATATGATATAGTGAGATCATCGGCAGACAGACTGAGTACATATCATCGTATTCAAAGGCGAAGTTTTTTTCTTTTCATTTCTCACGCAAACATTACTCATATGACAATGAGTGAAGGCCAAAGTTTGACATCCACTATTTCGTATAATACCTGTTACAAAGTCGAATTTCCTCCATAGGAATTATGGTGGGACGATGATAGGCACAACCTCCTTTAATTAACGGAAGGACAGTGGTCCAGGGGTAGAGCGTCGGCCTCCGGACACGAGGGTCGTGGATTAGAATCCCATGAGTAGCGGGATCTGCCCTGCGACCTTTCATAATCCACATTCGTCGCGAGAACTGGTTATGTATTCTTACAGTAAGCAGAATTGAGAGTGATCTAAGTTGAAAGAAATAGTTTCGCAATCGATGTAAACAAAATAAGTTTAACCTAACTAAACGAAGCAGTTACTGTCTGAGATTTCTACAAAGACGGCAAAGGTTTTACATTGGGTTTTTGCATTCGATATTAGACGTTTGACATCTTCAGTATATTAGTCAAACACATGCTCTTAGTTCATGAAATCTTTATTGTAAACAAGGAAAAAATGCATGGCGACAAAATATGGAAACAGGGCATTTTCATAACGGCTAGTGCAGAGTTACAGATATCGACATAAGTTTATTGTAGAATATGATACCATGCTGCTGATGCATGTCAACATTTCTCACACTTCCCAACATAGTTGTTGTGGATTGCGTTGATGACTTGAGTACACATGCTTAAAACATTTATTACAAACTTATTTTTCCATATTGGTTATTTACGAACTTTCCCTGCAAAATGTCAATCGATTCAGCTAGTTTAGAAGAGTGGTTTGTAGATCATACAATCAAGTTATTTCGCTGGTTGTTTGATTTCAGCTGATAGATTTGTTGGATCTTTTATTGGGCTTTCACATCGCGTCAACGAATCCTAAGTTATATTTCAATTACAGGGTCATCATTGATGGGCGGAACCCTTTACGTAGGTTAACTACCCGCTTGTCAAGATAGGTAAAACCATCACCATTTTGTTGGTAATCCAGAGCATTCCTCTTATGAACTTTTTGATACACTACCACCATGTTATTGTTTGGTAATTTCTTTTCAGCTGGAGACACCACTGACTTATCCGTCCAAGATGACACCGCTTCTGACGAATCAAAAAGTAAGTCGTGGACTTCACTTGTAGTTCGTTGGTTCGTTGTGGACTTATTTTGTCCTTTAAAGCCATACTTGCGCCCATTAACACTTAAATTGTGAAAGTTCTAGACTATTTGAAAATTAACTAAAAAGTAGTTTAAATTCCCTTTTACAGAGGAATTGAGACTTTAACATGTTCATGTGATGCTTTTAAAAGAGTGAATACTATAAGGTTTGTTACTATAAGGTTTGTTAACAATTAGCGATAAAACTAGGTCAGCCGAGAAACGTTAGGAACGAATAAAACCCAAGAAATTCTCCATTTTGAATGTTCACGTTGATAATATTGTATAAATGACAGCAGTTTTATGTGTTTCACGTGATTTGTCTAACCAGGTGATCGCCACTCATTAATCGGAGCTCTCCTTGCTATTACAGATGTTACTCGAATGTAAACAATGGAGTTAAATTGGTGGGCACATCGTTTGTCATAATGGCACTTTGAAAAATCGATAAAAGGTAGTGCAGGTGATATATTGCCATGTTCTTGTGGGTTTTCACTATGTTTCAACATATTCTATCATAATTCATAACTCATATTACCAAGTTTTGCAGTTTATCTGAGTGCTAGACTGCTTTCAAGAAATATAAAGAGACACCAGGGTATTACATCTTACTAAGGGTTTGGAAATAAGCTGGTATGATAAAAACTATTTTTCACTGTTGCTGGACATGGAAAACTAGCGCATTTTAGACACTTTATCTAATCTGCTAACACATGTCTTCTGGATATTGATCATGGAAAACAATTCTAACAAATGGGATTCTAAGAAATCCATACGAAAGGAACAAAACACGTCGGTTGTTACATCGATCTACAGTATGTAGGCTACATGGATGAAACCTTTCCCAATGGGAACTGAAAGTCGCCTATACATCGACCATGAACTGATCCGTCTCTAGAGTTGATAATTAATGTAGACCAAAATACAATGGTCGTGATTCATTTTGTTTATCTCAAATGGGTTTATCATCGCGTCAACACGTTTTTATTCATTTTGCGATGTCAGGTACATTACGGTTTAGGGAGACGCATACGTTACTGCCCATAAGGGCTGGTCAAGCCAGGTAGAACCATCGGTATTCCGTTACTCAGTCGGGAGACTACCTCTCCTGAAAGTCCATATTCGTCACCGGGATTTGAACCCTAGCATAGAGGGGCCATGGGTTTACAAGTTCTCTACTCTAACCACTAGGTCATGAAGGACCCAAATGGTAGTAAATGTTTTGTTTATTATAATTTTCTCGTAACACTCTATGCGGTGGATATCATTGCAACTATACTTGATGGTTTTTTTTATGATTTTAAAAGTGTCATAAACCGTGTGTTTTTTTCTGTTTTCTAGTTACCCTGTATGTGGTGGTCAGTATTGTAGTTATAGTCGCCCTATGTGGTCTGGCCGTGATGTGTATTTACATGCATAGAAAGGGGTAAGTTTGACCAAACAAGCACTCGTCCCATTGGCCAAGTTCTGTACATATATGTAATTATTCCCTATTGCATGCAATAGAGACCTATTCTTTAAAATGGCGTTACGTCTTACGCTCTACAGAAGAATCGCAGTCAAAGACCGACTACTAATATTTTGGACATGTGCGCCCGTCGACTGCGGTTTCTCTGCCGAGTGTTAGACGTGACGCCGTTATAAAGCATGGGTTACCATATACCACCAGAACCGGAGATTGATGGTCCCACACAATGTTGCTTCCATTATCAAAACAGGCGAAAACAGTAAGAAATACTTATTCCGCCATGGACGCGGCCATCTTGTTCAGACATACGATTGTAAACATTGGTCTCGTGATTCCTCGGCGTATCATAACAACGCAGCACAATACTATACTAAATGCTTCATGTTTGTGGAAGACTTACTTTAGTCTTGCAGTGACCCCTTAATAATTGTTGATGGCATGTTTTAAACAATAATTTGAGCAGTTGCAATTTTTACAATGGATACTGTCGCTACTTTGGATAACAAAGGCAGTTAACTCAATTAGTTAAAATCTAAATAATGGCATTCTCCTACGCAGTGATAATAATTGTTGATGGCATGTTTTAAACAATAATTTGAGCAGTTGCAATTTTTACAATGGATACTGTCGCTGCTTTGGATGACAAAGGAAGTTAACTCAATTAGTTAAAATCTAAATAATGGCATTCTCCTACGCAGTGATAATAATTGTTGATGGCATGTTTTAAACAATAATTTGAGCAGTTGCAATTTTTACAATGGATACTGTCGCTGCTTTGGATGACAAAGGAAGTTAACTCAATTAGTTAAAATCTAAATAATGGCATTCTCCTACGCAGTGATCTCCCTTTTCATTTTGATACTGTAGTGTAACAAAGGGAAGTACATTGTATTCCTGTGCGGAGTTTGAAATAATGGGCGTAAAAGTCTCCCTTGTATGAAATGAGCCAAATATTGAAAAAAAGCTACACTTGTATCCCTTATACTTATTCACAATCCATGGAGAATCCGTATCGGTTGCATGCGACGTTAAAAAAGACATTGACAAGAGTTAATCCTTATAATGCAGGATATTTTTCTAAAAATATATTTTTGCCTTCTCTGCTTTCCAAAACGTCAAATATCTGCTTTATTTCGTTGAGGAAAGATAATGAGAGTAGCAAACAGGTTAGATCACAGGCTGGACAGGCTGGACTAGATCTAACCTGTTTGCATAAGCATGAAATCGGTTCCAGCACTATAAGTGATTTAACGAACAATGTTGTTTTTTTCTATACCATGGGTATGGTAATGGTTGACCTTACCAAAAAGATTTACAAACCATGTAACTCTTATGAATTTGGCCTTGTTGTTAAGGCTTTACTCTCTCTCGATTATAGCATTGATACCTAGAAGCAAATCCAATGTTTGTTGAACGGTAGAACTCTTTGACATGAAGATCATTGGTTCGAAGCCCGTGAGAAGCGGTTTCTGCTTTGCGACCTAACACAAATTAACATTGGCGCAAGTACTAGTAATATATCAAGGAAAAGGAGTTGAGAGTGATTATTTTAAGAACTTGCATCTCAAACGATGTAAGACAGGCTAGTCTTAAATAAACTAGTTTACGACAGTTAATCTCTTAATTATCTAGGCATATCTACATGTATAAATTATAGCTTTTGAGGAAAACGACCTTTAATAACAAGACAGGTAAATAATAATAAAATAAATAGAGAAAAAAAGATAAAATCTCATGGAACTCTCGAACTCTATCTTGTTTTATCAAACGCTTGGCGAACACAATTGATCGTCTTCATTTCAGACGCTTGCAACTTCGACGGAAAAGCTTCCGAAACCTTTTACTACGCGGTTTTAGCACCGTCTCTCAACGTGGCGTCCTAGACAGCACGGGCGAATTCGAAATGGTCCAGACGGCTAGCGTTAGCAGCGACGACGGTGGTCAAGCGGTCGCTAGGGGCAACGATACACCCGGAAGAAGAAGCACCAACAGTGACCGGAAGTCTACGACGCCGAAGAAACCCGACCGGCGCCGAAGGACTTCGTCGTCCACGGCGAAGTACGAGAATGTGACCCTTGACCCGAACGCAGGGTTTGTGGTTCGGAAAAGCTTGAGTATGAATGCCGATTTTCCGTATATAGACAACACAGGTACTCTTGATCCCAAGGTGACAGTAGAGACGAACGAAGATGACGACGTTTTTCAGTGATAAACTGTGCTAGGTGCATTTTAACCCTTACGAGACACAAAATTGTTTTCTTTTTTCAACAATGTTTTCCAGAGTCGTCTGCAATAAACTGGTTAAATATGTCGTTAGTGTTTGGTTAAGTGTTAAAGTTAAATCCTTAGAATGCTGGGTAATTTTCTAAAAATAGATTTTTGTGTCGTCTGCTTTCAAAAACCTTCGATATCTACTTACTTTTAATGAGAAAAGATACTCAGAGCAGTAAGCAGGTTAGATCACAGGCCAGCCAAATTCTTAATTCCAAATTTCCTCACATCTGCGAACAAGCACTTTTAAAGTTGGTAGGAAATAGTCACAGTCACGAAAATATCGCTAAACGCTTTAAATGGATTCATCGCTCTAAAGTTATAATCAAGAAACGTTGCATGTTTATATATCTCTCTCAACAGGTTTATTCATGTTTTTGTGAAATGACTTTGCGATATGATACAACAATGTATGCATCTATGAATAATTTGTAATGTTTGTATTAAATGTACAAATGAGAACGCCATGGTTAAATCATTAGAATGATTTTTAGAAAATGTAGAATAGAAACTAGGTAAACGTTCCCCATAAAGGCTTGGAAAACTGGAAATAGTCCCACTTGATCATTTAAAGGGTAGTCCATCTAGATCCTTTATACAGTGAACCCGCTGCATCCTTAATACGGTAGTCGGCTGGAAATTCAACACGATAGTCCTGTTAGATTATTAGTACGGTAGTCCCGTAAGATTATTAGATCGATAGTCCCGCTTGATCCTTAATACAAAAGTCCCGCTGGATCTTTGAAACGGTAGTCCTGCTGGATCTCTAATACGGTAGTCCCACTGAATCCTTTATACGATAGTCCCGCTAGATCCTGTATATGGTAGTCCCACTGGTTTCTTAAAACGATAGTCCCGCTGGATTCTTTTTTCAATAGTTCCTCTGGATCCTTAATACGATAGACATGCTGGAACTTCAATACGGTAGTTCCGCTGGATCCTTAATACGGTAGACCCGCTAGATTCTTAAAACGAAAGTCCCGCTGGATTTTTTATACGAAAGGCATGCTGGATTATAAATTATAAATTATAAATAGTCCTGCTGGTTCCTTAATACGGTAGTCTTCTTGGATCGTTTATAAACTGGTCCCGCTGGATCATTGATACAATAGTCTCGCTGAATCCTTATTATGTAGTCTTACTTGATCCTTAATACGATAGTCCCGCTGGATACTTAATAAGGTAGTCCCGCTGTATCTTTAATACGGTCGTCCCACAAGATACTAAATACAGAAGTCCCGCCGGATCCTAAAGACGAAAGTCACACTGGATCTGGAATACATTTGCCCAACTGAATTCTTGATAAAATTGTCCCACTAGATCCTATTACGGTAGTCCCGCTGTATCTTTAATACGGTAGTCCCACAAGATACTAAATACAGAAGTCCCGCTGGATCCTAAAGACGAAAGTCATACTGGATCCAGAATACAATTGCCCAACTGGATTCTTGATATAGTTGTCCCACTAGATCATTAATACAGAAGTCCTGCTACATTCTTAATACAGTATTCCCGCTGTATATTAAACAAGGTAGTCCCACTGGATCATTAATACAGATGTCCCGCTGGAAACTTAAAACAGTATTCCCGCTGCATCCATAATACGATAGTCCCGCTGCATCCATAATACGATAGTCCCGCTGCATCCTTAATACGATCGTCCCGCTGGAACCTTAATACGATCGTCCCGCTGGAACCTTAATACAATAGTCCCGCTGGATCCTCAATTCGATAATCCTGTTGGATCCTTAATACAATAGTCCCCCTGGAACCTTAATACGATAGTCCCGCTGGAACCTTAATACGATAGTCCTGCTGGAACCTTAATACGATAATCCTGTTGGATCCTTAATACAATAGTCCCTCTGGAACCTTAATACGATAGTCCCGCTGGAACCTTAATACAATAGTCCCGCTGGAACCTTGATACGGTAATCCTGATGTATACTTAATACGGTATTCCTGCTGTATACTTAATACAATAGTTCCGCTGGAACGTTAATACGATAGTCCCACTGGAACCACGAAACGGTAATCCTGCTGTATACTTAATACAATAATTCCGTTTGATCCTTAATACAATGGTCCCGCTTTAACGTTAATACGACAGTCCCACTGGAACCACGAAACGGTAATCCTGCTGTATACTTAATACAATAATTCCGTTTGATCCTTAATACAATGGTCCCGCTGGAACCTTAATACGATAGTCCCGCTGGAACATTGATACGATAGTTCCGCTGGAACCTTGATCGCTGGATCCTTAATTCGGTAATCCTGCTAGATCCTTAACACGATAGTCCCGCTGGATACTTAATTCGGTAATCCTGCTGGAACCTTGATACGATAGTCCCGCTGGATCCTTAATTCGGTATTCCTGCTGGATACTTAATACGGTAGTCCTGCTGGATCCTAAATGCGGTAGTCTCGCTAAATACGATAGTCACGCCGGACCCTTAATGGGATACTTCTGCTGGAACCTTGATACGATATTCCCGCTGGAACCTTGGTACGGTAGTCCTGCTGGATCCTTAATACGGTAGTCCTGCTGGATTCTTAATTCGATAGTCCCGCTGGATCCTTAATTCGATAGTCCCGCTGGATCCTTAATTCGATAGTCCCGCTGAATCCTTAATACGAAAGTCCCGCTGGATCCTTAACTCGGTAGTCCCTCTGGATCATTAATACGGTTGTCCTGATGGATCCTTAATTCGATAGTCCCGCTGGATCCTTAATACGGTAGTCCCGCTGGATCCTTAATTCGATAGTCCCGCTGGATACTTAATACGGTAGTTTCGCTGGATCCTTAATTCGATAGTCCCGTTGGATCCTTAATACAAAAGTCCCGTTGGATCCTTAATTCGATAGTCCTGCTGCATCCTTAAAACGGTAGTCCTGCTGGATACTTAATACGATAGTCCCGCTGGAACCTTAATACGATAGTCCCGCTGGATCCTTCATTCGGTAGTCACTCTGGATCCTTAATTCGGTAGTCCCGCTGGATCCTTAATATTGTAGTCCTTCCGGTTCAAAATACCGCGGAACTTCAATTTTTGTAAGGGGAGGGGCACGTCCTTTGTGAAAAAAACATTTTTCTAGCCTTGCACGCAGATACAGATGGTGACATCAATTTTCAACCTGCAAATGCGAAAGTGTCTACAAATACTACGGCGCAAAAAGCCAAACTAAAGAAAAAAAATCAAAATTTGACTCTATTTTGTTTTCTTCAACCCTTATAGTGCTGGAACCGACTTCATGCTTATGCAGACAGTTTTCTACTATGTTTATCTTTCCTCGTCAACATTAAGGAGATATTTATGGTTTTGGAAAGCAGACAAAAATCTAATTATAGAAAATTACGCGGCATTCTAAGGGTAAAAGAAACAATCAAAAACAAGACTTGATTCTATTTTGTTTTCTTTAAGTAAAGCGTATTACATTTCTCCAGAATAAATCCCTTTTCTCAGTTTCTCATCCGATTAATGTGGCTTAAGTCAGCAGAATGACGTAAAAGCCGGTGGCCATGTAGTTTGATTTATTCATTTAGGAGGGACGGAATTCTTTTGTTTTGTTTTAAAGCTGCATATTCAACGAAGTAAGGAAATTTGAAATTTAAAACAGTACTTCTTTAAAACTGTATACACTTGTACTGATGTAAAGGACGCACTGGAGAAAAGCCAATTCATACAATTTAACAAACCCTGTATCATTTCAACGACATTTTTATCTTCAAATATTTATCATCTGTGTACAAGTACCTGTAATACTTCCATAAAAAGAAAATCTACAATATCGATTAGGCATTTAGCAGATTGTCTTTAATTCCATTGTTTAAGATTTTCAAAATACCTTCTTTGGCATTCTTCTTCCTCTTCTATTCGTTCGTTCTACACAGTCAAGCCAGTCTCTGCGAATAACATGGTGGTCTTCTTTAGGTCCATTCGGAACACCTCGGCCATTTCTTAAAATAACCTCGGAGGTAATGGGGAGCCGTTTGCCGTTTGTCCGTTTGCAATCGTATCTACTCGGAAATCCCCGGCACAAGCCGGGGATTGCCGAAAAGAGCCGATTGACAAAATATGAAACAAAGATGTGTTGATATGATCATCTTTAAGGAAAAGGGTAAAAAAACATTCAATTGTGATATATAACCAATTTGTGTGTATTTGAATACGTTTTAAGTTTCTGTGTGCATTTTGCGTTATCCGTCGGAAATAAGGCGAATTACCCCAGGATTTCTGGTGTATTCATGTACTGCCTACGAGGTATATCTTCCGACTTGTTACGGGGATTGCCGATTAGATACGATTGCTTCAGGTCCTCTACGTCTCCGTGTAGCTTGCGGTTCAGTGGGACAGCCGATGGCCACGTTTCAGTTCTCTCCTGAACGTATCTCTTGTATTACTGGAGGACATTCACTGATGTTTGCTCATCTTACTTCGTTGACGTCAGAAGATTATGTATTTGTATTGGTGCTTAACGCTGTTTTCCACAGTTTTTCAGTACTATCTCATGGATATGTGCAGGATTATTTTGTTTATACTATGATCAAGCAGAGGTCTAAATTGAAAGAGACTTATTCCACTAGCACATTTCTTCATTTCATCTCTAAGTCCTATATTGTTGGTACACATTAGAATCGTCTTGTCGAGACGATTCTAATGTGTACCACCGATATAGGGTTTATCTTGTAGTTCTTATTTTAGTCGAGACGATTCTAATGTGTACCACCGATATAGGGTTTATCTTGTAGTTCTTATTTTAGTCGAGGCGATTCTAATGTGTACCACCGACATAGGGTTTATCTTGTAGTTCTTATTTTAGTCGAGACGATTCTAATGTATACCACCGATGTAGGGTTTATCTTATAGTTCTTATTTTAGTTGAGACGATTCTAATGTTTACCACCGACATAGGTTTTATCTTGTAGTTCTTATTTTAGTCGAGACGATTCTAATGTGTACCACCGACATAGGGTTTATCTTGTAGTTCTTATTTTAGTCGAGACGATTCTAATGTGTACCACCGATATAAGGTTTATCTTGTAGTTCTTATTTTAGTCGAGACGATTCTAATGTGTACCACCGACATAGGGTTTATCTTGTAGTTCTTATTTTAGTCGAGACGATTCTAATGTGTACCACCGATATAGGGTTTATCTTGTAGTTCTTATTTTAGTCGAGACGATTCTAATGTGTACCACCGATATAGGGTTTATCTTGTAGTTCTTATTTTAGTCGAGACGATTCTAATGTGTACCACCGATATAGGGTTTATCTTGTAGTTCTTATTTTAGTCGAGACGATTCTAATGTGTACCACCGATATAGGGTTTATCTTGTAGTTCTTATTTTAGTCGAGACGATTCTAATGTGTACCACCGATATAGGGTTTATCTTGTAGTTCTTATTTTAGTCGAGACGATTCTAATGTTTACCACCGACATAGGTTTTATCTTGTAGTTCTTATTTTAGTCGAGACGATTCTAATGTGTACCACCGACATAGGGTTTATCTTGTAGTTCTTATTTTAGTCGAGACGATTCTAATGTATACCACCGATGTAGGGTTTATCTTATAGTTCTTATTTTAGTTGAGACGATTCTAATGTTTACCACCGACATAGGTTTTATCTTGTAGTTCTTATTTTAGTCGAGACGATTCTAATGTGTACCACCGACATAGGGTTTATCTTGTAGTTCTTATTTTAGTCGAGACGATTCTAATGTGTACCACCGATATAGGATTTATCTTGTAGTTCTTATTTTAGTCGAGACGATTCTAATGTGTACCACCGACATAGGGTTTATCTTGTAGTTCTTATTTTAGTCGAGACGATTCTAATGTGTACCACCGATATAGGGTTTATCTTGTAGTTCTTATTTTAGTCGAGACGATTCTAATGTGTACCACCGATATAGGGTTTATCTTGTAGTTCTTATTTTAGTCGAGACGATTCTAATGTGTACCACCGATATAGGTTTATCTTGTAGTTCTTATTTTAGTCGAGACGATTCTAATGTGTACCACCGACATAGGGTTTATCTTGTAGTTCTTATTTTAGTCGAGACGATTCTAATGTGTACCACCGACATAGGGTTTATCTTGTAGTTCTTATTTTAGTCGAGACGATTCTAATGTGTACCACCGACATAGGATTTATCTTGTAGTTCTTATTTTAGTCGAGACGATTCTAATGTGTACCACCGATATAGGGTTTATCTTGTAGTTCTTATTTTAGTCGAGACGATTCTAATGTTTACCACCGACATAGGTTTTATCTTGTAGTTCTTATTTTAGTCGAGACGATTCTAATGTGTACCACCGACATAGGGTTTATCTTGTAGTTCTTATTTTAGTCGAGACGATTCTACGTGTACCACCGATATAGGTTTATCTTGTAGTTCCCCTTATTTTAGTCGAGACGATTCTAATGTGTACCACCGATATAGGTTTATCTTGTAGTTCTCTACCAGTCGAGACACTTAATGTGTGTACCACCGGACATAGGGTTTATTCCTTGTAGTTCTATTTTAGTCGAGATGATTCTAATGTACCACCGACATAGGGTTTATCTTGTAGTTCTTATTTGCCGAGATGATTCTAATGTAAAAATTACAATCGACATAGATTTATCTCTAGTTCTTATTTAGCCGAGACGACTCTTCTAACAATGTGTACCAATTGATATAGGGTTTATCTTGTAGTTCTTATTTTAGTCGAGACGATTCTAATGTACCACCTGACATATAGGTTTATCTTGTAGTTCTTATTTTAGTCGAGAGACGATCTTCTAATGTGCACCACCGACATAGGCTTATCTTGTAGTTCTTATTTTAGTCGAGACGATTCTAATGTGTACCGCTACCGATATAGGATTTGACGTACTAACACCGATAGGGTTTATCTTGTAGTTCTTATTTTAGTCGAGACGATTCTAATGTGTACCACCGATATAGGTTTATCTTGTAGTTCCTTATTTTAGTCGAGACGATTCTAATGCAAGTACCACCGATATAGGGTTTATCTTGTAGTTCTTATTTTAGTCGAGAGACGATTCTAATGTAAAAATTACCGATAGGATTTATCTTGTAGTTCTTATTTTAGTCGAGACGATTCTAATGTGTACCACCGATATAGAGTTTATCTTGTAGTTCTTATTTTAGTCGAGACGATTCTAATGTGTACCACCGATATAGGGTTTATCTTGTAGTTCTTATTTTAGTCGAGACGATTCTAATGTG
>OX401411.1:30835111-30952611 GCA_947846245.1 Cerastoderma edule
GAATTAAGAATTGAATTACGGTAAAAGAAATTTGATCGGGTAGAAAGTAAATAGTGAAAGCTTTCATTTCACAAGCTCACTGGAATACAATCGGAACTCTTCGGCAAATTCCGGCAGGCCGGTTCAGTCAGTGTGGCCCACCAACATCGCCGAGGGTTTCCGATTGACTGGAATACTGATGACGCGATATAAAAAGCAATTACAAATAGACCCATGAATTAATTGACTGCGCAATAAGCAAAAAACAGACGAACACTGAATGACCAATCCTCCTTTTCCACCTTCGCCTTATCAGCTCTTCCGATTCGGATATATACTATTTGCTTACGGCACACATGCGTAAATATAGGTTTGATAAATCACTTATTTTTTTGCATGTCTACTTTTCGTTTTTTGTGAATGGCGGATGATTCACTTCCCCTGAGGCGGTCTTATCAAATTGACCTATTAGATAAAAGCACGTCTGTCTGAACACTTACTACGAAACATTAAATTATCTTTTGAATTGCCCGCCCGTTGCTAACGATTGCTCTCGACCCAGATTCGAATTACAAATCGCCATGTAACTTGAAGGAGGGAAACGTTTATGGGATTATAAACGTTTTGAATGAAATTGATCGACCTGGATCAGTCTGTGCTTTATCGCAGAGTCTGATCTGTGAAGATGCTTATCGTACCTGGTGTACCTTTGTATAGTTTTAGCATCATGGAAGCCATAGCCAAGTATGGTACTTGTAAGTCGAGGAAAGTCGTTAGTAAACTGAAAAATTGGTGACACGGCATTAACCCTTTACCAAACACCAAATTTTCGACTGTTCCAAATTGAAGGAGTTTGCAGACGACATTTCAAAATGTGATGAAATTGGAAAATAATCTTCTGATAGGGTAGAAAACCTTGTGGGTAAAGGAGAAATTGGTTGCAACGAGCAATTTATCCTTTTCCCACAATGTTTTCCAGAGTCGTCTGCAACAAAGTGGTTAAAAGCAGGATTTGCTCCAAAAGAGCAATGTAAATTGCCATAACGACCCAGTTATCACATGTTATTGCTTTTTTTAAGCAAATGGTCTTTGTGGCTGATGTTGCGATGTTTTGGGATTTAAACCTAGCTGTGCGTGCATGCAGGAATGGCTTTAACCAACTTCAAATCCTTATGTGAAGGTTTAGTTAGCAAAATGATGGATTTAAATTCACAATCTCTCTCTAGATGATGAATGATTACCATTCTAAAGCTTTAAAGTTTGGATGACATAAAAAGATAATAAACACATTGATTAATTTTTTGCTCATTTATATTCGATATTGCTCAAACCTATATGTACCGGTTTGAACTGCGATATTAAAGTTGCCGAGTTCGTTGTTTTTTTTGTGACTGAATCATGATTTCGAATGTTTTTTCTTTCTTTGTGTGTGACATTAACTGAAAAAACGGTACGATTTAAGCGTTATTAAATACATGCCGACCTGTAGAAAACTAGGCATCTAAATTATAGAGATAATCTCAAAAACTGTGTTCTGTGACTTTTTTCACATATTGTGTTCTGCATTTCTGTGTTATTTAGATTTCTTTTCCTTTAAAGAAGTAAGGAAAGAAGTGTTGTAATTAAAGTTCAGAAAAAAAAATAAAGACAAACAGGAAAAAACACGCAAGTACGGGGGAAATCCCCCCGGATTTTGTGCAAGGACCTTTTCGACGTTTACCTGGTAATCGAGTGATGCACTGTTTACACTTGTTTCATTTTACCACAGCCCTTGACAATGCTCGCCTTCTTACGGTCGCCCATTTATCATTCACAAAGATGGGAAAAGGGCATGTTTTTTGTAAACCGATATATATATATATATATATATATATATATATATATATATATATATATATATATATATATATATATATATATATATATATATATATATATATATATATATATATATATATATATATATATATATATATATATATATATATATTTGAGTTTTTAAAACTGATAGAACAGAAACACGGTGTCTAAGACGAAGAAAGCTGATGTTTTCTTTCTAATATTGCTTAAAACCCACTGGGATGCAAGAAAATTGCTCGTCATGGTATTTCCTGTTCTAGCGATTTTTATCTTTTTATCCATTTTGTATATACTTCAGTACCCTTGGTCCCTTCCAAGATTAACTTTCACTTTACTGGAATTGCTGCAGAAGAAATGTCACAAAGGGATAAAATGCTCATACTGAGGAATGTATCCATTGGTCACAATTGTCTATACCAAGCATTACCATCCTTAATAAAATCTTTGCTTGTTAGTTATTGTTGTCATTCGTTGCTATTACATGTAGTATAAAGCCGTCAGATATTCCAATCAGGTATAATGGGTTTAATCTATATGCATACATGTACTGAGGAGTGCTGAAGAGTCTATATTTCACCTTTTCATGCTTCCTGTATGGTGACATTGGGTTCCTCGGTTTAATCCTCAATCGCGTCACTTGTACTTTTCGTTCGGATGTCCTTACGCAATGAATTTTGACAATACAGTGTCACAACAACACCTTAGAAAATGTTTACGTGGTTGATAATACCTTTCTTTTAGCATATTTCAAAACAAGTTCTTATTGTTTTACTTTAGTATTGTTTTTTTTTGATAAGTTTGTTTTTTCCTCCGAATGCACTTTTTGTGTGTTTTGCAGTTCTAAGAGTCTGCATTGTTTGATACCATCCCGTGATATTCTGTTCTTCTTCACCGTTAACGAAGTATTCAAGAATAAGTTCGTGTTAACTATCCGAAGCTGTCGATGCGCTTTAAAACCCAAATCATTCATTCAGATACTAAATGTTAGTAAAACAAGATCAATAATCTTAACAACGAATACGTGGGTAAATGAATGGACGATCGAATTCGTGAATGAATGAGTGTGTCTTCGACTGAAGTTTAAGGTCTCGTGATTACGTTATCGGCGTACCTCGTTTTTTTTCCAGCCGGAAACTCAACTCGGTTAAACGTACCACCCTTTCCGTTTTCAACGGTGAGAACATGGAAAAATTCAACATCTATTCCAAGATTTTGCGATTTAGTAAAAAATAAAGAAAAGAAAAAGGCTTTTTTGATACCAATGTAAATAGGAAACGTATTTTATCACCAAGAATAGCATGCAATGAAAGCAGTAATTGTCATGTCTTTGATCTAGAACAGAAATAATAAATTCAGGGTTTGACATCTTGTTCTTGTGTAACCGTACTGGTAAGCATCTCTGCAAGTACGCTTTGGTTTCCTCTGTAGAAAGTCCATGGCTCATAAATTATTGTAAACGAGCTTTATTCCTTAGACTGCTGGGTATTTTCCTAAAAAATAGATTCTTATGTCGTCTGATTTTCAAACCCTTAAATATCTGCTTAGCGTTGATGAGGAAAGATATTCAGAGTAGCAAACAGGTTTACTTGGCGGCTGGCCTGGATCTAACCTGTTTGCATAAGCATAAAGTCGGTTTCGCCACTGTAAGCGTTAAAGCTGAAGTGGCATCAATATCAACTCGCTAGCCGCCTAGTTTCGCTCTGATTTGTTCCGAAGGGTGTTTACGAGTGCACGAAGATGACGTCAGCAAAGTAAGATTGTAGATTAAAGCTTCATGTCTTATCAAACTTTAAGATATGTCCACAAGGGAAAGCAGCAAATCGATAAGGCTTGTACTTACAGTGTGTTTGGTGTCCAGCGTGGTCTAGAGGTTGGTGTGGCGGACTTAAAACTCGGGGATACTGGATTCGAGCCCCACCAATACCCCTGTCTTCGTGGGAATGACCTTTGTCAAGTCTCTTCAGAGCCCTAGCCTAGTTCTGGTGAATCCAGGAAAGCCGTTAAATAACTGAAAAAATGTTGATACGACGTTAAACACCATACGAAATGGGCTGGTGTTATGTCAAGAACGATACAAAGATGCACCGAAGAATCTATTGACAATAAAATATTACAATTGTATGAACAATTTCACACGACAAAGGTACATTGTGCATGCCTCTGTTTATAAGACGATGAACGGCATGGTAACAGCATTTTCGTTATGTTACGGCTTACCAGGATTTTATTTGCACTAAGACAGGCTCCCCAGTGTCTTGCCCATTGACGCTCCCACGAAATATGCTAGTGCTCTAGCCTGAATTAACCCTTATAGTGCTGGAGCCGACTTCAAGCTAATGTCAATCGGTTGGATCCAGGCTAGATGCAACCTGTTTGCTACTTCACTGTAATTAAGCAGTTATTCAAGGTTTTAAAAAGCAAAAGACGCAAAAATCCATTTTTGGATATTACCCAGCATTGTAAGGGTTCATTTCCATTCATCTTCGATTGAACATAGGTATTTTTGTTTAAATCAACCATCCTATACGTCCCGTACTTTATTCACCAGTCTATGTACGGCTCGTTTATTCCACCTGTCCCACGGAGCTCTCTCGTATCTCTAAGCAAAGTGTCACAATCGAATCGCACTTTGCCTCCCCCGAAACTGTTTGCACACCTATATTTTACTTGTAGTGGGCTGGCAGAAAAGGGGCTCTTACGGATCTAAGGAAAAGTGCTCATGATTTCTCTTTGGATTGATATACCTGTGATATCAAGTCTCAAGATTGACCAATGGGTACTGGGATGTCCAGTGGTCAAGGAAGATAACTTGCTATTCGGGGGTTCAAAAGTTCCTTCTTAATCGACCATGTTGATAACGTTGAAATGTCTTTTGGCATAACACTTCAGGGGCCTTGCCTAGCACTGGAAAATCCAAGGGAAGTCGTTATATAAGTGATCAAAACAAGCAGTTGAAACAGCGTTCAGTATCTTATCAAATAGCTGATCATTGATGATATTCTTCATATTGATTTGTATTTCATGCAATAGTTTAGTCTTTTTGACTCTTTCGAAGCACATTTCCTTAAAATGTAATATTTTGCCTTGATGAGCCTATTTATACAATTAAGAGGGGCCCTCCGTGTCCTAGTAGTTACAGTACTTGATTCAAATTACCTTGGCCATTCTCCGTATGGGATCAAATCCTGGAGATCGCATTAAGATTGCAATGAGAGTTAGTCTCATGACAGACTTACGGCGTATCAACTGGATCTATTCGGTTTGGCAAGCCCTTTACGATGTAAAATCCATAGAATAGATAAAAAAAAATAAGGGTAAAAGAGGAAAAAGAACGTTGGTGAATGATCCGCACCGCCACAACCTATCCAGCATGGTATTTCATACGTAAGACCAGATTATTGCTGCAGAGCTCTCTCCACCAAAGGCATAATGTGACGTCTCGCATTAGACTGTGCGAAACGCACAGGCTAATGCGAGACGTAACATTACGCAAATACGCAGATGCCGTATTGAACGTTTTGTCCCGTATCTTACCATTCATGATATAAATTATCCAGTAGGTTTATTTTGTGCAGACTTATCAACGGGTAACCTATATAGCGTCGATGAGTCATTCGATTTTTGTCAATGAAACTTTTTTTCTCCGATTTTTTTTTAAATTTATTATTTTACAAATTGAGATCGGTGCAATCAGCTTATCTCGTGACAGTCCCAAGTTTACCCTTGATAATCATGCTTTACTCGTAGGTAATAATATTTTCTTGAAATTAAACAGCGTTTCGAACAATTATTTTTCTTTCCTTTATATAGAGTTAAAGCAATGTCAACAATATTTTAGTTTTTTAACGGCGTCCTTGGATTCTCCAGTGATATTCGAGGGATCTGGAGCGCCTTGCAGAAGGACAAACCATGAAATCAGAGAACCGCTGGGACTCGAACAAGGGACCCATTCCTGAGTTCTTAGACCGCCACCTCATCCACTGGGCCATGCACGAACCTTTAAATATTTACGGTATAAGTACATCGCTGTGTTATCTTACTCATTCATGCGTCGTCGTTGATGATCTTTAAATTCCAAACTTAGAAATGTTCTTGCCATGCAGTCCAGAATGTCACATTTGGGGACTCAAACCTAGGACGACCGGTCGCAGGAACCCGACTGAGAAATGTTACCAGAATTCAACCGCATAAGATAAGTGATGTCTTCACATTTCAACGCGTACGTTACTCGTAGATGGATCTGGAGTATTTTTTCGTTTATCCCCAAAAAAAACAGGATTATCAAGAGACTCGTCTGTAAATGATGTTTATTTCGGACATGCATGCGTATACTTCAATGACAAATGAATTAATAAAATGATATAAATCGTAACTCTATATCCTTGAACATAGGCTTGTCGCCAAGCCTTAAACCCTTCTCAAAGGCTGAATTTATACGAACGTTGGCTCATGTGCTAGTACAAAACGTCTGTTTGAATAGATGTATGGTATTAAATTGCTTTCATTATATTGTGTATATATGGTGTTTAACGCCGTTTCAAAGAATCTCCGGTTTGTACGGCTTTCCTAGATAACCAGTAATATGTAGTATTCTGTAGTGTCTTGCCAAAGGGCAATCCTACGAAAAACCCATGTCTTTTATAGACTTGGTATAACCGTGAAAAGTGGCTCATGAGCAAAGCTGACTGGCCCTTTAACTAGAGGTGACACTATAAAAACAAAAAAAATACGTATTTCCTGATAAAAAGGATTTCTAGAGATCCATTTAAAGAACAGCTATTTAATTGTGTTCCTTCTATATTTCAAAACTATAATGCATATAACAATATTTTGCCGATATCTTTTGAATCCCAACAATATAGGCTTTGGAGACCAATTTTCCTATCTTGAAAGCAAAAGCAACTACATTCCCTTAATGTTAGCCGTATACATTAAATTACAAAAGAAGACAATGGTCGCTCTTAATCCAACAAAAGGTGCAAACGCTCTTAATAGAATGAAGGAAATGCGACCATTATGGATTTACAGCGACGAAACGTAATTAATAAAATCTAACGAATACTGCGTAGTAAGCCGTTTTAGTGATAGATTAGGGGGAGTTCACACGGCCCATGCTTGAATTACGAAACCTGCCAAATCGTCAATACCCCGATTAACGTATACACAAATAGAACTTTGTTATTCGTGTTTTTTGAAGGGGGGTCGTACACTTAAAGATAAGTGTACAATATTTTCACCATATTGTAATTTTTGACTGGTCGAATCCGAAAGCATTAACATACGACAAAACGCTTAAAAAGATGATGATAGAAACCATTATGACAAATTGAACATTGTTAATTATAGGCAAATGATCGTTTTTTGATGATTCAACATTAGTTACTTTAACATTGGTATTATGGAGGAAGGACTATATGCTCATATTGGGTAAAACACCACTACCTCATTTGTAGGAGGCAATTCATTTATTTACATGCGGTAATGAAGATAAATGTGAACTTAAAACGAATACAATCATTATAATTATAGGTCCATAATCAAAGAGAAAGAACAGTTTAATAAGAGAAATTGTTTAAAGATTGAGAATTGCAAATTACCCCTAATAGGCGTGCTCACTCGTTTATTGTATAATGCATTCATAAAGAATCGATCATTTTCCCATTGAACATCGTACAGTTCAGTGTGTACAATGAATGAATTCTGAATGTAAGTTTATAACATCCGCTGGATATTTTTCTCGTAACTTCCTTCATTTCATTTCGTTTAATATTAAAGCATAAGCTTGTATATTGTAAACAAATGAATAAATTATGTTCAAATATTACCATTTCCATAATCAAGTAAAATGAAGAAATATAATTCACACAGAAAGCGCACATAAGTGATTCATCAACGCGATATAATTGAAACAAGTTGAAATGAACGTAACCGTTTCCCAATACGATAAACAATACGCATTTTAACCACATTCATATCAAAGTTGTTTGTGGACAGATATGAATGTTTGAAAAGCAAAATAACATGTCGTTTGAACAATACAGTTTTGATGTATGCTATTCGATTAAAAGTAGTTATTGAAAGAATAATTATTTCAGACAGAAAGCTATATTGTTTCCAAATATGCACTGTATAAATGCGGTATATTAATATTAAAAAAAAAAGAAGAAAAAAACGATGCAACGCTTTTTGGCAATGTTTTACAAAACAACTTAAAGGAAATGTTCGCACAAGTAAAAATTGTCGAACATGGATATCATCTTAAATGAAAACACGTTATTGCCATGCGACATGTCATTGGAAGCGTCTCGGAGAGATGATTCCAATAATTTGTTACTTTGCAATATTGTATAAAATTGGAAAGGGAGGGAATGTTGTTTTTAACTTGCGCAAAATTTTAGCATAGAATGTTTAGTAAAACGGTACCCTGTTGAGGATATATCTGGAGTATGACCGCTGTGCTAAATATGAAGTACTATTTTTTTTTCTTACAATACAATACAATACAAAATCTTTATTTCACTCGGCTCCTTTTACAGAAGACATGTTGAAACAGCGTTAAACGCAAACACAATTAATCAAACCAATAGCAATTAATGTAGCTCTTTACATATTGTAAATTGTAATACGAAGTCCCCTTACGGGAAAACATTTTAAAAGACATCAGTTTGATTTTTGATTGATCTTGATCAATTATAAAAACGTTAGAAAGCAGTTTTTTATTGGCCAACCTTTAAATGTTCGTCAATATGTTACCGCAACTTCAACTCGCTGTAGTGACCTAATGTCCCCTCCGTGTCAGAGCAAAATGTGGATCAATGAATTATTAAAACTTTCGGTCGGTTAGGGTGACGGTGTGCGATGATTCCAGCCATTTCGAATAATACAGAGAAACAGATCTTTTAACACAACTATTCTTTGATACCTCACACGGACGCATCTGTTGAAGAAGTCTACAGAAACCACTGTGACAAAATGATAGATAACGTAGTCAGAAATCAAACGAACTTGTTCAATTGATTTTAACGCACTCTTAACATTTTTCCTCTATTACTACGGTTTTCAGGAATTGTCAAGTAATGGGCCAACATACTAAAGGATACCATTCCTGCGAAGCCCGTGGAGCTCAAACCCAGGGCTCCCTGAGCTGCATATTACTCCTCCTTAACCCTTTCCCAAACGCCAAATTTTCGACTGTCCCAACAGTTTGCAGACGACATTTCAAAATCTGATGAAATTTGAAAAAGATCTTCTGATAGGGCAGAGAGCATTGAGGGAAAAGGAGAAAGAGTCGCCTGCCACAACGTGGTTAAATGTCGTTATTGTTTGCGAAAGGGTTAAACCCTGAACCACATATGTAGTATACTATAAGTAGTATATCAACATTATACAATATGTCTACATGTACATGTGGATATTTTGGCACCAAAGTGATATGTTTGCACTTTCTTCTCTTTATATCGAATTAATAAGTCAAAATACCGAGATATTCTAGTCGTTATTTTGAGTTGATAAGTCGAAATACCGAGATAGATTAGAGGGGTTATTTGACCAATCAGATGATCTGTTGTATTTCATTTTGCTCACAATCATGAACGATAACTTGCACCATACTTCGATGGTACATTGACTTAAAAAGCTTCCTTTCTTCCATTTCATTTGTTCAAATCGAAAAAGATCGCACATGGTATTCCTTTATAACCAACGTTCACAATTGATGGGTGGTATTTAACATACATCAAATGTGATCTGTCACCTTCATTGTAACTGATTGTTTTAAAAAGACAAATATGTTACGGGAATTTTTGGCTGTTTCGTAGCGAAATAGAACTCCATCATTACCTCGCTGTCAAACAAAAGTACAGCATATCCTTAGTGTTAATGAAGAAGATGCTGCTTTGGTGTTTGACAGCGAGACAAAGCTTATGCTTCTTTTATGCCGTAAATAAACTGTATATATTCCGTTATATCTACAAATACGACTTGTCTATTTTGAAAGGGTGTGTGTGTGTTTCTTTTTTCTTTTTTGGGGGGGGGGGGGGGGTCCAATGGTCCAATGGTTAAGGTGGTGGTATTTAAATAGGGGGTCCAGAGTTCAATAGCCACTGGCTCCATCGATTTCGTAGCTGCAGACTCAAACAGAGTTAAGTTCCCGTTTCGCTCCCACATGCATTTTATATGTGAGGAACAGAAGATATATTTGTTATCTTCGATGGCTCTTAACACAATTAATTAAAGGCAGACTTTTAAAATGGTTTGACGTATAAACATTTTTTCTAATACATTTTTATTAACCTACGCTTGCTGCGCCCTCGATCTAACTTCCATTTACATCTTAGATTCTTTAATCAAATGAAAAATATTTTAAACGTTTGCATGTATGTATGCTTCTGCCTTGGTAAGTCATGTCCTAACTAAAAACCTGTTAACACCAAGTTTATCCCAATGGATTGGTTGATCTTCGATGACTCTCAACACAATTAATCAAAGGCAGACATTTTGTGCGGTATGACTTGTAAATATCTATTTCTATTACGTTTTTTTTATGAACCTAATATGCCCCCTTGTTAAAACTTCCATTTACATCTAAGATTCGGCAATTAAATAAAAAGTATTTTAAATGTTTATTTCTGCTTCTGTCGTGGGAAGCCATGTTATAACAGAGAAATTGTTGACACGATGTAAATCCCAATGTATTGGTTGATCTTCGACGACTCTCAACGCAATTAATCAAAGGCAATGTTTCGACGCGGTACATGTATGAATCATATATACAAACATACGTCGTCTTATCTAATACGTTTTTTATGAACCTACTTTGCGCCCTCGATCAAACTTCCATTTACATATAAGATTCGTTAATTGAATGAAAAAGTCAATTATCGCGGTACAGCAAATTGCTTTCATTTGAGCATCGTTGAGGATTCTAAACCCTTTCCCAAACGACAAATTTTCGACTGTCCCAAATTGAAAGAATTTGCAGACGACATTTCAAAATGTGATGAAATTGAACAATATTCTTCAGAAAGAGCAGAAAACCTTGTTACGAGCAATTTCTCCTTCTCCCACAATGGTTTTCTTAAGCCGTCTGCAACAAAGTCGTCCAAAGTCGTTATTGTTTGGGAAAGGGTTACCTTGAAGATATTACACGAAGAAGGTAAACGTGCGACCATAATTTCGTTACATTAATCAATGATTAATTCAATTGCTTTATTACTTCAGAAATTGAATTGATTATCATCATTTTAGTTGTTTAGCCTTGCTTAGCATGTGGTTGTGGTATAGAACTTTAAACACCGGGATCCTGGGCTTAATCCCCACCTCCGTCACTTGATTTATTCACGGGAGGTATATGTACCATGGCAAGATACTACAGAGCTCTGACTAGTACTGGGTAAAACCCAGGCAAGCCGTGAAATAACTGAAATACTGTTGACACGGTGTTAATTCCACTATAGAAGAGAAACAAAGCAGAAGTTAGCTGGGCCAATGTGTCTCTTACTTTTACATCTGGAAGCACTTGTTCGATATAAGTTGTTTGCTCATATATACCGGTGTACCCAGGATATACCAGATTAACAAAGTATTTCGTATCCTCGTAACACGTGAAACAGGATTAAAGCATGACATGCCTTATTGCATCAGCAACGAATGTCCTTTTGGGCAAACATTGTTATAAATAGTAAGAAAACGTCCACGCCATGGACTTTCGTTTTCGTTTTTTTTTGCTTTTCACATGCAGCATAATTTACATATGCTAAAGGAAAGAACATAGTTTCGTATTTGCTAAACATCTTTTTTTTATTGTCATTTGAGTTCAAAGAGTATCTATACAGCTCAAATGAAACTATCAATCAATTCAGCCTTATTATTTACAAAACTAACACATGTTTGGCCTCTTTGAAATCTTTGAATTAAAAACATCTGAATGCATTAAAAAAAGAGGCCTGATTTTCTTATGATAGTAGCATACATATTATATTTCCAAGTCACTCTGAATGAATATACGCATATGAGACATTAGTTCGAGGATTTAAGCCACTTTCAACATGTCTCTTTTACATTTTCGAAACCCCAAACCAATTGCAAAGCTGTACATCGTTTACATATCATGTCACCACAAACTGGTGTACAATTGTCAATTCTAATACGTGTGCGTTTCCATTTTTCTTTTTATTCGACCCAATTACAAAGATGTACTTTCAGCATGTAGCATGTCACCAAACACTGTTGTACCATCGTCAAAATATATTCGTATGCCTCTGCATTTATCTTTACGTTCGACCCAATTGCAAAGTAAAACATCTATTGTGTATTATGTTAGCGCAAAACGGATGTACATCGTCAAAATAGATATTTATGCTTCTGCATGTTCTTTAACGTTTGACCCAATTTCAAACCCGTACAGCTATATTATGAATCAAGTCACCGCAAACTGATGAACCATCATCAATATAGATACTGTTGCTTCTGCATGTTCTTTAACGTTTGACCCAATTGCAAAGCCGTACAGCTATATTATATCATGTCACTGCAAACTGATATTGCGTTGTCAATTTTCATACTTGTACTTCTGCATATATCTTTACGTTCTACCTAATTGCAAAAATACACTTATATTACATATCATATCATCGCAAACTGATGTAGCATTGTCAATATAAGTATATGTGATTTGGCATTTGTCCTTTTATTCGACCTTTTATTGAAAAGAAATACAACTATTATATATCATTATATATCATGTCAACGCTTGCAGATGTCCATGTAATAACATAAATACGTGTGCTTCTGCATTTATCTTTACGTTCGACCCAATTACAAAGAAGCACATTTATTATGAATCATGTCACCGCAAACTGATGTAGCGTTATCAATATAAATACCTTGAGCGCGTAACATGAGTCATATCGGTGCAGGTGTAAAAAATAAATTAATCGCTGAAAGTTAAACTGTTGATAATGCATTTATCATTTTTTTGCCTAGGTGCCGGATCATGTCAAAAAGGTTTAGTGGGATCGTTAGATTTAACATTTATAGTGCTTGAGCCGACTTCGTGCTTATAAGAACAGGTTATATCCAGGTCAGCCGCCAAGTAAATTGGCGGCTGGTCTGTAATCTAATCTCTTCGCTACTCTGAGTATCTTTCATCAACAAAATTAAGCAGATTTTATAGATTTTGTAAAGCAGACGAGTCGATTATATATTTTAAGAAAGTTACCAAGCAGTCTAAGCTTCAAAACCGAACCTATATTGTTCAGTCTTTACGAGTTCGATTTGCATTTAGGGGGTTTTGGGTGCGAGCCACTTGCTTGGCCAAAACTGATTTGTTAAAAACGATGCAACATGAATAATTCATTTTTCATTGCAAAACGGTTACTTGTTTAGTATTCAGGAAGCAGTCATCAAAAGTGGCTTTGAACAAGCATAAACCTTCCTTCACAATCGATGTAAAACAAATATGGTGGTGAATGACTTACGCTTGTATTGCACTGATTCATTGACTACTCTGATTCAAATTGTGCATGTTCCCTTTGTTAAAAAGATTAGGTCATCCGTGTCGTATATTATCTTTTTTTATATTGTGATACTTTTGATTGCGAAATTGTATAGCAGAAAAGTGAAATGAAAGTGATATGTAATGTAATGTTGAAACTCTTGGTTATAGCTTGGCTATCACGTTTTGCAATTCAATCCTACCCTGTTATTTAGGAGGCGCCGCGAAAGAATACCAAGGGGCCTGTTTCGCTCAGTGGTGCTGTTTCGAACCCATTTCGCAAGACTCATCAGTATATAATAACAATTATACTTGCAATACGCATTAAATCTATTATTCAAATTGAATGTATTGATACAGCTTTAACCCTTTCCCAAACTATAACGATATTTCACGACTTTGTTGCAGACGACTTTAGATAACATTGTGGGAAAAGGAGAAATTGCTCATTACGAGCAATTTTCCCTTTTCCCACAAGGTTTTCTGCTTTTTCTGAAGAATATTGTTCAATTTCATCACATTTTGAAATGTCGTTTACAAACTCTTTCAATTTGGGACAGTCGACAATTTGTTGTTTTTGGAAAGGGTTAAGGTATTCGACCATTGAGAAAACGTGTGTTTGCTTTGTTTGCAAGAATAATTAGAATGTAAATCATTGAAATAATGTGTCATTTCAAAGGCACTCACCATTATATACCACCAGAACCGGAATAATGATGGTCAACTCATGCGGGGTACACAATATGGCTATCATAGGCGAAAATAGGTAAAAAGAGCACACATACCTAGGCGCGAACATGATCTGATCATTAACATTAGTCACGCGTTTTCCCTGCTTGTGAATCTTCAATTGAGAATGGTAATACATATTTTATGACATGTACAAACTGGATTTAAGCCTTAGAATGCTGGGTAATTTTCTAAATATAGATTTTGTGTCGACTGCTTTCCAAAACCTAAATATCTGATTAAGTTTGTTGACGAGAGATACTCAGAGTAGCAAACAGGTTAGATCACAGGCAAGCCAATAATTTAACTGGTGGCCGGCATAAATCTAACCATTTTCTTTATGCATGAAGTCGTTTCAAGCACTATCAGGGTTGAAAGAGAAAAGAAATACAAAACAACAACGTTGCATATAGCTATTTCCCCGTTTTGAAATGGCGTGACTGTTTAATTGTATATCACGCAACACCTTCTACATTTTATTACACTTTAGAGGTAAATCGGCTCATAGCAATGTACTGTAAAATGATACCTTAATATTAACGTTATTTCTGACGCCAAATTTGTCACTAGGACGTAAACTAAGATGGTTTATTGCATTAATTGGCGACAGCCTTACGAGAAAAACGACATATTTCTGCAGAAAATGTCACCCTGCTTTTGGCTGAGTAATCTCACAATGGCTTATCTGAGACATATCTTCCCGTTAGCTAGGTATTTGGGTACTTTCGTTTTGGATAAGATTAAACTTTTTCTTTTTAGTTTACATCGATTGTGACGGAAGCTTAAAGCTTATTAAAATCACTCGCGATGACTGCTTCTTGGATACTAAACCAGTACTTGTGCCGATTTGTGGGCACTTTTCACCTCGCTGCTTCAGGGGTCGAATCCCGGACCCTCGGTACAATAGACCGACGCTCTACTACTGTGTCCCATTTTGGGTAAAAGCAAATGAAAAATGAAAAAAAAAACAATGACGAAGGAAAATGTATCATTTAAGACAAGTAAATTCAACATTATCAGAAGGAACGTATGCTGATCCTAATATATCATATTCGTTTTTAATGCATTGGTCAATTCAGTTTTTTTCCATATGGGTTTTACATCACATCAACATTATTTCAGTTATGTAGCGATGCCCGACTCTTAATGATGAAGGAAGACCCCATACTCAACTGCCCATAAGGGCTGGTCAAGGCGGGTAGAACCATCGGCATTCCGTATGTCAGTCGGGAGACTGCCTCTCATGAAAATCCATATCCCTCTCAGGATTTGAACCCACGCGGAGAGGGGCCATGTGATTTCAAGTTCTGTACTCTAACCACTAGGCCGCGGAGGCCTCGGTCAATTCAATAAATTATAATTGCAATACAGAGAAATTATTTGTTTTAAGCTGTACAATATATACTTTCTCAAACAATATAGTACCCTTCCTTATTTGCGATATAGCGTATGATTTCAAGCATAAAATTCGCTTTTTATTGGGGACTAGGTTAAAACGAGGCCTTTCTACTTCACAGGCGAGCTCAGTTCTTTTATAAGTCAAGTAACAGCTAAATGGTATAATACATCTTACAGTACAACCGAAGTAGCTTTTAAATAATTGACGCCAAACGCCTTTTCAATGTGGACATATAGCATAGTCATCAGAAAGCTCATTGTTTGATTTATACAGCATAATTTCATTAATCTTTTCGAGAATTGGCTAATTCGACTGTTTTACCGTCACTTGAATAACTGAATGACTATTTGAATCGATATAGGGAAACTGTTAGTTGTTTGAAGCACAGTCGTTTTCAAGATTTATGCTGTTGTTTAAATCGATTTTCTAAAAGAAAACGGTATTATTGTGTCGGAGGTTGAATTAAGAAGCGTGGGAGCCTGGTAATTAAACTTAGCATAGTTCATCTCAAAAGGAAAATTCTTAAATGGAATGGGACGGAAGCTTGAAGCTTATTGGGCTTATTAACACTCATTTATTGATTAAGTCTTTTCGGTCAATCATCTGGACTTTGTTACGCAATATGTTATTTGAACAGTCACTTAAATGCAAATACATATGTACTCGTATGAACAAAATCGGTTAGCTTGTGGAATTCGATTCGATTGCAACATATCCAGAATATAGAATAATCGTCAGAAAACAATTCCCCCCGAATTGAAATCGGATGCCCCCAAATCCGTCCAACGATACTAAGCCTTCTAGACCAATGGGTTCATTCTGTCCATTACTCCAGATACACACCAAACACACGAAAGCACTTCAGGCTTCAAACAGACCCGTTAATTATGGCGAATTATGGCTATTGGAAGGGGGGGGGGCATCGTAAAACCGACACAACTTGTATTTGCCCCCAAAAAGTCAGAAAAGGTCACACATAACTGATACACTGTGTCAGGATTGATTTCGTTTGTTTGAGATATATTGCCGATGATTGGGTAAAATATCATAACATGTAGAAACTATCGTCACGGATAAGCATTTATGAGTTTGAATAGGCCGATCCGTGAACATCTTAACCCTTTACCAAACGCGAAATTTTCGACTGTCCCTCATTGAAAGAGTTTGCAGACGACATTTCAAAATGTGATGAAATTGAAAGAAATGATCTTCTGATAGGGCAGAAAACATTGTGGGAAAAAGGGTTTTTGCTTGTTAACTAAAAGTAATTTCTACTCTTCCCACATTGATTTCCAGAGTCGTCTATAACAACCTGATCAAATATCGTTAGTGTTTGATAATGGGTTAAAGGATAGTCAAATGCTTACCTCCATACTGTTAAAGCGAACATTTCTCATTTAAGACATTTAGGGCGACAGTGACACAGTGGTAGAGCGTCGGACTACTGTACCGAGGGTTCCGGGCGCAAAGGATGGGTGCGGATCTTGAGTCTGGCGACCTTCTAAAATTTACCAAAATTCCCCCCCCCCCCAAGCATGATCCAGCAGGTTCTGGTTCGATCCCTAGCCTGACCACCTGTTTAATTTTTGTTCTTTTCATTTTTACACTTATTTTCCCTTTACCCCTTGACAAATGCTAATTTGGGGGACTTTTTACCCCTTATATAAGGAGTTGTGAATGACAAATAAGGATCTTTAGGCATCATATCCAGGAAATGGGGGTCATTCACTCCCTCATTTGCGGATCAAGGAAAACCCTGATGATAATGACGAAAAAAAAGGCTAGGTCTGATGTCTAGATAAATTAATATAATTATACTTTATCAGCTGGAAATTTAACACCTTAAATAATATGTCAACTTGTTCTAAAAGATGTTTTAGCCAAATAAACATAGAAATTATATGAATTGATTCTCACAATGACAGGCTGTCACTGGGATTTGAACCTAGATTTCTCCTGTGACCATAGGTCTGAGGGTGTTATCCCTTTAACTATGGCAGCTATTTGCCAAAAACAAGATGAGAAGAGAACTTAATGAAAACAATACCACCCTCAATAAAACTATGTTTTTGGTCAATAACATTCGTTTTCTAGTCAATTTCATATTGAAATATTAACCAGTTATTTGCATACTCAATTTCAACAATCTCCTAATGCCTTAGAAATATTTAGGCTTGATTAATGCTAATTTGGGGGGACTTTTGACCCCTTATTTAAGGAATTGTGAAAGAAAATTAAGGAGAAAGAATGGCTTAGTTTGATGTCTAGATTGATTAAAATATTATACTTTATCAGCTGAAAACTAAACATATTAACTAATATGTCAACTGTCTCCCAATGGCAGACCTTTGGTCACTGGGATTTGAACCCAGAATTCTCCTGTGACCAAAGGTCTGAGAGTGTTATACCTTTAACTATAGCAGCTATTTGCCAAAAAGCAAGAAAAGATGAGAACTTAATGTAAACTAATAATAAAAGAAAACAACTTAAATTTAAATCAAAAAGACATGAATATAGTCATAGCCTAAACTAGGCAAATGAGATTTCTTTTTTCTTCAGTTCATATAGTGTTATTTCTGGAGTAATATTAATTTATAACACAATCATGTTTATATGGTTATTCATGATAAGTAGAAAAAGAACCAATGACTTGTAAGACACTCCATAGTGAGAGTAAGCCCTGAGTAAGCTCAGGAATCAAACCAGAGGTTGTCAAAACTATAACCCACAACACCAACCTCAATAAAACTATGTTTTTTGTCCATAACTTTATCTTTTTTGGCAAATTCATATTGAAATATTAACCAGTTATTTGCACACTCCATTTCAACAATCTCCTAATGCCTTAGAAATATTTAGACTTGATTAATGCTAATTTGGGGGGGGGGGACTTTTGACCCCTTATTTAAGGAATTGTGAAAGAAAATTAAGGATCTTTAGGCATCATATCAAGGATATGGGGGTTATTTACCCTCTCAGTTGAGGACCAAGGAAAACCCTGATGATCATGGAGAATGAATGGCTTAGTTTGATGTCTAGATTGATTAATATAATTTTACTTTATCAGCTGAAAACTAAACATCTTAACTAATATGTCAACTGTCTCACAATGACAGACTGTCACTGGGATTTGAACCCAGAATTCTCCTGTGACCAAAGGTCTGAGAGTGTTACACCTTTAACTATAGCAGCTATTTGCCAAAAAGCAAGAAAAGGTGAGAACTTAATGTAAACTAATAATAAAAGAAAACAACTTAAATTTAAATCAAAATGACATGAATATAGCCATTGTGTAAACTAGGCAAATGAGATTTCTTTTTTCTTCAGTTCATATAGTGTTATTTCTGGAGTAATATTAATTTATTACACAATCATGTTTATATGGTTATTCATGATAAGTAGAAAAAGAACCAATGACTTGTAAGACACTCCATAGTGAGAGTAAGCCCATGTCAGGAATCAAACCAGAGTTTGTCAAAACTATAACCCACAAAGCCAACCTCAATAAAACTATGTTTTTGGTCCATAACCTTATCTTTTTTGGCAATTTCACATTTGAAATATTAACCAGTTATTTGCATACTCCATTTCAACAATGTCCTAATACCTTCAAAACATTTAGGCTTGATTAATGCTAATTTGGGGGACTTTTGACCCCTTATTTAAGGAATTGTGAAAGAAAATTAAGGATCTTTAGGCATCATATCAAGGATATGGGGGTTATTTACTCCCTCAGTTGAGAACCAATGAAAACCCTGATGATAATGAAGAAAGAATAGCTTAGTTTGATGTCTAGATTTATAAATATAATTATACTTTATCAGCTGTAAACTAAGCACCTAAAATAATAATTATGTCAACTTGTTCTAAAAGATGTTTTAGCCAAATAAACATAGAAATAATACTAAAACAATTCTCACAGTGGCAGGCTGTCACTGGGATTTGAACCCAGAATTCTCCCATAACCAAAGGTCTGGGAGTGTTATACCTTTAACTATAGCAGCTATTTGCCAATAAGCAAGAAAAGATGAGAACTTAATGAAAACTAA
The DNA here is from genome assembly GCA_947846245.1 of Cerastoderma edule. Taxonomy (NCBI): domain Eukaryota; kingdom Metazoa; phylum Mollusca; class Bivalvia; order Cardiida; family Cardiidae; genus Cerastoderma; species Cerastoderma edule. Next base: position 30,854,622 of record OX401411.1, read on the forward strand.
TAATAAAAGAAACAACTTAAATTTAAATCATAATGATATGAATGTGTGAAATCAAGATTTTTTTTATAATTTCATAAGTTGCACTTGCTTCAAAATGTGATTACTTGTAAGTTTAACATAAGCCATTGGTAAACCATAGAGTGCACAGCAAATATGATTACATTTTGGAACAATATTTCATCCAATTTTACTTTTAGACTATGTTCTTCAAGTCAGTAGCAAAAAATGCAAATATAATCATAATCAGAGATGATCACACAGCCATGGTATTAAGTTGCTATCTGCATATAAGTTTTAAATGCCATTTGCAGCAGACCTCCTTATATTGTAGAAACATAAGATGAGAATTACATTTTCAGTTATTTTTAACAACTTAACAAAAGATTATGGAAAAAGAAATCATGAAATGAAATGGACAAAGCAAAAAGACATAGAAGATAAAAGTCCTTTAGGATTCTGAGGTATTTGGAATTATATGGTTTCTTATTTGCATTCCTTTATTCTGTGTGCATCATGTGTAACCTATAGGCTGTCTCCAGACCAGGCCTTTGGCACGGGTTCTTTGTCAGTATAAATTTGGCTGCAACTTCTTCCCCTCTGCTTTATTAAGGACTTGGGGCCTTCTATCATACAATACATCTAACAACAAAAAATGTATGTTTGATAGGCAGCATTAGAAGAATTGGGGGTGATGACTGTCTTCAGTTCCTCCCATGTGCTCCAAACTCTGCATTACTCCCTGTGCTCAACTCAGCTGGGTATTGAAAGTTAAGCACAGAGTTAGTTCATCAATCTATTCATATGTGGTTTATAATACAATCAATATCTAACACCATACTTAAATGATTGCATTATTTCTTTAGTAAAATCAGATTAAAATGTTCATACCCATTTAACCCATTACCAAACAATAACTACATTTAACGACTTTGTTGCACACTACTCTGGAAAACACTATGGGAAAAGGAGAAATTGCCCCTATTGAGCAATATCTCCTTTTCCAACAAGGTTTTCTGCCCTATCAGAAGTTTTTTTTTCAATTTCATCACATGTTGAAATGTCGTCTGCAATATCTTTCAATTTGGGACAGTAAAAAATTTGGCGCTTGGTAAAGGGTTAAAAGTTTTCACACAAAACTTAACCGGGATGGTGTAATTACCCAGGACCCCAATCCTATCACTGACATATCTACCATGTATTCGCACCTATGCTATCGCTCATTGGTGGACAGCGTCCGGCTTCCCAGCTGAATGAAGGACCTTCTGAGCATTTCTTAAAAAGTTCATTCGCAGCCATCTAGTTAAGAAGTACCAAATCACCACATGACAGCCTCCAAAAGCTCGGCCTCAAACACATTGCCTGTAAAACCGGCAGAATTAATGACACATTTTTAAGGTAGAATACCCATAATCTGCCATTTTTAGATTCATTCTTTCCTTGGATTACTTCGGTAGTTCTCAACAAACATCAGCCTGGGCCGGTACTATTCACATGAATCTGAATAGTTACGGGCCCGACAGGTGTATACTGTGAACGTCTGAAATCATCAAACGTAAGAATGAATCGAAAAATGGCGGATTATGGGTACTCTACTTTAAAAATTCATAACTAATGCTATAATTAGAACTCAGTCTCTGATTCTCCTTGTATCAGATGCAATGGTACTTTCCAGTTCCAACCAAATTGACAGAAATCAACTTACATATTAAGTAGTATTGGCTTTATTGATCCAAATGAGCAATATTCCCTTTTCCTTCCTTTGGTTTCAATCAAATCTTATGGTAAAACAGACTGTGATGCTTTTTTTGATGATATGCTGTTTCTCTCATTTGAACCAGTCTCAAGGGAAGTTTAGATGAAGTAATAAGGAAAACTATTCCTGTTTACTTTCACTAGAAGCAGGGATATTTATTAAACATTATACCATTATAAGTCAAAAGTGAATACAAACATTCTGTTTTGGGCTCAAATTGAAATCCTATTTTTTCTATTATTCAACAATATGATTTATCCTGTCACTAGTGTCATTTTGGGACCGATTACTAAGTGCCGTATAACATTTGTGATATCCGGCACTAACCATGTAACACATGCATGTGACGATTCATGACGTCATAAGAACGACATGATGTCATGTTTACATCATTCTCTACTTATTTTTTCTTTTTTTTTCTTGTGTTTTATTTACATATTGTTTGTTTGAAAGACTACATGAAGGTAACAGGATAAATAGAATAGATGGTTGGTGTCTTTGAATGGGAAAAATTATCGGGCTCGGCTTCGGATTATTATCCGTTTCGCCTTCGGCTCACCGGATAATATTCCTAAGCCTTGCCCGATAACATTTCCGATTCACGACACCAACCATCTATTCTCTATTTCTACACTTTGAAGACTTTACTTAGAATTTCAATTTTTGTAATTACCTTGAATATATTATGTAATGATATATATAGAGAACAGATTGTTGGTGTCTTGAAACTGAAATGTTATCGGATAGGGCGTAGGAATATTATCCGATGAATCGAAGACTAACATGAGAATGAGACTCACCGGACAATAATCTGAAGCCGAGTCCCAAAGTCTTTTCCTATTCCAAAAGCCGCAAAACAAACACCTATTCTATTAAAACCTATTACCTTTATGGGTTCTTATAAACAAACAAAATTAAAACAAAATACATAAACAATGAAAAAAATTGCATGCAAGAAGACGATGAAGTATGTATGTTGTATGTCTTTATGACGACATGATTCATCGGTGACCGCATGCTATATGGATTGTGCGAATATCGCATATGTAATTCCACATCTTGTTGGCAGTCACAAATTGGAAGGGATGACAGAAAAATATATTATTCAAATAGTTAATGACCATCAGAATTGTAACGAATAGATATTACATGCACATTATTAACTCTATCCACTCCTTGATAGCAAAAATGTAGTAGGGGTCTCCATTTACAAAGTAGAGTTAAATGTGTAAGCGGTCGGATAGCTCAGTCCAGAGCATTCCAACGGTTGTGTAGGTCCTGGGTTTGAGTCCTTGTCTGGCAACAGGTTAAGTTTCACCACCGAAATTTCATTTGGAGCATTTCTATACACTATTAAGTAGAGAATTAAACCAAAATTCCTCTATTCATTTGGATCATAGAGTTAATTATAGGGCAAACATGGGTTTAAGGGAACAGTTTCACTGCTAATTTCATAACCTTTGAAAGCAGTATTATAGGAGTGCGCATGCGCGGAAAAATGTCGCGTTTTTTGTCAACATTTAAAAAATATTACTTCTAGTGGATTTAAAAGTTTCCTCAAGCACATTTTGGACAATGAGTGCATAATAACTTTGGTTTGTCAGGTAATTTAGCCCTAACAATGTCTCAATAGTGTTCAACTTTCCCGTGTACGTTGCCCAGAAGCTACCTTGTACCCCACCCACCCAAGCCATGCAGCGAAGGAACCGACACCACTTCACCATGACACTCGGGGTATTGGTCGTCACACTTCTCGTAATCAGCAACAGCCAGACAAGACGTTCACCACCTCACAACCACATTTCAACGTTCCTAGCAGGAATCTCCGTCAATACTCTGAGGCATAGACACTGGACATTTGGTGAAACTGCAAAACCAACCAAGGGAGCAACACTACTCGTTAGCATCCTCCTGCTATGTGGTGACATCGAATCAAACCCAGGACCAGCAAGAAATGCCACGGTATATCCATGCGGACTTTGTGATCACCCTGTTACATGGGACCTTCACCCAGACGCCTTGTGCTGTGATGGTTGCGACATATGGATCCACAGATCATGCACTGAACTCTGTTCTGCTGACTACGACCTACTGGCAAAGCACTCGCATGTACAATGGCTCTGCTGCAAATGTGAAAGCATCAACATCACCAGTTTTACCTTCAGAAGTTTTGAACTGAGCACTAATATCTACGACCCGCTCGCTCACATAGACTCTACACTCGACTCGTTTACTTCAAGCACTACATTCAGCCCCCTGCATGTTAGCAGCCCAACGGATAGGACCAACAGATCACGTCAACAACGCTCCTCTTCCTCAACCCAGTCGACCACCAACAGCTCATCCCTATTCTTTGTCTCCCAGAAACGAAACCTACGCATCATGAACATCAACTGTCGTAGCCTTGGTGGTGGAAAGAGTTCCGAACTACAGGCAGTTCTCCACTACATAAAACCCGACATAGTCTGCGGCACAGAGTCGTGGTTGAAGGGCATGAAACCAGGAAAGCCAACTACACAGGATGCTATACAGTCAAGCGAGGTATTCCCAAGTCACTATAAGGCGTACAGAAATGACAGAGGAACACTGGGAGGAGGGGTATTTGTCCTTGTACATGAAGACCTGGTTGCAGAAGAGAAGGCGGAGTTGGTTACCAAATGCGAAGTCGAATGGGTACAAATCAAGCTGAAAGACAAGAAGAAGCTCCTCGTATCATCCTTCTACATGCCACACCGCAACATGCAAGATGTCAACGAGCTAAGGAAGTCGGTTGAGCTGGCGGCAAACGACAAGGAAAGGCTGACCGTCATTGCTGGAGACTTTAACTGCCCAGATATTGATTGGGAAAACCTTTCCGTGCGCCGAGATGCACAAGACAGAGATGTCCAACAGGCTCTACTAGACCTGTCCACTGACTTCAACCTCACACAAGTTCACGACAAACCCACCCGAGAAAACAACCTTCTTGACTTAATCTTCACATCCAACCCATCACTCATCAAATCAACAGCCAACGCCCCAGGAATATCTGACCACGACATTGTTGTTGCTGACTCTGACACAAAGCCATACTACACCAAACAGAAACCTAGACGATGTTTCATCTTCTCCAAGGCGAACTGGGACCAAGCGAAGACCGAAATCTCAGACATCTCCACCCACATAGTTCACCTCTACAAAAACAACTCTACAGTCTACCAACTCTGGGACACATTCAAAGCCAAACTTTCTTCAACCATTCAATCCAATATACCATCCAAAATGAAAACCTCCAAGAACTCTGCACCATGGATCACTAGAAACATCAAACGCCAACTCAAACGCAAGGCACGACTCTACAAAAAAGCCAGGAAATCTAACAACTGGGACAACTACCGTAAATGCCAAAAACAAACAAAGAAAGCTATGCGGAAAGCGGAATGGACTCACATAAGTAACATCATCGATGACGGTCTTCAAAACAACAATTCCAAACCATTCTGGAACTACATCAAATCCAGAAAAGAAGACAACATTGGTATCGCCCCACTTCGGGAATATGGTCATCTAGTCAGTGACAGTAAGGGAAAGGCAGAAATCCTGGTAAACCAGTTCCAGTCAGTCTTCACCAAGGATGATACCAGCCAACAAACACCGCATCTTACCAACCGTATTAACAAAGACATCCCCCCACTACACATCGGGGAAGAAGGAGTACTGAAACTGCTGAAAAACATCAACGTCAGGAAAGCAGCAGGCCCAGATGAACTCCCTAACAGAGTCCTCCAGGCGTGTGCACAAGAAGCTACCCATGCCATCACTGCTATCTTTCAGCGTTCAGTCGACACAGGTGAGCTGCCAAAGGACTGGAGAGACGCCAACATCGCCCCAGTCTTCAAGAAAGGTGACCGCCACACACCAGAAAACTACAGACCTGTATCACTCACTTGTGTGCTCTCCAAACTCTTAGAACACATCATCTGTCACCACATCCTTAACCACCTAGACAAACACAAAGTACTCACAGACCTTAACCATGGCTTCCGTTCAGGATACTCCTGCGAGACCCAACTTGTCGTCACTGCCCACGATCTTCTAGGATACAACGACAAGAACAAACAGGTTGACACCATGATATTAGACTTCAGCAAGGCGTTTGACACCGTACCCCACCAAAGGCTTCTACTAAAGCTCGAAAACTACGGTATTCGCGGCCCTATTCTCAACTGGATATCAAACTTCCTGACCCAACGAGAAATGTGCGTGGTAGTGGAAGGAGAGAAATCCCGACATGTTCCTGTAGGCTCCGGCGTTCCTCAGGGTACGGTGCTCGGACCCTTGCTGTTTCTCTGCCATATCAACGACCTACCAGAACGGGTGAAGTCCCACATCCGACTATTTGCAGACGACTGTCTCCTGTACAGAGCCATCAACTCCATCAAAGATCACAGATTGCTCCAAGAAGACCTTGACAACCTCTACAAATGGGCCCAAGAATGGGGAATGAAGTTCAACGCCAAGAAATGCTATCTCCTCAGCACCAAATCCAAATCAACGTTCTTCTACACCATCAACAACGAAATACTAAAGAACGTCCAGGAAAACCCATACTTAGGCATCACCTTCTCCAACGACTTGAAGTGGAAAACCATATCACAAATATCACTAAGCGGGCCAACTCTACACTGGGCTTCTTAAGGCGCAACCTCAGATACTGTCCCCAAAGCTGCCGGAAAACTGCCTACCAAGCGCTCATCCGATCCAAGCTGGAGTATGGAAGTATTGTGTGGGACCCTTACCAGCAAGGCGACATTGACAGGCTTGAGCGTGTACAGCGAGCCTCAGCACGCTTCATCACCAGAGATTACAAATCCCAACAAGAAGGATGTGTAACCACTATGCTGGAAGACCTGAACCTCCCCACACTCCAGGAGAGACGACGCCACCAGAGGCTGACGTTTCTGTACAGGGTAGTGGAAGGGCACGTACCGGCCATCAATATTGAACACTATTTGCAACCCCTCAGACCCAAACGTACTATTAGGGCTAAACAGTTTGAGAACTTTATACACCAGAACATTGTTGAGAAATCAGTGAACAATAATTCAAAGTGCTACCAACCAATTTACACCAAGGGAGATAACTACAAATACTCTTTTTTTCCCAGAACAATTCTTGATTGGAATTTACTTAGTGATAACATCGTAAAAGAATCATCTACAGAGTGTTTCAAAAGTGCACTGACAGCAAAAGTGGGAAATTTGCCAGCCTAATACATGCGCACTCCCCGTCGAGTAAAAGCCAATACTGGTCACTTCGACGTACAGATTCAGATTCAGATTCAGATTCAGATAATTAGCATACATCTATTCCTATCTACACAGAATCTGATAATCAATTTTCCACCATGATGATGAAGACTTTTGACACTCTTGAGACTTTCCAATTTGCAAGTTGTTGTGTCATTCCTTATTATTTGAAATATTTATTAAGGTGGATGAGAGAGGGGTGAAGGGAGTAAGAGAGGGTTGAAAATGGCATTCTCAGCATTAATATTGACATGTAAATTAAAGTACTGCATGCTTTCTAACACGAAAATAGACATTGAAGCGAAAATGACCCATCTTTCATTCAAAATAACGTCAAAAATGACGAATTAGATTTGATAAACAATGCCAATTTCGAAATGTAGGTCATGGAAAACATTTTATTCCAATTCGCAAAGCTGAAGAGTCTAAAGATAAAATCTATTGAACAGTCGATACTTACCGATAACTTAGAGGTCAATCCAATAGAAAAATCGTCTGATTAACAAAAGAAAGTCCATAACCAAACACAAACATTTTGTTAGCGTACGCTTCGAAAAATTCAAGATGGCGTCTCTACACATCCGGGCCCTCAGAGGTGTGGCAGAATCCAGCCATTTGATTGGCTTAGAATTATAGAAGATTATAGAAGATTATAGAAGATTTTAGAAGACTTAAGAACGTTATCCACAGGCGCAAATCCCCGTCAGGCGAGGTGAGAATTGCCGGGGCTAGCCCTCAAACCGGCGCGGTTACTGGTGTATTCCTGGTGTGTTCATCGGGAGTGTCTCGATGGGCTATCAAGCCTTCACAATCGATGTAAATCAAATTGGAAAAACAAACAAAAACAAACAAGACAGTTGTCTTGCGTGGATCAGTGGTAAAGGTGGTAGTCTAAGGACTCGAGTATCCTGGGTTTAAGCATATCGTTGTAGCGTCATTCAACAGGACACTTCAGATCTCTAGCCTGATACTGTTAATCTAGGAAAATTATACAATAGCTCAATTCTGTTCGAATAAAACCCCATGTAATTTCTATAGAAATTTGAAACATTTTTTTCAAAATGACGGAAAGCTCTTCAATAGCCACTGGAATTATGTTCAGTCTCTCAACATTGGTTAAGTATGTTCGTGTGGAAAAAAAATCAGATTCGGAAGAATTTGTATGAAATCCTGAGTAACGTTTTACTAAAAGGCTCAGGGAGAATCTTTGCGTAAGTCAAAACTGATAAACATGAATTACATCTATACTAAACGTACGATATTGTAGAGTGACACTTCATTGCAAAATTTCTTATCTCAGTATTGAAACTAGTTGGAATGTTGCTTTGTATGCTCAATTGTCTTGTACACATGTCTAGTAAAACGCTTCCCTGGTGGGAATTCACATTGATAGTAGCTCTGACTACCCCGATAGGACTTGCGAGGCTCAGTGGTTACGGTGGAGGACCTAGAACTAGGGGTCCCGGGTAGAACTCGGTGTCCCGGGTTTGAGCTCCACCGACACCTATGGTTTGATGGGAGTGACCTTTGGCGAGTTCCTTCAGAGCCCTAGCCTAGCACAGCTGTACTGGTGGATCATGGAAAACCCTTACAAAACTGAAAAAAATGTTCATACGGCGCTAAACACTTTACAGAAAAATATGACCGAAATACCGTTTAAATTGACATTATACCCCATTCTTACCCACCAACCAGACAATAGAAACTCCAGTCCATCTGTATATCAAAACACACACACACACACACACACACACACCCACTCCCCAACACACCCACCAGTAGATAGGTATTTCCTGGGGTAGATTTTCTTGAGAGCCGTTCATTGTATCTAATTAAGACAGGCGGTCGTCGACCCGAAATTAGCGGCTCTTTGAAAAGAACCCTAGAAGTCACGTAAAAAGGTTCTTGTTGGTCGACCTTGTTATGTACATTGTATATTAGTTGGCTTTTCTATGTACAATTTATAAGTATGTAAAAGCTTTGTATTATTTAATGATAATGCTATGAAGTCATCACGTACAAAAACATCGCAGAATCATATAACGTTCACATGATCATATCCATTATAGTTTGCCTCGAATATATTGTGAGAAGTAAGGAAAAATTAGATATAGATTCTGAATATTTAACATCGATTGTGACGGAAGCTTTAAACTTATTTCACGTCGATTTAAGCGGTATTTCAGTCATATTGCAACAGTCAGAGTTAATATCCATGTATTTCCCAAATCTCAACGACTGCTTCTTAATAACATGACCTGTTATCGCCACGATATTTGTGTTAGACCAGACATTTTCCCATCGCCATAAACGGGGATCGAAACCGGGGACCCTCTGTACTGTACCAGAGGCAAAACGCTTTACCACTACACACTACCGCCAAACAAATAAATAGCTTATTTTTAGACGAGCAGAAAGTGTAGCCTCGAATCAGCCTTTGTGTTTTCAGCACAGGCGAGTCTGCGGCAACTTTTGTCGCTTTTCAGTTTATAGACGTTTTATCGTGAGCCTACACCCTAAAAAGAACATATGTTGATCTATTAACCCTGGACCGGTACATTTTATTACCGGGGTCAGCTTATAACTATTCCTGCATCTGGTCAACTTGTAAATTTTCTTGGGGGCCTCCGTGGCTTATTGGTTAGAGTACAGAAGTTGAATTCAGAGCCCTTACCTATTACTGGTGGATCAAAGAAAGCCGAAACATGAATGAAAAATTGACGATACGGCCTTAAACACGAAACAAACAAACAACACTTAGAGGCATAAGGCCCATCTCCGCATGGGTTCAAATCTTTATGACGGCGTTTGGCTTTTCATGAGTGGCAGTCTCCCGACTGACTAACGGAGTGTCGACGGTTCTACTTGGCTTGACCAGCCCTTATAAGAAGTTAAGTGTTGGATCTTCCTCCATCGTTTAGAGTCGGACATCGCAATATAACTGTAATAATGTTGACGCGATGTAAAACCCCATATAAATAAATAAGAACCTTTCTCCATTAGGCCGAAGGGGTAAACGGTCTTGGCAATATCAACATTGGGCATGAGGTTCGATATTTGCGTTGTGAATCACGCATGAATTGGGTGTCATGTGTTCATCATGGATTATAGTGAATAGTGTTTTATAAGAAACTAGAGCTTGGTGGCAGTACACAGTTGTGTCATCTTCTATTTCATTTGAGGAATGTGCATTACGCTGGAAAAATTATCCAAGAGCCTACAACTTTGTCTGACACTTGCGTACTGTATCAAAATAATCTCTCATTAGGCAGTATTCCATTTATTAAAGACAGATGGTCGCGTGATTGGAAGAGTTTGCAGACGACTTTTCAAAATGTGATGAAATTGGACAATTATCTTCTGATAGGACAGAAAAGATTGTGGGACGAGCAATTACGAGCAATTTCTCCTTCTCCCACAATGTTTTCTAAAGTCGTCCGCAACAAAATGGTTAAATGTCGTTTTTGTTTGGGGAAGGGTTAAGACAGTATCATTCACTACCGAACGGTAAAGACAGATACATATTTCTATCTATTTAATACAAGCAAATGTAGTAACATTTTTATTACGATCCATGGAAAAGCGACCTTTTTGTGTTACAGCGACGCCATTAAGTCACCACACTTGTACCGTCAACTTATATGTTTATGTTTATCGTCGAACCAAATAGCTAACAGAAGTACCTATTTATTACAATACTTGTTCTTGATTCCTAAGACAAATGTCTGTTTGAGTGGTAGAAATGCTTTTGTCCCAGCGCAACATGCCGATAACTAGAACTTAAGGTAGAATACCAAAAATCCACCATTTTGAAATATATTGTTTCGTCAGAATCCTTCGGTCCTTCTCGGTATACATCGGTCTTGGTCGGAACTATTCGGTGTAATGCGAATAGTTCCTGCCCAAAACCGATGTATCCCGGGAATGACCGAAGGATTCTGAAGAAAGAATGAGTTGAAAGAATGGCGGATTATGGGTATTCTACCTTAATGGATGGGGAGGTCTTAGGCTTTAGCACTGAGAGGATCTTTTAATGGGATATATGTCCTTTAACAAGGATTCCTCTTTAAGAGGATATGATTATTCGTGTATAATAGGGCTTACCTTTTTGCTTATCAGGCAGTTTGGGAAAACAGGGGCAATTTCTTAGAATGCGAAAAATGTTGGAATGGGATTCGACCCGTCAATACGGATATCTCAGCAAAGGCAAGTCGGCACGTGGTCTATGTGTAGAGCGTCGGCCTACGGACACAAGGGTCGTGGGTTCGAATTCTGCGAGTAGCGGAATCTGTCTTGCAACCTTTAATTAACCCACATTCGGCGCCAATACTGGTTGTGTATCAAAGAAGCAGAATCGAAAGTGATTTATCTAAGTCGCAAGAACTTGTTTCACATGGTGTTAATTAACAAGTTTAAACTAAACTAAGACAAGTCTACCTGTTTGATGATATTTGTCGATAATTGGAAACCTAAAACTATGTACAAGACTCAACTAAACAGTCTGTGTGATTCCTTCAAGGCTTACAAATCTGAAATTTCCTTCGTGTTCAAGTGGAAATGTGGGTTGACCTAGAACTTGGGGGTCCCGCGTTCAAGCTTCGCCGATACCACTGGCCACGTGGGAGGGTCAGATAATTAGGACACTTCAGAGCCCTAGCCTGCTACTAGTGGATCAAGGAAAACCGTAATATAACTAAACATTTGTTGATATGTTAATAAACCCCACATAAACAAATAAACACATACGTATTCCAAGGAGCGATGCTTTGGGATTTGCATCGTATAACTGCCTGTCGTCAACAAATGAACACACGCCGTTAGCCTGAAGTGTGCGCCTTATTGCCGAGAATCCTTTATTGCTTAGAATAATTATCTCGACCCTTTCATGTGAGAAGGATTAAATTAACACTAGACTTCTTTCTACGATAGTCATTTAGAAGTACTTCAAGTTCACCTGAGTATTCACGATATGTAGTCTAACGGAATACCAATGGTTCTACGTATGACCAGACCTTGTAAGAATTAAAGCTTCGAGCTTTCCTTTATCCACAATATAAAGTTGGTTCATTTATTCAAACTTATTCATTTTCACATTCATTGTGGAACAAGTTCTTACAACTAAGTACTGCAAGTTCACCTGAGTTTTCAAGAGATTTAGTCTAACGAAATACCAATGGTCCTACTTGCAAACAGACTTTATAAGAATAAAAAGCTTCGATTCTTCCTTTATCGACAATATATAGTTTGTTCATTTGTTCAAACTTATTCATTTTCACATAGAATATGGAACAATGTCTTACAACTAAGTTGAGACCCTCTCAATTCCGCTTCCAGGATAAATAACTCGGAATCGCACGACCCTTCTCCACATACTAACATTATCCTAGTACTTGCCGATCCAGAAAAGCCGTTACATAATTGAAACATTGTTGATACGGCGTTAAACACCATACAAACAAACAGACTCGTCAGTAACTGAGCTCGGATGAGTAACATGTAAGTACATTGTAATTCAAAAACAAAATTATAATCAAACTTTAGTTGCCCCCAACATAAAACTGCAATGACAAATACATTTCCCTTGAGACACCGTTTAAGGTGATCGTATATCGTAATTGTTTGCTGAACCTCCTTGTGGTGGCGGTATAAATAAGACATATATTGGTGTTTTGTTTGCGGGTGAAATACCAAACCAACCTACCCCACGGGGTGGCTTGGGGAGTTTTTATCCATCTGTTTTCTATTGAGGAAATCATTATTCGGTACAATGTAATGCTAATTAGGAATGACAGTCCAATGGAGTGAAAAAAGAACCCTGTTATTAAGGTATCCTTAGCGTATGTTAAGTGTGTTTTTGTGTGATCTGCCTAAAGTGGGGTTCGGAATTGGCCTTGTCGATTCGTAAATACTCTTTCAGGCCGACACAATCAGGCTTACAATTCCCTTTGGAAAAATATTAATTCAGTTGGCTATACTTTCGTCTTGTCTCTCAGCACATATCAAATTTACTCATGTAGGAAGACAGTCAACAGCGGACGAGACAGACTTTTTTGCAGTACTGGTGAGAAAGTACCAGGAGCGTTGTTAGGTACGCTGACGGCTGTTACATGACTAAAATACTGTTGAAAACGGCTTAAACTCTAGTACACTGAACCATCGATTTTGTGTTACTGTATCTGTAGTAGTGTACATTTAAGTCGTTATGTTCGGATACATTATCTTTTTGTTGCAATAGTTTGGATAGTCATGTCGACCTCAGCAGTACATTAGTTGAATCATGATAGACAAACGTTTACTAAATATAGAACTATATATGTTGCAAAAGATGCTGAGCATTTGCATAATGTTCTTATCTTTAGCATTTTAGTCACTAGATGGATTTTGAGGATTGGTTTGGAAAAAAAGAACTTTCTTTAGTGCCGCGTCTCCAGCAATAAAGAAATCATATTTACGCGTTAACGGGTCTAGAGACCACATTAACCCAATTCTTAACGTGACAATAGTGAAGCATCTTCTCGGATGCCGGACAATACGCGTGCTATATTCAACTAACATTTCGTATATATGAAGGTTCCCAAAGTGTGTAGAGGCGTTCGCACACTTTGTGAACACCTGTAAACTTCGTGGGCGATTAAGAGTCTGACATTTTGTGCAACTAATAGCAGATCTTTATAATGCTATAGTCAAAATCTTGACAAAGAAATTAATGCAAATAGTAAATATATATGCAAAGTTGTTGATACGGCAATAGAAAAGATACAAAAACACGATAGAGTACGGTAGTCCAATGGTAGCGCGTCTACCTTCGAACACGATGCTTTAGGGTTCGAATCCCGTGAAAAGCGGGTTCCGCCTTGCGACCTTCCATTAACCCACATTTTGAACGAGTAGTTGTTTTGTGTCCAGGAATCTGAATTGAGAGTACCAAAAAATTCCTTGTTGTGAATAAAGTCACACACTAGTTCGTTCTTAATTCACGCAAACTTGATATGTACAGTAGCTATATGTATTGCAGTTGTGCAGTCTACAAAAGCCACATTGCAAGTCCCTACATATGCATGTACACACACTCGCCAAAAGAATGCTGAAACATCCGACTGGAATTCGATCGCGTTGCCCATTAAGCGGTGGGTACACTGTCATTACACTCGGCTTAATTCCTTCTCGCAGACGATGTGTCTGAAATGTTAATTGACATCAAAGCTACGGACACCTTCCTATTTAAGCACCATGTAAGTCGGAATGCTGAGTATTCCTTTTCGGAATCGCTGCACATGGTTTGGTTCGGTGCAAGGCTATTGTAAGTCCATCACAAGAGTGAAGGACTTACAATTGTCCTACACTGAACGAATCCCCCTTTTCGCGACAAGTTATTAATTCTAAAAAAGGTTGTTTTTATTAATAATTGTGATAAAACCGGAAATGAAATTCATCTGTAGCAGCCCAATGTCGAAGAGCGCATACAACTCGTACAAGCTACGTTTAACAGTGTTCTTTCTTTGTACATGCATAATCCTTCTGGGCACTTCCTTGCGTCTATGTACTTCTTCCTCTTTAAGCCGGAATCCCAAGTATTCCTTTTCGGAATCGCTGCACATGGTTGTTGGTTCAGCGCAAGACTCTAGTAGGTCATTCACAATAGTGGAATATTTACTGTAGTACAGCATTGAACGTATCCCCCTTTTTCGCGACGAGTCACTTATTTAAAAAAAGGTAGTCTTTTATCAATCATTATGACAAAAATGAAAATCATCAATAGCATCGATGTTTTTGTTAGAACGCATACAGCTCCTACCTACTGCGTTTAACGCTGTTCTTCTTTTATAACTAAATTGCTGGTTACATTCGTTAAAATCTGCGTCGAGTGTCTCCAAGGCCTAGCCAGTTCTCGATAGACAGACACGAAGGTTAAAGAAAGCACCAGCAAACATTTCTGAGTATGTTGTCTGTAGATATTCCTACTGCGTTTAACACAGTTCTACTTTCATAACTAAGTTGTCGAATACGATCGTTAAAATCTGCGTCGAGTGTCTCCAAGGTCTAGCCAGTTCTCGATAGACAGACACGAAGGTAATAGAATGCACCAGCAAATCATCTCTGAGTATGTTATCTGTAGATATTCTTACCTACTGCGTTTAACACAGTTCTACTTTCATAACTTAGTTGTCGAATACTATCGTTAAAATCTGCGTCGAGTGTCTCAAAGCGTTAGCCATTTGTATACAAATAGACACATAAGGTAATAGAAAGCACCAGCAAAACATCTCTGAGTATGTTACAAAAAATGTATATTCAGATATTAGCAGTTGATCGTTGTTGTGTATAGAACACGTGTAGAAAGAAACAACGGCTGGGACATTCACACATGGCAGTTTTATATTTCAAACAACGGAAAGAACTGGTTAAGTTTAAACTTGTTATTTTACATCGATTGTGAAAAAAGTTCTTACAACTAAAATTAATCTCTCGATACTGTTTCCTGGATACATAACCAGTACTCGCGCCAAATGTGGATTAATGAAAGGTGGCAAGGCAGACCCCGCTACTCAGAGAGTTCGAATCAACGACCCACGTGTCCTGAGGCCGAAGCTCTAGCCTTGGACAACTGTCTTTCACAAGAAAAATCAAAGAAATGGTGCAGATCTTTCGACAAATACCCATAATAATAAGCTAGCTTCAACTCACAAACTGTTCCATACGAAGCGTCATGAAACGATTTCGTGAAATGAAAATGTATGGAAGTTAGTTGATTTTTTAACTGAACAACTTACACTTACTCTAGGCGACCTAACCATGTTGTTTTCTTACCATTGAGACATTAGTTTGTAGAGTCTTTTGTAACAAATATCGTCATTCCAGTTTGTGCTGGAAAAAAGTGAATCTGTAAGATCTTTGTGGAGACTGAATTGTGCGGAACAAAAAATGTTTCGAGTTCGTTGTTTTTGATTCATTAATAAATCTATACACATATGTATATGACTTTCGTTATGGTGTTATGTATTTGCATCATATACCTCATGGACAAAGTGTTAGGTATATAGGTAATTGCAATACTTGCCGGTGGCCTTATTTATTGTAGATGGGTTTTTTAGAGTTTGTAAAAAGAGATAGCATTTGTTTGTTTGTTGTAAAATACAAGGGTACATTTACCAAATGGTTGAGACTCATCATGTGTAAGCATGTGTTCAAACTATATATTCACCCCTAAATAATACACATATGCAAAAATTCATACGATATGATAACTGTACCTCGAAACTTCCCATTGTCGAACTCCTCTTTAAGTCGAAATAAACATGGATCCCCGAATTATTTGTTCTTTTTCTGTTTTCTATATATTCCAGACATCTATATGTCGAGCTCTCTTTATGTCAATGATTTTCAGTAGGATCGTTGAACTACGAACTGAAGAGAGATTCAAGGAGAGGAACTTTATAAGCTTTTAGCTTTCGTTCCAATCCGTTTCACTAAATTGTTTGTAATGTATAAAATGATGTTCTTTTATTGAATAAAATATGTCTAAACTAAGAGAGATTCTACTATACTATAAAACAATCTACGTCTGTTTATATAACATATTTCTCGAATATGTTCATTATGTAACCTTTTGTACGGATCTGATAGCATAATACCGTTCCACCCTGCCTGCGGTTATGCAGGTGTGTGAAAATGAACTGTTAACCCTTAGAATGCTGGGTTATTTTCTAAAAATAGATTTTTGTGTGGTCTGCTTTTCAAAACCTTGAATATTTGCTTAATTTTGATGAGGAAAGATACTAAAAGTAGCAAACAGGTTAGATCTCAGGGTAGCCGCCAATTTACTTGGCGGCTGGCCTGGATCTAACCTGTTTGCATAAGCTTGAAGTCGGTTCCAGCACTATAAGGGTTAACGATAAATAGATGTTACAATTCTTAGAAAAGCTTAGGACGCGCTTAACAGAAAATTGACGCTGTAATCAGATTCGCATGTGGTATATTATCAAAATCGCGAAATTTAAAAATCTAAATCATGCAAGGTTCAGGAAGGTTATTTCAATTACAAATCGGGGCCTCCTTGGCCTAATGGTTAGAGTACAGGCTTGGAATCACATGAGTTCAAATCCCGATGAGGGCATTGGATTTTCACGAGGTAGCTTTCTTCTGACTTACTTACGGAATACCGGTGGTTCTACCTTGCTTGATCAGACCTTACAGTTGAGTTTTAGGTCTTTCTCCATTATTAAGACTCGGGCATCGCAACATAACTGAAATATTGCTAACGCTGTGTAAAAAAAACCCATACAAATACAATGACGAATTGGTTTTAATATGTACGATGTTTCGTTCGACGTATGGGCTTTTTAAAAGAGTGTTAAGATGTTTTAGGTTAGATTCCGTAGTATTTCAAAAGCGAACACCGTTTTGACCATATTGTTTGTATGTTTTTTCATTGGATATATGTTGAGTATACAGTGTATATACGAGGTTTCGTTCTACGTACGGGCTTTTAAAAGAATATCTGTTTTAGAATTTCGTAGTATTCAAAATTGAATTCTTCAGTCATAATATTTTCTACAGTGGATGCATGTTTTCAAATTACTAGCTGCACATATCTGGTTCATAATTGCGTTATGTACAAGCACCATATAGGTCAGGGAAAGCTGTTTGGTATATGCTTGAATTATGAGCCGGAGGCCTAATATATTGTGAAATTAAAGATATCTATTCAATCGCTCGCCTACTTTAGATAGTTGTCTTAAATGGATTTGAATACTTCTATAAACTTTGTGGGTGATTTAAATTCATTTTGTACTCAAATTACTTCGAAGGTCATGTGTGGACCGGTGGTCAAGGAACATGTAGCGCTCTGAAAATTTAGGGGCTCCTGGGTTCGGACCCCTGGTTGCGCTGGAAGGTCCTAAGAAGCTTCAAAGCCCTTGTGAGGTACTTATTTATCTAGGAAAGCCGTTACATAACTAAAAAATGTTAAAATGGTTCTAATACCCTCCCCCCTCCCCCAAAAAAATGATAAAACCAGACAAACATCAAACATCAGTTAAACCATTGCATGGGCCTTATACCTACCCTATTCTTAGCCGTTTTAAGAATATAAGATAATATAGGAATCGTAAGACATATACGTAAAAAGAATGATAAAATAGAGCTGCAAGTATTGTGGTATGTACAAGAGGTGAAAGCGTGTCGATTACCTATCACATTTATTGCACAATGTACAAAGTGTTTTATGTTGAAGGCATACTAATCACCAGCCAGCATGAATCGGGTTCTTTTAACCCGTAGAATGCTGCGTAAGTTTCTAAAAATAGATTTGTGTGTCGTCTGCTTTCCAAAACCTTAAATATCGACTTATTTTTGTTGAGGAAAGATACCAAGAGGAGCAGTCGGGTTAGATCACAGGCCAGCCGCCAATTTACTTGGCGGCTGGCCAGGATTTAACCTGTTTCCAAAAGCATGAAGTTGGTTCCAGCACTGTAACAGTTAAAACAAATGGGCGTTATGTTTGGAAACTTCCGCTGGGAACCACTAATTGCGTCGCCATGGGAGACCATAGCCTCGTTCTGAAAATCACACTATCAAAGTGTTCCATATTTCCGGTGTACCGCTGGGGTCGTTGATAAAACTATATTACAAAAACAGGCGTAGAACAAGGAGGTTTTTATAACACGTCTGACGCATATGAAAAAGAGTGACGTTCAATACATACACTAGAAGAGTACAATGTATTACGTTATATTGAAATTATGTGTGTCTGTGCGGTAAAGAACAATGAATGTCTGAAAAACCGTACTGGCCTATCTTACAAAGATTCCTATCCTTTTAACTCTTTTCCTAAACAATAACGACATTTGACCACTTTGATGCAGACGACTTTAGTAAACATTGTGAGAAAAGGAGAAATTGCTCGTAACGAGCAATTTTTCCTTTTCCCACAATGTTTTCTGCCCTATCAGAAGACTTTTTTTCCAATTTTATCACATTTTGAAATGTCGTCTGCAAACTCTTTCAATTTGGGACAGTCGAAAATGTGTTGTTGGGATACATTTAGAAGACAGACTGCTAACTCTTAACCACACGTAAATGTTAAGTTGAACAATTCGATGCAAAAAGGTGTATTTCGTGTTCTAGGAGAGAAAAACCTGTTTCGAAATGACCGGTTGATCTTCTTCACTCGTATTTATTTCAAAATTAACAATCGAATACGACCTTTGGCAAGACACTGCAGAGCCCTTCATACTGTAACAATGGTAAAAGTTCAAGAATGGCTTAAAAAGTTGTAACTAAATCACTCTTGACGCGACGTTAAACCCAATAGAAACAAACAAAAAATGCAAACGATAATACAGTTAAATGTCTGTTTGGTTTGTGTGAAAGGTTAGGTATAACCCTTTTGTACGACGCGCCTCCTTTACATTATACATATTAATCTGTTTTTTATATTTGAAATATTTCTGAATTATGCGCAGTCAGATACGATCTCCATGTTTCGAGCCGGGAGAGGTAATTGAAAGTTTGTTTTGAAGTGTTCAATTAACACGTTTAACCCTAGGTGTTTTTTTTTTTAATTTGATAAAAAGAAATAAAAAAAAGATTAAAAAATCGCTAAGCTTCAGCAGGCCGTTGACGAATCCGACTTGATGATTAATGTTCAAAACCTTAAAATGGCTAAAATTCTGTTTAACCCCTAAAGTGCTTATTCAAACAGGCTAGATTGCAGACCAGCCGCCAAGAAAATTGGCGGCTGGCCTGTGATCTAACCTGTTTACTACTGTGATTATCATTCCTCATCAAATTTAAGCAGATAGCTAAGGTTTTCTAAAGCACAAAACTAAAATCTATTTGAGGAAAATAACCCAGCGTTGTAATGCTCAATGAATTCTACATGACTTGGTTTATCCAGATAATACGCCTTATTTGGAATAAGCGGCCATTTCTATGAAATACAATTGTCAAGATACGATGAATTCATCTTCATTTCGATGAAGTTAAAAGCCATATTAACACTTTTCAGCTATGTAACAGCTTTCTTTGAATTAGCCTTTACTAGCCAAGGGCCCTGAGGAGTATTGTAAAATGACACTCACAGTAGACCGATGATGATGATTGGGCTTGAACTCGGGACCTCTGAGTTATAAGTCCGCCACCTTTTCAACTTGACCTCGACATATGAAACTCATATCAACTTAAACAAGTTCACTGCAATAAACATTACTTATGCTTCAAACGGGGTTGAACACCTGCAATCCAAACAGTAACCATTTACATTCATCGCTTTTTCTAAAGTTTCGAACCTTTCTTATTCTGCTTCAGTCAATGACTCCAGTTTAATCATGCTTTATTGCATGCATGCTACACGAGGTACATGTCATACGTACAGCTTCGGCCTCGACACACGAGGGCTGTGGGTTCGAACCCCGTGAGCAGCGGGATCTGCATTGCAAGCTTACATTTATCCACATTTGACGCAAGTACTGATAAAGTACCAAAGAAGCAGAAACCTGAATCGAGAGTGATTTGTCTAAGTTGAAAGAAATTGTTTAACAATCTGTAAAAAAAAGTTTAAAGTATACTATCGAACGTTATAAAACATGCTCAAAAATATATATAAAAATGTTGAAAAAAGCATCAACACGCTCGGAGAGTCGATCAATTTAGAAAGCGACAGACATACTTCAAACTGGTAAATGAATAAGAAAATGATAGATAGCATCGCATGCAAAAGGCCGCGTTTTATTTACCAGAATGAATGACATCTGGTACAGTATCATAAATGACAGCAACAATTTGTTGTAAAAGATAATTCCGATAAAATATTCCTGCATGTCTTCGAACTTCTGATAAGCAGTCACCTTTTCCACGCTAGTCCATGATTTATATGAATTTACATGAAACTTTTTTAGGGAGATTTAGATTTATCCTGTCACCAGCGCAATGAACGGACCGATAACAGGGTGCCGTATAACATTTGTGATATCCGGCACTAACCATATATCACACATTCACATGCGAAATAATGACGTCATATATACGTCATGGCATATGACGTCATGTGTGCATCATTCTCTACTTGTTTTCTGTCTTTTGTTTCCTTTATTTTGTATTTTGTTTTCAGTTTGTTTGTTAATAATAATCCATGAAGGTAACAGGATAAATAGAATAGATGATTGGTGTCTTTGAATAGGAAAAGTTATCGGGCTCGGCATCGGAATATTATCCGTTTCGCCTTCGGCTCACCGGATAATATTCCTACGCCTTGCCCGATAACATTTCCGATTCACGACACCAACCATCTATTCTCTATATATCTCGATTGAAATTTAAAGCATTCAGCATTCAGTGTTGCGTGAATTTTCTCGACGTTTTAGAGAATGCTCATTTGCTTTTGAGGAAAATGTTCTTCCATAAAACAAATGGATATTTTCAAAATAACCAGAATCTGATTCTGAATCTTAACCGTGGTCGGAGGACCGGAGGACAGTGGTCTATGGGTAGAGCACCAGCCTTGGGACGCACAGGTCGTGGGTTCGAATCCTGTGAGTAGCGGAAATTGTCTTTAGACATTACATTAATTCTCATTCGGCACGCGTACTGATTACGAACCCAGGATGCAGGATTGAGAGTGGTTTTTCTAAGTTGTAATAATTTGTTGCGCAATCGATGTAAAACAAGCAAGACCAACTAAGCTACACCAATCCTTGTTTAACCCTTTTCCAAACGCCAAATTATCGACTATCCCAAATTGAAAGAGTTTGCAGACGACATTTCAAAATATGATGAAATTGAAAAATATTCTTCAGATAGTGCAGAAAACCTTGTGGGAAAAGGAAAAATTGCTCGTTACGAGCAATTCTTCCTTTTCCCACAAGGTTTTCTAAAGTCGTCTGCAACAAAGTAGTCAAATGTCGTTATTGTTTGGGAAAGGGCTAAACACCGAATCAGATTCAACTGTGAACTTATGGGGTCATTGAGAAATAATTTTCAAATATCTGAATCTGTTTGAAAGAGACAGAAATGTGTTTCACACCGATATTATAAACTATTTTATCACCCAACGATCACAACATTCCCCGGGTGTAATTGAATACAATTAGATATTTAATAAAGAATTGAGGAAAAGAATTTGCCGAGACAGGTTCAAAATGATTTCCGACTTTATAATTAAGTCATTACTGAGTATCGTATATGTCAAGCTAAAAAGGCATATCTCATACAGACAAATGAATGGATATAACCTTCTAGCTTGATAGTGACATTATCGAACGTACACTTAGAAAAGTATGAGGGAATTCCTTTTTTTTAAATTTGTTTATATTTGAGAACATGGGTTTACATTTGAAAACAAATAAATATACCGCTGCCAAATGCTGGTGAAATCCAGGAAATAAAATAACTGCAATAGTGTTGATACGGCGTTAAACCTCATATAAACAAACAAAATGATATGTCGTTGAAATAATACAGCTTTTGTAATGTTTTGTGATATGCATATGAAATTTGCTATCTAAGGTATAATTCATTCAAGAAGTGTCAATATATCCAAGCATGTTAAGTAATGATTATATATGTTGTAGATTTCAAACCGTTACAACGTTTTTTAGGTTGAACGTGTTTCAAATCACTGTATTAAGATTTAAGAAGCAAGAATCAAAAACTAATCTTCGAATGGCTATTTCCCAATGCGTACCATACGAGAGTACAGCTGTTGTACAGTTTTAAAGAGATTAAGATCTAACTTCCAAAATTCGTAGTATATCTGATTGAGCAGCTATAACTGCAAACTGAGAGAGTTCATATTAGCTAAAGCTGACCGTTCATGCTGAGTTCGATGGAAATCCTATGAGAAAAAATAGATTTGTAAGTAAGATTGGACCAATAGTAATACTCAAAATGAATGAGTTGCATCTATATCTTACTCGAATAATAACGTTCATGATTGGACCAATCGTTTTACTTGAAATGGGAAAGTCGCAGCTATATCTTACTGGACTAATAACGTTCATGATTGGGCCAATAGTTTTACTTGAAATGGGAAAGTTGCAGCTATATCTTACTCGAGTATTAGCATTCATATAGATGCAACTCTCCCATTTTAAGTATCAAAAGGTCAAAAAGTGATACTTAAAATGGGAGAGTTGCAGCTATATCTTACCCGAAAACTAGTGTTCAAGATTGTATCAATTGTAATACTTGACATGGGAGAGTTGCTGTTGTATCTTAATGCTGTACTAGCGTTCATTACGTAGGAATGAGTCAATTAGAATATCTAGTACTTATATTTAAACGGTTATAATGGGTAAATTACGGGCGTTTTCGTCTCTACCTCGACTGATTGTGTCATCAAGTTATCGGTACAAACATCGTGCAATTTCTGGCGCCCTTTATTGTGATTTGTTTAAGGACAACGTGCATTTATCTTGCATTTCTTACCGCTCGATTATACTAGATACTTACTGTTAATGACGGGTCTACTCTCATGTAAAAATATAAACACACCAGAACGCTTTGATCTAAAAATCGGCACCTTCTTTTATAACCTAAACCTTACCTACCTTTATATGACCTGAACCACTTCATATACCTACCTCTTTTCGCTCAATTATGGACCTGTCCATATATCGTAGATACGTTAACGACAGTAATGAAGGTGTTATGGGAAAATGCGTTAGACCTGTGCCCTATCTAACAAACGTTCATACGATAGATTAACACGTACACGGAACATGAGTCCTATGTATGTGAACTACGTAACCGCTTCACTCTCTACGGCATAGCAACATTATAAAAAAAGGACAAAAGTTGACTTTTTGTGATTAAAGGGTTTCAACAATGCGTAAACATAGACGTAAAGTTACAAATCATTGTGAGACCTTTCACTGAAAAAGACATGCTATATACAAATACTGATTTCTTTTTATAAAGTTTGTAGTTTATTCACCGTTTACCGTTTGATACAAAATAAAGCCCAAAACTGTGTCTCCTACTTCTTTCCTGGATCAAACAATACTATACTATGGCTAAGTTACTCACATGCCACTTCACCGAAACAAGATGTGTCGATGGGGCTCGAACCAGGAACCCGCGAGTTTTAAGTCCACCACATTAACCACTGAGCCATCCCGGAACCCATTTAACCCTTTACCAACGCCAAATTTGCAACAGTCCAAAATTGAGTTTGCAGACAATATTTCAAAATGTGTTTAGATTGAAAAAACAATCTTTTGACGAAAAAGAAAACATTGTGAGAAAATGAGAAATTGCTCGTCACGGTCTTTTTCCCACAATGTTTTCCAGAGTCGTCTGCAACAAACTCGTTAATTGTTGTTATTGTTTGGTAATGGGTTGAATCATATGCCATTGTATTTCCTCTCTTTGTTAAACTTTCAAATGTTATAGTGAGCTTGACAGTTTCAAATTCAACCAGCTTAACATTGCTTCAAATTTTGTTGTAGAGCCAAACGATGTTTTCACCTTCATTTTAACAAAGTAGATCATTTCTTTTGCCGTACAGCATTAAACTCTGGGCCACGACGCTTTGCACACATGTGAACTTGTGTGAACACGCTTGTGAGAAACGTTTTACCCCTGTCTGGTCATAAATAAGATTCCTCTCCGACATGCCATGGAGATTCCGCCGACAAAAACCGAGTAATTAGATGTTTTAGTGCAAATAACTTACAGTGCCAGATACTTTCTGTATAACAGCCATACACCGTCCAAGTTTCAGCCGGTGTGAATAAATTGACACATAAGCTGATTGTGTTGGAAAGTTTGTTCGATGAAAGTTGCCTTTTTTATATAGATTATGTGACATTTAACACAATGATCAGATACCTGAATTGACAGATTCACTGTAGACTGGCCTTAATGTAGGACATCATGGAGATAATTCGTTTATTCATAGTTATTTGACATCGATAGTGAAAAACTAACAACAATCTCGCTTTTTTCTATCTCTCTCTCTCTCTGTCATTCTGTTTCTGTTTCTATCTCCGTGTTTCTCTATATCCAACCGCTGTGCGTTCGTCCGTCCGTCTGTCCGTGTCTCCGCACACCTCTATCTGCATCTTTTTTCTCGAAACCATTCCCCCATCTATCTCTCTCTAATGATCTGTCCATCTCTCTCTCTCTCTCCCTCTTGTTCTGAATGTCTCTTTTTCTGTGCCTGTCTCCCCCTTTCCTACATAATATATAACCAGTACTTACACCGAAAGTCGAAAGCCTTGAGTTGTACCCCTCTTCCCTCGGGAATCGAACAAACGACCGCCGTGTCCAAAGGTGAACGCTCCCCCTTGACTAGTGTTACCACAGGGATTTTCACAACGAACATATTATATCGGGAATAAATACTTCACACCTTTTCGAATTTCCTATCTCAGCAAAAAGATAAGAACAAAACGATTTGTCAAGGAAAGAAATTGATTGCCACAATAGATTCTTAGAATATTGCGATACAGGTGCAGCCCACAGGTGCACATGCATTAAGATAGGGGAGGATATGCGTGCCTTTTTTGCTTTTCGTAACAAGTTTCCAGTGCGTTATTAAGGATGGGTGCATATCAAGGTGTCAAAAATAAAGACAACACATAACTTATTCGCATGAAACACTTTCTGCTTTTCGTAACAAGTTTCCAGAGCGTTATTTAGGTTGTTTGCATATCAAGGTGTCAAAAATAAAGAAAGCACATTAATTATTCTCATCTAGCACTTTCACTACTGTCGCTTTTTTGCCTCGTAAAGCAAAGCAATAAAGTCTCTTTTGCCAGGTTGTTTTGAAATGCACTCGTCTGTTCACATTCATTCGCATAGAAAATGCATATGTTGTGTCTTTGCAACCTCCAAATTCTGGGACTAGTCTTATAACATTTGCTACCAAGACCGATGGATTCCCCTTAATTTACTTCACCTTGGTACCTTTTACAAGATTGTGTTTAAAAGGACTAAGTAGCTTTTTACTAAACAGTTTACGCTTAAGATCTGCGTAAGTCTAAAACAACAATTCCACTTTTATCAATATTGGGCTAAGCAATATTGCAAAGTAACACATCATTGGAATCGTCTCTGCGGGACGCTTCCAATGACATGTCACATTGCAATATTGTTCTTTCGTTGAAGATACTTTCCATGTTTATCAATCATGACTTACGCAAATATTTTCCGTAACTTGTTAAGTAAAACGGACCCCTGATGCTTAAAGATGTGGGTTATTTCAAAATAAGATTCCCTCTTATTTCAATATTGGGCTAAGCAATATGGCAAAATAGTACATCCTTGGAAGCTCCTCGCAAAGACGTGTATCATTACAATAGTGTATACGTCTACACTATATTGTACTTTTATCACAGATACTACCCAAGTACAGTGGACCCTCGTTTATCCGAACATGTCCGTTCCCAACAAAATGTCCGGTTTACCGAATAATCCGGACTAATGAAGCAGAGCATGTTCTTATTTACATTAAGACATAAACGGTCTGTATGAGCGGTGTATTCTTATAACCCTTTAGCAAACCCCAAATTGTCGACCGTCCCAAATTGAAAGAGTTTGCAGACGACATATCAAAACGTGATGAAATTCAAAGATAATCTTCTGATATGGCAGAAAACATTGTGGGAAAAGGAGAAATTGCTCGTCACGAGCAATTTCTCCTTTACCCACAATGTTTTCAAAAGTCGTCTGCAATAAACTGGTCCATTAATTCCGTTCCCTTACAATTTTGTTCGGATTGCGAGACATCCGGAAAATCAGGGTCCGGATAAACGAGGGTTCACTGTATATCAGTTATCACTTACACAAATACTTCCCTTAGTGGTTCGGTAAAACGGTGCAGATGAATAAGATATTATAGATGCATATATCGTGCCATAGTCAAAATGTCATTGAATATCGATTCAATCTCTAATGCAGTAGTTTCAATTGAATTGTCTGAATGACAAGGTATTTACATGTAAGTACGATGGCGTTTCACACATTTTATTTTTGATATGTCCGAATTATGATAGACTTTGTAATAATGTGTGCATCATATTCTTTTCTATGAAAAATTTCAGAACGGTCAATTTTTCTTTTTTTCACTTTTATTATCATACCTTATATTCTTTCCCTTGGGAGCTAACATGATACATACACTTTTTGAGGGTTGGACAAAATAGGTAAAAACAAAAATAAGTAATTCTAGCATTGGGTTCTGGCATGTACTTTCTTACTGCACTAGGCTAAGAGAGAGTCCCCACTAAGCTGTTTCTTTAGTTCGATTTTCTCAAGAACAAGGCTAAATTATTGCTCTCTCGTGACAATCGGTAATTCGTGCAGCCAGTTTAGTGAAATGTCTCCGAAATAATGATGATGAACGCCGGAACGTATACAGACGATGAGGAGTTTATGCAACATAACGATGCGTTACTGAAGATAAAGTACCAGTATTTAGACGATAATATATCGAGCTGCTTCATTCTTTACTGTCTGGCTCGTTTATGGAACATGCCCCTGAACATGATTATCACTCGAAAGCAATTGTCACAAGGCACACATATCCAATAGGATGGATGTCAGAATTTCTTTTTCTTATCTAAAGTGTTTTTCATATGTCGTCCACTGTAAATTTATCTTTAAAATCGCTTGCTTTCAAAATTTCTTAACGTCGTTTTCGTTTTGGAACACATAAAGAGGTAAAAAACTAAACTAAAAAAATATAAAAAAAAAAACATCCGACAACGCATACATTCAGAAAGGCACTTGTTTTCGTCTAGTCACCACGTAGCGAGACGCAATTCTTGGAAATTTCTCAAGAATCCTGTATCTGGAATAAGATCTATCAATGCTGATGGTGCCATTTCTAGCAGTCTAGTATATGTCGAGAGCGTTTATGCAATAACGGTGTCTTAGATGCGTATTACTTTCTTATTATTTTGATTAGTTTCTCCTGGTTAATCTATAAATACACCATTTTCCAAGAATGCTTTTTGGATGTATCCGGAGAAGTGTCGTAGAACTTTGGGCGTAAAAACTCTCTTGGAGTTTGCTAATATGTTAGAGAAACCTCGGCGAATTTTATTAGAAAGGGTTCATTCGATACTGCGACATCATTACAGGCTATCACCTCATTTTCATGTCTCAAAACTGCATATACATATTTCGAAAATATCCACTTCATTTTAAACAATTCCTTTAAACTGCGAATTCATATCTTAATTCGTTCGTTTCCGTTCCAGGTTCCGAGGCTGTCTTCGGAAATCTCCGTCATCCACGGCGGACATGATCGGGAAAATCTACTTCAACATCCTGGGCAGCCGCTGCTTTGAGTTCGAAGAAGTTGAGGTGTGCGCCGAGCGTGCCTGGTACGGCTACTGTCGCAGGTACGAGACCCAGCACAAGGCGGTCGTGAAGACCCAGCAGTCGTTCTACGATCAGTGTGCAAGCCGGAACGAGTCCACGACGACGAGTGACGATGAAAGTACGAGTAGGACTAAATCTACGACTACGACTTCAGGAACGATCGGTGGTTAAGGTAGTGGTAGTGAACCGTTTCTGTACTATTTCGTTTTGTACGATCGCTCACGAAAACTGCGAAGGTGTACGAATGAATTTCGGATACCTCTGCATTTTTCTTCTCGTACATATTACTAATCGGGTGTTTCCGAGACTTGAGAAATATGCCAAGTATATGTAGGTGTAATGTTACAGGTTTTGTAGTTTTTCGTTTGTACGATCGATCACGAAAATGCAGAGGTCTCCAAATGACTTTTTGACATCTCTGAAACTTTCCATTTGTAACTACTCGGATATTTCCGTTACTTGAGATATAATTCTCTTATATAAGTGTAGAGGTATAGGGTTTGTGTTAATGTCCCGGTTAATAAAACATTTCCAATAAGCGTCCACGTTGAGTAGTTCAATGAATATGGAAGTGTTGAACATTTTATATCATTATTTTTGGTCGGTAACTCATATGTTATAGTGGAATTATAAGTCATGATATACCTTTGTTTCCTTAATCAAATTGTATGACTGTTTTGTGCATTTTACAAAACATTTGAAAACGAAAGATCAACGAAACTAGTTTTGCAATAAAAGAAATATGGCGGCTTCCATATTAGGTTAGAGATGTTTCATTGAATAAACCTGATGCGTTCAGACTGGCAACTTTCGTGAGCGGGCGTTTATCCGAAATACTGCGGGAATGATAGACTGGTACCACTTTTTATAAGGCTGTATCCGAGGTATGATGTCAATTTTGTTATATGTTTTGTATATCGATCAGGAAATAAGAGTGCGTTTTTATGTCTAAATCTCTACCAAACGGCAAGTAGTTTATGTCCAAAATCGAAATTGAAAACCTTTGCAAGTAATTGTTTAATTTTTACAAAGTTGGAAAATTATACCATTGTATGTTCAGTTTTACAAGAGGAACGGATATTTATTTTTACAACAGGTGCATAATTCCTTATAAAGGGAAATATATATTTCCTTTTACACGAGGAAAAATATTTTTCTTCAAAACAAGCACAGATATTCAAGAAGCATAAAGACAGGTCTAGTTCGATACTAGATTTAAAGCCAGAGTAGCAATCATTAGCATTAATATTCAGCTCATTTTTACCATGCTTTGCATGTTATTTGTGGCGACATTCTGGCTAAACCCGTCACCAAACAATAACGACATTTAACCACTTTGTTGCAGCCGACTCTGTAAAACATTGAGGGAAAAAGAGAAATTCCTCGTAACGAGCAATCTTTCCTTTTCCCACAATGTTTACTGCCAAATCAGAAGACCATTTTCCAATTTCATCACATTTTGAAATGTCGTCTGCAAACTCTTCCAATTTGGGACAGTCGGAATTTCGATGCTTGGTAAAGGGTTAAAAGGTTTTCTCAGCCCTGTGGAAAGTCTCTTCCTTTTTAAACGTATTATCTTCATTAATCTAAATTTGCTGTTGCATTCAGATTATATAATTAGTTTCTGTCAGATTAAACACTATATTTCCATGATATATAATCTACGCGAACACCTTTTATCTTGTAATCTAATTCAAACAATATCACGAGAAAATCTACCCGAAAGAAACCATATATAGGTGCCCTCCTAGAAGCTTTATCAAACATGTTTTGCGATTATTTTGGACTGATTCAAAATTCATAAAAGACGGTTGTTTTTAAGGATTTTGGAGGGATCCAGCGTGGCCCAGTGGTTAAGGTAGTGGAATTAGCACTTTTGGATCCCGGGTTCGAGCCCCACCGACACCTCTGGTTTCTTGGGAGTAACCTTTGGCAAATAACTTCGTAATGAAATACCAGAAACATGGGTCATTACACTTACCTACGCCATTTGACTTTAAATCTGTTGAAAACTATGTTTAGTTATGATTTCAATCAAAGCAGCCAGTTGAATGAAAACACACGACCATCATTCTAACTGGAAGACGTCAATGTGCTGTTATGTCGAAATGACCCGTTTACACGTGGTCTATGGTTATAAACAGGCGACGTACCTTTAATTAATTCATAAATAGAACAGATTGTCCCCTCAGAGTGTTTACCTGCCTTTTTTGCGAGTGTAATTTAACCCACTGATAAGTTTGAGGGGGGTAAGTGCAATGACTCAGTACATAAAGTTTTCTTTCTCAAAAAAAAAAAACGAAAAAAAAAGAAGAATCTTTAAAGGTCCTTAATCAGGCTGTCTTTTCTTTAAAAATAACCAATAGAATACTATTTAAAGGTCCTTGATTACAGATATGAGGGAATTTGGAAGTTAGGATTAACTTTTTTATAGCTACACAATAGTGCTACTGCTATCATATGATATACACTGAAGAACGACCTTAGGAATCAAAGCAACAATAACATAAACTATGTTTGATAAAGTGTCAGAGAGTGGCAATCGAAGAAAAAAAATCGAAACAATGTCGTTTCATTTGGGAGTGAGAAGGCA
This sequence comes from Cerastoderma edule, assembly GCA_947846245.1. Lineage (NCBI taxonomy): Eukaryota > Metazoa > Mollusca > Bivalvia > Cardiida > Cardiidae > Cerastoderma > Cerastoderma edule. Next base: position 30,885,586 of record OX401411.1, read on the forward strand.
GTTTTGTTCCCGTCTTTTATCGGCACCATGTAATTAAAGACACAATCGTATTTATAAGATTTGTGAATTCTGTCGCGATCGGGGTTTACTCCCGTGCATTAATTATACCCCTCTGTTGTATTATCGAACAGCAACGGGGATTAACCTACTCTGCAACGTCGAAAGCGAATCAATTCAGAATCCTTGAAAAAAGTAAACCTACGTGACAATATATAGGTGACAACACCTGCAGGCGATTTTTTTCATTTGAAGCAGACGACTTAAGAAAAGCTTTATTAACATGTGGCCTAGTGGTTAGAGTACAGAACTTGAAATCACAAGGCCCCTCTCCGCGTGGGTTCAAATTTTGAGAGGGATATGGACTTTCATGAGAGGCAGTCTCTTGACTGACTTACGGAACGCCGATGGTTCTACCCGACTTGACCAGCCCTTATGGGCAGTTGAGTACGGGGGTCTTCCTTCATCATTAATAGTCGGGCATCGCTACATAACTGAAATAATGTTGATGTGATGTAAAACCCATATAAAAAAAATTAACATGTGTAACATCTTTCACTTCTGCAGTTGTGATGATTATGTGAATAGATGGGAGAAAGCATTGTGGCAAAAGGAGGAATTCCCAACGACAAATAGTTCTCCTTTTGCCACACTGCCTTTTGGAAATCGTCTGCTGCAAGACTTCGCTGTGGCTTTAGGGGGTAATACGTTATTGTTATATTTGAAGGAATCGATGTAAAATGGAGTCTTTACTATTTGATAAGACTTATTTCTAAATTGACGTGAAAACCGTTCAAAGAAGTTACATAACGTAGCAAGAAAAAATTTAGATGGAAAAAACATCGAAATCCTGTCTGCAAAAACAAGAATTCAAAACAACTAAAAATACTTAGTGTTGATATAAATAAGAAAAAATAGAAACATCAGCAACAAACCGAACGGAGCAGAAACAAAAGGCAGCCAAAAGATAAGACAATCACTTTATGCATGGAGAATATGCATCTGCCTCGAAATCTCAAGCCAGATATTCGCCTTGCATTCTGTCTGATTTCTTTTCTTTTGCATAAAGATTGAGGGTCTTGTGTACTCCAGTTGTTAAGGCAGAGGATAAAGATCTCATGGGTCCTGCGATTGAGGCACATTGACACCTCTGCTTTCGTGGGAGTGTCCTTTGGCAAGTCATTTCAGTGCCCTAGCCTACAACTGGTGGATCCAGGAATGCCGTAAAAAAACCTGGAAAAATTGTTGAAGCGGCATTGTTTCGGATAGCCCATGAGGAAACCCTAGAAGCTCTGAGTTAGATAAACATTGATCAAAATTTGCACTGGAACAAGGCATGTTAGTTGAGAATTTTTTCCCGATTATAGTACTTAACAAAAGTTCTACTTGGTTCCCCACGATATTGTATATAAACAATAGAACGAAAAGTAAATAATATGTATTCAGTTGAAAATTTCATATATATTATTTCAACTTGAAATGGATGATATATCTTAACCCTTTACCAAACGCCGAATGATTGACTGTCTCAAATTGAAAGAGTCTGCAGACGACATTTCAAAATGTAATGAAATTGAAAATCAATCTTTCTATAGGGCAGAAAACATTGTGAGAAAAGGAGAAATCTTGTTAAGAGCAATTTCTTCTTTTCCCACAATGTTTTCCAGAGTCGTCTGCAACAAACTGGTCAAATGTTATTATTGTTTGATAATGGGTAAAACTTCGATAACAAATTTGAAAAGGCAGATACAGAGCCTCCAGTTTTTTGGGCCACGTCACGGGAAAAAGGGCACTCGGACATAGCAAACAGTGTAGCCCCAGACCAGCCGCCACGTCACTGACGTGGCGGCTGGTCTGGGGTTACACTGTTTGCCATCTTAGAGGACATCAAGTTCTACCTTTAAATAAATACAAATGATAACTGTCGTGACTAGATGCTGGAATAATAGCGCTAAGAAAGAGCTGAGTCAGTGGTTTTTATTTATGCCCAAGTGCCCCTTTTCGCGTGACGCGGCCCATTTATTGAATATAGCCGGTAAGAAACGAGCTTTTCGACAAAATAATTTTTTTTAAGAGTTAACTTCTTCGTGACCATTCTGATAAGCCAAGATGCCGTCGTACATATGTAATTTTAAGGCGGAAGTTTATCTTTAACCAAACTTTATCATGACACGGTTTTACGCTGAGATTAATGCGTATTAGATTGATCCCCATTGTGGAGGCAAGCCGTTTGAAAACTTTGAACCATTAATTATGTGTGCATTTACTTTGACGATTACAGATTTCCTAATGTGTACTTAATGATCAACGTCTGAAGTCGTTGTATCGTAAAGATGATTTGAAATAGAAGATGTAGTTCCGGACCGCGACCGAGGTTTACCGAAAACCACCGAAGTAATCCAATGACAGAATGAACATCAAAATGGCGGATTACGGGTAGTCTACCTTAATAGAGACAATTCTTGGAATCATGCCTTTCCTTCTCTATTGCACAAAGATAAATGACGGCGTTATATGATGGAATTGTCTGTTACATCGATACATTGTATCTAGACGTTCAAGCATGCATTCTGTAGACAAGAAAACAAACAAAAATACGATACAAAAAAGTATCAGTCAAATATCTCATCATTGTAGACGTGTTTTGCTGAGCTAGCAGTAAACATGCATACCTGTCAAATAGCGAAATGGAAAAGAGGGCTATGATCAAACGTTACTATTCGGGATTTTCCTGAGAAATACACCGTGTACAAACAATAGAACACAATACAATAATTTTATTTGAAATGTTATACAAAGTCATTTGCATATTACAAAAAACATAAGTGTAGGGATACGATTGTTCGGGTGTATCGTCACCGGCGGATAACATGTTTCCTTGGAGCGTCCACGCTTAGTAGTTCAATGTATTTGCAAGTGTTGGACATCCTTTTAAATCTTCATTTTTTAATGGTATCTCATAAATAATAATTAAATTACAAGATTTCATGTTTAACTGTCTCCATATTCAAGTTAAATGACTATTTAGATTTCAATTTTAGATCTATATTTGGAAATAAAAGTACAATGAAAGAAACCTTGCAAGATTCAATATGGCGGCTTCCATATTACTTCAGAGGTGTTTTCATTGGATAATCCCGATGAGCTCAGATTGGCCTTTGATTGGTTATCTTAACATAGTGTTTTTTCAACTTTGGAATGGAGGTCATGCCGTTCAGAAACTAAATGTGAAAGCAAGATCATTAAGTGAAACCAAGGGAATGTAGCGATTTTTTCTGCCTTGGAATTCCGAATTGACGATGGTGCTGATATAATGTTAACAAGGTCAATTATTCTCTTCTGGCAAATTGAGAGAAAGTCACGATGTGCCATTGTTGATTAGCAAAGTAATGTTTTAGAACTCCTTCTAGGAAAAAGATTCCTGTTGGACTGTTAAGAGTTGGAGACTTTAACCGTTACAGTGCTGGAACCGGCTTCATGCTTTTGCAAACAGGCGAGATCCAGGCCAGCCGCCAAGTAAATTGACGGCTGACCTGTGATCTAACATTTTTGCTTTGCTGAGTTTCTTTCCTCATTGAAATTAAACAGATATTTAAAGGCACATTAAAGGATATGAGTACAAATAAATTACTGAAAAAATATATGGAGTTCCTTTATTATGTTCATAAAAGTCATGAGAATTAGTTTAGGAATGCATTGAGACCCTATTCAATAGACTCATTTAAAATAAGTTATTTTGTGCTTGAAATATAGTTGTCTCCAGTTCAATCATGTTAATCAACAACCTGTTTGTTTACATATTCAAAATAACGAATTTTGATTGGTCGGTTAAAAAATGTGTGTATCAACTGTCAAGGTCAGAGGTGAAGAATCAGGAAACCTGAATTATAAAACTTGCTAATCTGGGTCATTTCTGGTTTACTTTCACATTTAAGTTTAGCTGATGGTGTTTTCTGGTGATAACTATTTGAATCTGTCCAAAAGTTTACCAGATAATATAGTTTGATATAGCATTAATCTCCTTTAATGGGCCTTTAAGGTTTTGGAAAACAGACGACACATTTTTTTTTTGAAAATTCCCCATCATTCTAACGGTTAGAAATATGTGTTTAAGTGTAATTAATGTGAAATAAGAATTGTAATTTGGTTACAATAATCGAACAATTATAATAAATCAGGAACAATACCTGATTAAATTAGCAACAAAGGCGAATAGATACAACCTTTTAGACACGTGGAAGGTTAGGTCATAATGTCATGACAATTCTTTTGAAGCCATGTACTGTTTATTCCTTTTTCCCATACCACGAAATTTCAAAATCAAATAACATTGAAAAACCATTTCATATAATAAAATTGAAAGACTCAAACAAGGTTTAAACATACGATATCGTTGTGGCAAAAGTTAAAACTGTAATAGATGGAGAACACGTTCTACTTTTATCATAATGTTGTTACATGACTTGCTGAGGGACCCTGTTGCCATGGCGTGAAATATCAGCCTCTTTCTCGAGAACGTTTTCCTACGCTCTTTGCCTTGTAAAGCAGTAATAGAGAAAAATCGGAATCCAAAAAACCAATGATTATATCATCACATATCGTAAACATAGAACGCGAATGTAATGTCGCAAAAACTATACAGAAAACCATATGACTATTTTGCGCGTCATGCCAGAAACTCCTTAGATTATTCGGATATTCCTTAGCTTTAAAGCTGTTTGTTCAAATATGTTAGAAAGCTTTCATCATTTCTTTTACTTTAAAATAGTAAAGCAGCTGTTCTTTTGTATATTACATACTTGAGAAAAGACATCGGAAGTAAAATGAGTGCGTATGTAACCCTTAGAATGCTGGGTAATTTTCTAAAGATAGGTATTTGTGTCGTCTGCTTTCCAAAACCTTAAATATCTGCTGAATTTTGTGTAAGAAAGATACTCAGAGTAGCAAACAGGCTAGATCACAGGCCAGTCGCCAATTTACTCTGGAAAACAATGTAGGAAAATGAGATTTTGTTCTTAACGAATTTCCCATTTTCCCACAATATTTTCTGCCCTATTAAAAGATTATTTTTCAATTTGAACACATTTTGAAATGTCGTCTGCAATCTCCTTCAATTTGGGACAGTCGAAAAATTGTCGTTTGGTAAAGGGTTGAAACTTTCGGTAGTTCCTTTATTGGAACTGAAATATTACGAAATATCTCTGTTTGACCGAAATACAAACCAAACGATCGTAAAGATTGCTAAACGTTAATGCAGTTTGCTGTTATCTCAAACCTTTGTTCCTTGATCAGTTTAAATTCGCTCGTCTAATTACACATGATATAAAGAAATGAATTTCCGATTAATTCAGATCAAAGGCAATGCAGTTTCTCTTGTGTATTAAGAATCCAATACCACGACGTTTTACTTTTGCATTAGGTCAATCAACTATGCATGTCTTTATTCTGGTGTGTGCATATTGCTTTGTTTAACTATTTTTTTAATTCACCTAGCCCATTACCGAACAATAAACGACATGTAACTACTTTGTTGAAGACGACTCAGGAAAATATTGTGAGAAAGGAAGAAATTGCTCAAAACGAACACTTTCTCCTTTTCCCACAAGGTTTTCAACCATATCAGAAGATTATTTTCTAATTTCATCATATTCTGAAATGTCTTTCAATTTGAGAAAGCCTAAAATTTGGCGTTTAGTAAAGGGTTACGTTAACGCAAGCTTTTTCATACGAATAGTTTTAGTTTGGTGATGCAAAGATAGAATAGACATTGATGACTTATTCGAACAAATAATAGGTTTATAGTTGCTTATATAAGACCTAGCAATTTTACGCTATGCTATTCATTGTGAATAAAAGAAACTACTGTATGTGGTAGGAACTTACTGAAATTGTTTTTGAATAATCTACTGAACTGCTTATGCTTATTAAAAACAAACACTTTGGTCGATTGCAAACCAGAAAAGTGTTAAGCTTAATCGTTACTCCTAATAATGAACGTTTCTGAAGTTTTCTTCCAAATATATTATTCAGGGGAGGGACTCAATAAGCTTATAGCTTCCGCCCAAATCCAATTGTTATAAATCTATTTTACAACAAAAAATGTTTAAACTCACCAAGTATGTTGAAAAGGTAATACAGTTTCCTGAGGCTAACTTTAGGTTAACCGATAAAGGGGTCGTGGAATTATAAGTTGTGATATATATATTTTTTTTCTTGAATCAAGTTAGATTTCTGTTAAGGTATTGCATTTGGCTTCTTCCTGAAAACGAAAATACGACGAAAGTAGTATTGCAGGAAGCAATATGGCGGCTTACATATACTGTCAGAGGTGTTTTCATTGGATAAAAGTAAGCAATATGGCGGCTTACATATACTGTCAGAAGTGTTTTCATTGGATAAAAGTAAGCAATATGGCGGCTTACATATACTGTCAGAGGTGTTTTCATTGGATAAAGGTAAGCAATATGGCGGCTTACATATACTGTCAGAGGTGTTTTCATTGGATAAAAGTTATAAACCCGATGAGTTCAGATTGGGTCTCTTAACTCGTTACCAAACGCCAACTTTTGACTGTCCCAAATTGAAAGGGTTTGCAGACGACATTTCAAAATGTGATGAAATTGAAAAAATAATCTTCTAATAGGACAGAAAACATTGTGGGCAAGGGAGGAATTGCTCGTTAAGAGCAATTTCCCATTTTCCTACATTGTTTTCAGAGTCGTCTGCAACAACTAGTCAATTATTGTTTGGTAATGGGTTGCCTGTTCTTACACTTGTTATTGGTGACGTACACTCCATTCGTCATTCGAGCCTACTGTCGAGATTACCGAGTGGTCCCGTTGCGCTCGTGCCACGTGATATAAATGAGCTGAACACGCACTCCTAGGGCACCCAATTCGTTTGGTTTGTTTAGGGTGTATGTTTGTTCTTTAAGTCTCTTCAATGCGTTGAATTTAGATTGGTTTAAATCGGTTGTCAGTAATTTTTAAGTTGTCATATTACTGCTTAAGATCCGTTTAGTGCAACGCCTCACATTAAGGCGTTGTTTGGTTTCATGAACGTGTCCTTTGACAAGACGCTGCAAATTAATTCCGAGAAGAGGTCAACCCAGCATCATATCTTAATCTTTTATAAAACAAAAAGTGTTTAAAGTTAATATACAATAATTCATTGTTGGAACTAGTAACAAACAGACAACATACATCTCTTCCGTCTAGAATATAAGTCAAGGCAACAATGATCAAGGGTCATTGCTTTAATACCAGAGACCATCCCAGCTCTTTCATCTAGTTTTGTGTCGGTGGTTGGAATGTCCGTGTTTTCCGGTAATAAGTATTTAATCACCGAACTATGTCCTGAGAAAACAGACCATACGTTTTTATCTTGTAGGCCAATTGCTCGTTTAAATGCGGTCCAATTCTATACATACGGAAGACGAAAATTGAAGAATGTAGGAAATCTAGTATAATTCTCCTGGTTAGATTAGAAAAACCTTCATTAGGAGCCCTGGTCTAGTACTGGTAAATATAGGAAATAGCTAAAAGATTGATGACACGGCGTTTAACCCATATCTAAAAAGGAAAAACACCGAAGAAGTGCTCATATAGTATTTGTTTATTTGTATGTTGTTTATCGCCGTGCCTACAGTTTCCAGTTATATAACGGCATTGCAACCAGTTCTAGGCTAGAGCTCTGAAGTGATTTGCCAAAGGTCACTCCCACGACGCCAGAGGTGTCGGTGGGGCTCCAACCCGGGACTCGCGAGTTCTAAATCCACCAACTTGACCACTTTGGCACGCAGGATCTTTTAACATTAAGGAGTTGAATATAGTTTTAGTCAAACCTTTTGCACATCTAGATTAGTTTCTAAGTTAGTGGGTATCAAAAGTTTCGTTTTGTGGTTCTGTTTAACTACATTTGCTTATGGCGCCCAAACACAACATGTAATGATAAGCACTGAATAATGAAAAAATTGCAGTAGTGTGAGACAATTACTAAACAACTAGCAACATTTTATCAAGCGGGATTACTATTCGTAACGGCAAAGATACAAATTGATACACTTAAACTTCCATAAACCTAGATATATATGTCAAAAACATCATGTACCCTTATGGCTACCACACCAAAGTAATGACAAAACAGCAAAATGAATACAGTGAACCCTCGTTTATCCGAACATGTCCGTTCCCAACAAAATGTCCGTTTTACCGAATAATCCGGACTAATGAAGCAGAGCATGTTCTTATTCACATTAAGACATAAACGGTCTGTATGAGCGGTGTACAGTTATAACCGTTTAGCAAACGCCAAATTGTCGACCGTCCCAAATTGAAAGAGTCTGCAGAAGACATATCAAAACGTGATGAAATTCGAAAATGATCTTCTGATATGGCAGAAAACATTGTGGGAAAAGGAGAAATTGCTCGTCACGAGCAATTTCTCCTTTACCCACAATGTTTTCAAAAGTCGTCTGCAATAAACTGGTCCAATAATTCCGTTCCCTTACAATTTTGTTCGGATTGCGAGACATCCGGATAATCGGTGTCCGGATAAACGAGGGTTCACTGTATACGTTGTTCTTGAATAACACAGATAAGCATTGCCACGTTCTTATTTTCAATTTTACATTATAAATGTCTCTTCTATGTATGCTAAAGGTAGAAGGTTCGACCCGGGCTTCGGTATGCTTGGAAAATAAGATATATTCATAGTTCCCATTTTGATGTCGTGAGTAACGGGGAATCAAATTCCATCTAGTTACGTCTGTTTAATGTCAAAACTAGTTGTCGTAAATTTGAATTAAGTCTCCATGAATAAAAATAAACTTGTATATTTTACATCGATCGTGAAACAAGTTCTTACAACTTAGATTAATCACTCTCCATTCTGCTTCCTGGACACATTACTAGTAGGCCTACTCGCGCCGAATGTGGCTTTATGAAAGGTCGCAAAGCAGATCCCGCTACTCATGGAATTCGAACCCAGTTTCAAAAAATAAAAAAGGAAAAAAATCATCATGTGCTCGCATTTGTGGTATCATTCATGTATAAACGGAAACGTCCAAAACATATCACCGATCGGCCTGAAACAGAATCTCTCCAAACAGCAACAGCAGTAACAAGGGTGGCGACCTTATTTATTCTTACCCTGGCCGACATAAAAATGTAGTTTTCGGGGTTATTTATGTTCATGAAACACGCATCAAAGGCGGGAAGGGGGCAGGCTCCGGGCAATTAAAAACGCATCCAGCACTCACCATGGGAAAAACTGGAACGCGCGTGTCTGCGACTCTTTTTTATGTGTTTTTTTATTAACCCTTATAGCGCTGGAACCATCTTCATGCTTTTGCAAACAGGTTAGATCCCAGGCCAGCCGCCAAGTAAATTGGCGGCTGGCCTGTGATCTAACCTGTTTGCTGCTCTGAATACCTTTCCACTGAACAGAATTATGCAGATAATTAATGTTTTTGAAAGCAGACGATACGAAAATCTATTTTTAGAACATAACCCAGCATTCTTAGGGTCAGGCTTTCCCTCGGATGATAATTGGAATTTAACCTCGTTTTTGGACATATGGACTCTTGGTTAACACTTCACTCCATTGTCTAGAGTCTCGTACCTGTTACAGAACACTGCAGGTTCGTAAAGTAGTCCCATTTATAAATTTTCGAGTTTCGACTTCTGATTTATAGTTTTGGTAGTCAGAGATGATCTGGTAGAACACGGATGTATTTCCTGTAAAGTTGATAGTCCTGCAGTGCTCTCAAAGTTAGTTTTGATTGATTATTGCGGGACTAGTTGTTTGGGATGTATGAACACAAATCCCGGTACTTCGGCCAGATTTGACAGCTTGTGCACTGATTTTCGGACGGTACTAGTACACTTTGCTCTGTAGAAAAAAAATGTGACGATTGAGTTGTCTATTTTATTACAGTTTTTTTTAAAGTTTAATGGACAAACTTGATTTTTCTGTATATATCTTAGCGTAAAACACTATTCTTCAATCAGCAGAGTCTTGAAAACACCTGATTTTACATTGGAGTCAATGGGAGTCCGAAAGACATTTTCCTTGAAAAAATGATCTTAATATCAATCTGTAAAAAAAAATCCTTTTTAACCTTTAATTGTCTTTGAAAAAAGATGCTGCTGGAACCAATGTTTGAAAAAGTAGAAATGCTTTTGCATGAGAGGTGTTTTTTATTTAGATTTCTTTTCATGTTTGTACTCCGTATAAATTAAAATTTACGCATTGTTACATAAAGGCTTGAGGGCACATAAAATGTCGAAAGATATAAAAATAAAGAATGCGAGAAAAATGCGAGAAATCATTTGAAATGTTACAGGTGTTGTCAAGGTTTTAGAACGTGTTGTAACAAAAAGACATTAAGCAATCCCGGTCGCTTTAGAAATCTGTATCAGTCGTGCGAATGTTGAGCATAATCTTTATAATAATAAGATACTATTAATTAGATAACAATAACGACATTCGTTATTCTTTATTTCTGGATTGTTAAATTTCGTCACGAGCAATGTTTTCTTTTCTCCCAGTGGTTTAGGTAATTGACTTTGCACGTGTTTTAAATGCGTTGAAAAGTGTTGATCTTAATGTGCAGTAAGGGTTATTGTAGTCAGTTCCCCTCTCCAAAATATATTTCGAACAATTCCGATCCAGAAAAGTTGCTAGAACGCAACATATTATTAATCTAAGTCCTAGTTTGAGGCTTAACATCCTTGAACGCCGTAAAACGATGCCCATTTTTCATCGCTTACTAATTTCTCGATGGTTTTGCGTTTCCTCCTCTTTTTTTTCCAACGTTTTTCTAGATGTCCCTCAACATGTCTAATCTACTGACATTACATGCTTTATAGCCTTGCATTCCAAAGCGAAACCCTGTTTATAAGTGAAGTAATGATGCCGAGGTTTGAAATTTGGGTCGCGGACATGAGTCTTAGCTCTTGTGTTTTGGGTATGGGTTAAACGCCTTGTAAACACTTTTTGATTGTAGTAAATAATAATTTAAACGTTTTTTATTCTATAATAAGCTCATAAATGGATTATGCAACAAAAGATGGTAAATTGTAAATGGTGTATAGATATAAGAGGGCATTGAATGTTGCTGCCATGAAAGTAAATGTAGTTGAACGTTGAAAAAGCTAAAAACGCTTAAGCAACAGGAAAACAGGTTTCCAATCCATTATGAACATTGGATTTTATTTAGAAAGGTTGTTGTATTTCTACCGTACTGTTTCGTTAAATGTATTCAACAAGTATGTATCAATACATCGATACTCTCTTTACTGTAAAAGACGGCTCTAATGTCATTCAGATATAAACACAGAATGGTTTGGTCTAAAACTAGGTATTTATTTTTATTACCTAAAACATATATACCTTTATATTACCTGAAAACACCACCTATACCTACTTACCTCCGCTCAATAATGGTCACGCCCACTTATTGTAGATAGGTTTACGACATTACATCTGTTTCTTCTGTTTCATTATGTGCAGTGATCAGACATAGTGTTAGATGCAGGCTTGTTTGCATTGCAGTATTGGCGAATGTTTACTATTTCCTTTCTTTTTTAATTCTTTCCTCCTTGTATAGTCTGGAATTGGGCGATAAGGGTATGCGAGCAATAAGCCACTAATTTGTATAAATTACAAGAACATGCGAGTTGCTTCGAACAAAAGGGTTCTCTATATCTAATCTTCAGAGATAAAACAAAACACGGAAAGACAGCACACATTAAATGATATGTGGAGGACAGTGGTCCAGGAGTAGATGCGTCGATCTCCGGTCACGAGGGTCATGGGTTCGAAATGAATAGCGGATTCCGCCTTGCAACCTTACATTAATTCTTATTAGGCGCGAGTACTGGCTAAGACCAGGAAGAGATTGAGTTTTATCAAATTGTAAGAACTTGTTTCACGTTCGATATTAAATGAATTAGTTTTAACTAAACATTAAAAGATATGTAATGGAAAGGCTGGTACATGTAACAGTACCAGTGCTTAAATGGCGACCAATTCCTAATCCAAACAACCAACAAAAATCTCCATATGAATTCCTCCAAGAAGGCATAGTCTCCTCACTTATCATTTCCGACGCTTTCTGGTTCGACGTGGCCCAACTCTGTTCACAGTATGTTTTGTTATTAAGCGTTCCAATGCTAAATGATTAACATACACGTACGAGTGTTCCGACGCATGCTATTAACTATTCGCTAATTGAACCGAATCGTGCAGAAATAACCCGCAAAAACTTCATGTGTGACGTATACAATGTACATAGTAAAGTTCCGGAACGGACAGACTTCGCCGTCAATTCTGATGTTTTTTCCGCCTCTGGTTGATTCTTATTGAAGAGTGACTCTTATTTTGAGGTCCCGTTTTTGCTATCTAAATAGGTCTAGGTTGTTTCGAAACTGCTCTTGTTTGCAAATATTTATCAAACCGTGAAACGATGAATACGAGAGTCTTAAGCATGTACCTCATGTCAAAGGGGGCAAAAATAATTTTCTGAATTAGCCAGCTTGTCACTAAACGGACAAGTGGAGTTTAGCTTAGGTTTTCTATATAACCATTATACAGACATGTGAACATTTACTAAAATTAACTTTACATTGAAGAGACGATTCGAATAAAACAAGAGTCAGACAATTTATCTTATGGAAAATGCCCTCGGTAGAGAGATCGCAGTCGAAGACAATCGGAACTACTCGGGTATTTCCGTGAGCTATGAAATATGTTTTCATTGGATAAACCCGATGTGTTCAGATTTTGTCAAAGACCGACTGTTTTGGACATGTGCGCCCGTCGACTGCGGTTTCTCTGCCGAGTTTTAGAAGTAAAGCCGTTATAAAGCATGTGTTACCATATATAGTACCACCAAAACCGGAAAATCGATGGTCTACTCAGGGTACAAATGCGGCTTACATTGGCAAAAGAAGGTGAAAAAGGAAAAGTACCTTGACGTGGCCATCTCGTTCGGAAAAAAGATCGTAAACATTGGTCACGTGGGTCTTCGCCTGATACATATTCATTTATATGTATTTTCAGGTGTTTTGTAACAGCTTTACATTTGAGACCTTTTTTTATCGGTATGAGAAGTTGAATGAAAATGAATATAGTTTGACTTTCTTTAACGAATAGTATTTCTTTTTTAATCATTAAGAATGCTGCATAATTTTCTAAATGAAAATGTGTCTTCCGCTTTCCAAACCCGTAAATATCTAAATAATTAAGATGAGGAAAGATACTCAGAGTAGCTTACATGTTAGATCACAGGCTAGCCACCAATCTACTTGGCTTCTGGTCTGGATCTAACCTGTTTGCATAAGCATGCAGTCGTTTCAAGCACTACAAGGTTTAAATTAGTGTCTCGAAAATACATACAAACGGTCGATTTTTAGATGGTACATTTAGTAATTGATGGATCTTTGCACATTCGCCTTAATGCATTGTTTTATTACACCACACTCTATCAAATCGAAGTCGTTGATTTTACATAAGATTTATTTCATTTCGAATGACTTTATCTTGATTCAGAATAGTTTGCCACTTGCTTTTGGCTAAATACACATATCCATCCCCCATACTACATCGAAATTCTATCGAAATGATTGAATTTGGGAAGAATAACCATAATCCGCCATATCAAACTCATTTTTGGTCGAATTACTTCGGGCGTTCTCGGTATACTAGAAGTCGGGGCCGGAACTATTCTCATTTAACCAAATAATTCCGGCCAAGACTGGTGTATTCCGAGAATGGCCGAAGAAAACCGAGGACAGTATGAGTATCAAAATGGAGGATTATGGGTATTCTACCTTAAGTACATGTATGTTTTGTATGAATAGGATAATCCATAAAAGTGAATTATAACTAGCAGAACACAAATATCTTACTCCCTTTAAAGTTGACGCTCGGCTTTTAATACTAATTTTATTTAACTAGCAATCATGTTATATAACTTCTTCAAAACGCAGCTTTGTTGTATTTCCTAGATGGACATATGTTTGCTTAGATTTCTAGTGTATCGATGAATATGTCTATCATGTGCAAATTCTAAATGATTTCGAATAACTTTCTACCATATTGCAACGTACATGGGTTGTTTTCGATATTTGAGATATTTGAAACCTATCTAGCCAGTCTGACCGAATTGCGTAGGTAATTTTGTTTTTCGTGGGATTTTGAAAATATCTTACAAACTAAACATTTCGGTCATGGCCAATTTGTTTTAAAACATTCAGAATTCTCTTTCTCTTTTGTTATTTTAAAAGTTGTTGAATATAAACACACTGCTAAATTGATAAAAAAGAAATTACAGAAATTAATGAAACAGGTCATAATATATAATCTGTATGAAGAGTAATCTGAAATAAAAAAAAAACCGAAAATAAAGAATAGTTCCTGATCAGTTTGCGCAGTATTGAAATGCTGATATGGCACAATCTCAATTTCTTTTATTTCTCTCAGTCACTGTCATAGAAAACAAGAAGTTATTTAATATTAAACACATATTTAGCAAGGCGATATATATAAGATGCCACAGTATCAGCTTGTTTCAGACGCCAATCGTACATGAAGGCATGATTATGCATGCACCTGGACACATACGCAGACACCCCCTCTACACACCAACAAACAAACACACCGTATTTTCCACAAAAGAGTGAGACACATCTTTGCATACAGTGGATACTTTGATTAAGTACATAAAGCAAACCACTAAGATGAAAAAGAAAATAGTTAACGATACGATAAATGATAAGTAATAATGACAAATGTGCAAATTTAAACATTTCAATTTCATTTCCGATTTTCTTTTAGATATCGTTGTTAATCTTTTGAATTTAATAAGCCATTAATTTCATATTAATATAAGTGTTTAAATGGGTAAAATGATGAAGCCAACCCATCATTAAGATTCGGCTGAGTTCATTTTTGAATGGAATAATGGTTTAATCATTGTAAATTATATTCTGTGTTTAAATCAAATCGAGAAATATTAGCGAGAAAGATTAAAGTCGTCTAAAACGGATCGTGTGGGATATAACGAAATGAAAGAAGGCTTCATGTTTCGGTTTTCTACTAATCTTTGACCTGCACTCTCTTTATTACTTAACATACGGACTTGCCGACTTGCTACCTAGCTTGTTATTTGTAATATATGTTTCCTATTTCATTTATCATTTTTATGAGAGGATTCCTGCCATTTGTTATTTCGTACCAAATAGTTTCTACCAGCCTGTATGGGTATTTCGGTGTTTGGCATCTTACACTGTTTTCGTTAAAGCTGCTTGCTTATTTACGGATAAGAATGAACTTCGATGATAGAATATATTACGTTTAATACAAAGGCGAAGTTTTTGTATGGTTTTAACTATACAAAAACTGCACGTTTTTATTAAACGTGTTGTTAAATGGACATTGGAAGCAATAACTATTATTTTCAAGTATTTAGAGCCGGTACATGTAAACAGTGAATAACTATGTATCAAAATCGAAAAGCATTTCAATTGTTTTGAGATCCACCGCGAAGTGACTGTTTACTTTAGATAGATTGTCACCGTTTGAAATGCTTTTCAATAAAAGGTTTTGGCCTTTAATAACAAGTTTATCACAATGTAAAAACTACATTGTTTCAATGACATGTTATGCTGGCTTTCACATTTTCTCATGTGTGACCAAGCAGCATAAAGCCAAATGTTTATCAACTGTATATTATAAACGGCATGTTATACCCCCATCATGTTCAAATTGTCATAAGATGTGGTACACTGTACATATACCCTCCTTCTGTTAGTCAAGTATCACCCCTTGTTCAACTTTATAGCGTTTTAGTAATTATTATATATACATGTTCTTCACAACTTATGCATAATCTTTTTTTCACATAGAATGCATGCAATGTTATGTGTATTATCATGACTTGTGTTAACAAGGTTTTGCATACTTTTATTCAAAAAGCAAATAACCCGGATCCGACCTATAAGACTTATGTTGCCGACATCCTAAAAAATACAATCTGTGTACATGTACTTCAATCAGTAGTCTACAATATCTCACACACACTTGCAGAGTGGTGTCAGATATAAAAAAAAATGGAGGGTTGGTGTTTTGAATCATTTTAACCCATTACCAAACAATAACGACATTTGACCAGTTTATTGCAGTCGATTCTGGAACACATTTTTGAAAAAGGAGAAATTGCTCTAAACGAGCAATTTATCCTTTTACCACAACATTTTCTGCCCTATCAGAATATTATTTTTCAATTTCATCATAATATTATTTTGAAATGTCGTCTGCAAAGTCTTTCAATTTGGAATAGTCGAACATTTTGCGTTTGGTAAAGGGTTAAAACATTTTCTTACAATCATTTGTAAAAACCTGTTTAAATGTGTACTAATTGTTGTTGTTTTTATTATTGTTGTTGTTATTGTATCACTTATGGATATGATAGGAGTAAATGTGCTGTATTCTGACGGGTAAATTTGTAAATATACTATTTCAATAAAGTGTTATTGTAACATCTCTTGTTCTTCTTTCTTCTTTTATTTCCAGCAAAAGTTGTATCATTTGTGTGTGTCTGAGACGAAATGTTCTGCTTCCCAAAGCTTAGATATATGCTGAATCGTGTTAAGGAAAACTACTCAGAGTAGCAAACAGGTTAAATCACAGTCGCCAATATACTCGGATCTGGGTCTGGATCTAACCTGTTTGTATAAGCATGAAGTCAGTTCTAGCACTTCAAGGGTTAGTTGAGATATCCTGTTTGAAAGCCCCAGAAAGAATAACTTAAGCACTTGAAAAATCAAATATAAGCCCTTCGGTAAAAGACATGGCATGGTCCAAAAAGAATTTAAGTCTCTATATAGAATCATGTAAAGCCACAGGGTGAACATTCTAAGGCCTCATGAGAAATGTTTTCAAGTCCCAAAATTAACGCTTTAACACCCAACCGAGAACGCATTTTAGGTCCAGAAAGTTAAATGAAATAATGTTTATAAGCTCTGAACAAAAGTTCCGGAAATAACGTTAATAAGTTCCGGAAAAAAGGTCTATAAACCCTAGGTAATCCGATAATGACGTTAGAACGTTTATAAGCTCAAGAAAGAACGTTTATAAGCTCAAGAAAGAACGTTTAAAAGCTTTAGAAATAACATCTATAAACTCAGAAAGAACGTTTATGAGGTCCGAAAGAATGTTTATAAGCTCCAGAAAGATCGTTTATAAGCTCAAAAAAGAACGTATAATCCCCGGAAAGATCGTTTATAAGCTCAAGAAAGAAGGTTTATAAGCCCTAGAAATAATGTTTATAAGCCCTAGAAATAATGTTTATAAGCTCAATAAAGAACGTTTAAAAGCTCAAGAAAGAACGTTTATTAGCTCAAGAAATAACGTCTATAAGCTCAGAAAGAACGTTTATGAGGTCCTGAAAGAACGTTTATAAGCCATAGATAGAACGTTTATAAGCTCAGAAAGAACGTTTTAAGCCCTAGAATGAACGTTTATAAGCTTCATAAATAATGTTTATAAGCTCCAAAATGATGATTATTAGCTCAAGAAAGAACGTCCATAAGCTTTAGAAATAACCTTTATAAGCTCCTGAAAGAACGTTTATAAGCTAAAAAAACGTGTATAAGCTCAAGAAAGAACGTATATAAGTTTAAGAAAAAAAGTTTATAAGCTCCAGAAAAAACGTTCGTAAGCTTTAGAAATAACCTTTATAAGCTCCAGAAAGAACGTTTATAAGCTTTAGAAATAACGTTAATAAGCTTCAGAAATAACGTATATAAGCTCAATAAAGAACTTTTATAAGCTTTAGAAAGAACGTTTATAAGCTCAAGAAATGTCGTTTATAAGCTGAAGAAAGGACTTTTATAACCTCAAGAAAGAACGTTTATAAGCTCAAGAAAGAACGTTTATAAGCTCAAGAAAGAATGTTTATAAGCCCTGAAAGAACGTATAAGCCCCGGAAAGATCGTTTATAAGCTCCAGAAAAAAACGTTTATAAGCTTCAGAAAGAACGTTAACAATCTCCAGAAAGAACGTGTTTGAGCTCCAGAAAGACCGTTCATGACCCCCCGATAGAACGTATGTAGACTCCAGAAAGAACGTTTATGAGCTTCAGAAAGAACGTTCATGAGCTCCAGATTGAACGTTTATAAGCTCCAGAAAGATCAATTAAAAGCTCCAGGAAGAACGTTTATGAGCTCCAGAAAGAACGCTTATAAGCTCCAGAAAGAACGTTTATAAGCCCCAGAAAAAAAGTTCATGAGCTCCAGAAGGAACGTTAGTAAGCTCCAGAAAGAACGTTTATAAGCTTCAGATAGAACGTTTATAAGCTCTTGAAAGAACGTTTAAGAGCTTCAGAAAGAACGTTTATGATCTCCAGAAAGAACGTTTATGAGCTCCAGGAAGAATGTTTGTAAGCTCCAGAAAGAACGTTTATGAGCTCTAGAAAGAACGTTTATAAGCTCCAGAAAAAACGTCTATGAGCTCCATAAAGACTGTTTATAAGCTCCAAAAAGAACACTTATAGGCTTCAAAAAATATCTATCAGCTCCAGAAAGAACGTTTATGAGCTCCAGGAAGAACGTTTATGAGCTCCAGAAAGAACGTTTATAAGCTCAAGAAAGAAAGTTATAAGCTCTAGAAAGAACGGTTATAAGCTCCTAATAAATCGTTTATAAGCTCCAAAAGAGTGCTCATAAGCTACAAAATAATATCAATCAGCTTCGCAAAGAACGTTTATCAGCTCCAAAAAAGAACGTTTTTAAACTCCAGAAAAAGCGTTCATAAGCCCAAGGTAGATGTTTTTAAAATTACAGGAGGAACATTTATAAATCCCGGAAAGAACGTTAATTAGTTCCAGAAAGAAAGCTTTTAAGTTCCAGAAAAAATATTTATTAGTTCAAGAAAGAATGTTTACAAGCTCCGAAAAGACATTTATAAGCCCCAAAAAGGACGTTTATGAAACCTTATAAACACATTGAAAGATTTTTAAAGATTTATAAAACGTCAAGATTTATTTATCTCGGTTTCTTTAACTTCAGGCTATGACACCGAGGACTCATTATACCGTGATGTAAAAACTCTTTTATTTCTGTGCTTGATACTACCTGAAGTATTTTGATGTGCCAAATACAACATTTGAAATAATTTGTTTTGAAAGAAAACAAAATGCTACTGTAACTTCACTAGTACGTGCGATTATATTAGAGATAAAGTTTCATTTTCGGTTTATTCTTCCTTTTCCAGTGAACTAGTTTCTCTTTGGTCTAACACTTTAAGTGCTGGAACCGATTTCGTGCGTATGCAAACAGATTATATCCAGGCCAGCCGCCAAGCGAATAAGCGGCTGGCCTGTGATCTAACCTGTTTGCTACTCTTAGAATCTTTCCTCGACCAAAGTTAGCAGATATTTTAAGGTTTTGGAAAGCATACGACACAAAACATCTTCTTGATTTTTTTTTAAATTGCCAAGCATTCTAAGTGCTTAATAAACTCTGGTAGCATTCGTTGAAGAAATAAACCGGGGGTTTGAACTTTAATTAAAGGATACCAAACCACACTCGGCAGCAATCGCTCCATCAGTCCGAAAACCGATGACAATCGGAACATTTTTTTATTCTAATGTAATTAGTACGCATGCGCCAAAGGTCACGACCCGAAATTATTGGCGACAATCAAACGAGAGAATTTATCGTTAATAATTGTCCGGTCACGCTTCGGACCCCGATTCCTTTTTTATGGCTCGTCATAAATTGTCCTCGACGTTTGAAAATGGTCATATCTAGAATCCGTCACCGTGGCCGGTGTCCTCCCTGGGACGGGGAGGTCGAAGGTTCGAGCTCCACGAGAGGCATTTGTCCGGAGACTGTTTCTTGTGGGACCAGTTCCGAAACGACCGGTTTGTGAACCGCGAGCTAGTTAGCTTTGATTGTTACCGACTTAAATCCGCTAGGCGCCTGGCATTGTGATAGAAGCTAGGAGGTACTTGGTAAAGTCAGTGAAAAGGGTCTCATAAGCCGAACTAACTGGTCCTTTCAATAGGGGTGATACTATAATAAACAAAACATTTGGCTTTGTTCATACACATAAAGGACAGATTGAATATGAATTGTACGTTGACTTTTTACAAGTAGAATTAAGATCGTACATCTTAAACAAGAACATCTTAGCATTCTTTTGAGAATTCAAACACATCAACATGATCTTTTATGAAGACCAAGAAATAAAAGAATATGCCAAATATGTAGTAATGTACACATTGAAGACGAGTATCATTTTGTTTTGAAGTGTCCACGATATATATCTATAAGAAAGCAGCTTTGTATCTTAGTATACAGTGTAACACTTTATGTTAAGTAGCTACTGAACGCAAAAGCGATTCAAAATGTGTCTATGAATTTATATATGTACAGACGTTTTGCGATGGATTTGAAAACCTTTGTTACGTTTCTGAATCTGAATACATATTGATTCATTTTTAAAGGGCTCTGTTTACCTAAGCACGAACTTATTTTACTTCCGATTGCTATTCTCCAGTATGTCTCTTACAAAATAATAAAGTTCTAAGATTTTTTACATATATTTCTGTCGCATTTATATACAACGGTAACTAACATTCCTACAAGTCTATTGAAATATAAAACAAGTATATGATACTGATATATTTTTGTTTTCTTAAACAGATTGTATGACTGTTTAGAAATTGCATTTGACAATTTTTCATTTGAAAACGAAAGCACAACGAAGGCGGCCTTCCAAGAAGCAATAAGGCGGCTTCCATATTAAGTCAGAAGTGTTTTGGAATAGTCGATGAGTTCAAACTGTTTGTGAATGTGCCCTCTCCAAAGCCCCTAGCTTGTGGAGGGTTTGGCCGTGACGCGGCAACAAAATAAACAATTTGTCGCCGCATGTCCATGGCCTCCGTTCACATACAAAACGCACTCCGGTTTCAATTTGTAAATTGAATTGAATAGTTTCGATCCTTTTTGTCCTTACTCCGTACCTGACCGACCCGTGAGAAAATGGTGGTTACTGTTCGAGCTTTTCTAATGGAGACCACTCGTTGATTTAAAAAGACTGACTCAAGAAGTCCTATAATTGGTCAATATTCCTTAAAATATATATGGTTGGACACTCTAGAGAAGAAAATAAGAAAAAGAAGAAAAAGGGCTATGAGGAGGAGGAGGAGAAGTAGGAGGAGAAGGGGAGAAAATGGAGAAAAAGAAGAAGAAGGAGGAGGAGGAGGAGGAGGAGGAGGAGGAGGAGGAGGAGGAGGAGGAGGAGGAGGAGGCGGAGGAGAAGGAGAAGGAGAAGAAGAAGAAGAAGAAGAAGAAGAAGAAGAAGAAGAAGAAGAAGAAGGAGAAGGAGAAGAGAAGAAGAAGAAGAAGAGGAAGAAGAGAAGGAAGAAGAAGAAGAATGAGAACGAAGAAGAAAAGAGAAGGATGAGCAGGGGGATGAGGAGGAGAAGAAGCAGACTGAGAAGGAGAGGAAGGAGGAGAAGGAGAAGGTGAATGAGGAGAAGTAGGAGACTGAGAAGGTGAAGAAGGAGAAGGAGGAGGAGGAGGTGGGAGGAGGAGGGAGGAGGAGAAACAGAAGGAGGAGGAGGAGGAGGAGGAGGAGGAGGAGGAGGAGGAGGAGGAGGAGGAGGAGGAGGAGGAGGAGAAACAGAAGGAGGAGGAGGAGGAGGAGGAGGAGGAGGAGGAGGAGGAGGAGGAGGAGGAGGAGGACGAGGAGGAGGAGGAGGAGGAGGAGGAGGAGGAGGAGGAGGAGGAGGAGGAGGAGGGAGGAGGAGGAGGAGAGGAGGAGGAGGAGGAGGAGGAGGGAGGAGGAGGAGGAGGAGGAGGAGGAGGAGGAGGAGGAGGAGGAGGAGGAGGAGGAGGAGGAGGAGGAGGAGGAGGAGGAGGAGGAGGAGGAGGAGGAGGAGGAGGAGGAGGAGGAGGAGGAGGAGGAGGAGGAGGAGGAGGAGGAGGAGGAGGAGGAGGAGGAGGAGGGGGGGGGGAGGAGGAGGAGGAGGAGGAGGAGGAGGAGGAGGAGGAGACCTTTTACCGAATAACCCCAAACCATCTTTGTCAATGCGTTGCAGAGAACACCTCTTGTCACTATCGATTTGGATCATTCAGAGAATCGTAATAATCTTAACTCTTATAGTCATGTAAATGGCTCCATACTTATGCAAACAGGTCAGATCCAGGCCAGCCGCCAAGTAAATTTGAGTAAATTTCCTTAGCAAGATTAATCAGTTTTTTAAGGTTTTGGAAACCAGGCGATACAAAGGCGATACAAAAATCAAAAATATACAAAAATCTATTTTTACGGGTTAATTAGAATTGGTGAGTATGGTTTGATTCTAGGTTTTACTAAATAACCTTTCCTTGAGATATCCTATGTACCAAAGCAAAGAGCCATCATTATTTCTACTGGCGGGCGTCTCAAGATGACGCGTCTCAACTTTGGTCACAGCCGGTCGAGTCTATGGAATATGGACACGGTTGATGCCGCTCCATGTAAAAAGCCGACAGCCGACAAATAGATTAAACTGACCGACCGTTTGGCCCAGGCATACGGGGATAGTTTGGAGATTCGAGGTGTGAAGCCTACGATTAGAATTGTGACCTTAAAACAATTTAGATGTTTAATCTTTAACCAAACGCCAAATTTTGGACTTTCCCAAATTGATAGAGTTATCAGACGAAATGTGATGAAAAGAGTTTGCAGATGACATTTTAAAATGTGATGAAATTGAAGAATAATCTTCGTGTAGATTAGAAAACATTTTGGAAAAGGAGAAATTGCTCGTTAAGAGCAATTTCCCCTTTTCCCACCATGTTTTCCAGAGTCTTCTGCAACAAACTGGTCAAATGTCGTTATTGTTTGGTAATGGGTTAAGAGCGTTCTGCACGCGTGTCGGTAATGTTTCCGGTTTCATTATTTGTATGTAAAGTATTTAACGCCGTGTCAATAATTTTTCAGTTATGTGACGGCTTTTCTGGACCCACCAGTACTAGGTTACGGCTCTGAAGTAACTTACCAAATGTCACTCCCACGATACCAGACCAAAGTGAGGCTCGAGTCCCCCGTATTCCATGTCAACCTACCTAACCATAGTCATGGAATGGGTCGGAATGTCGCGACAAGAGTGCCTTTTCTGTTATGAAAACGGAAATAATATACAGATTGGAGGAACCACATGATTTCAAATTCTGTACTCTAACCACTAGGCGATAAATCAATCAACCAAACAAACAAAAGCCAAGCTGGTCCGAATTACACACCATTCGAAACAAACAGGCTGGTCCATTTATACGTGATGCGGGAAACTTCGTTGTTTGTACACTGACATGTCAACGTTCTGAAAGATCCATCGCCGTGTGATATCATTCAGGTTAGCTTTTTGATATGATAAAATCATGTAAAACATCGCAGGCTGAATATACAGTGACCCCTGTCGCTATTTAGACCGCTAGAGGTCGCTATCGGTCACAGTTGGTCGATTTTCCCGGCAAAATTCGAAGATGAATATTTATTGTACGCAGTTTTAAACGACACTATAACAGATAGGAATTTTTAACCTCATAAAATAAACCATCTTCCACCGATCAAATAACACATAGATTTCTTAAGTGAAATGAGAATAGATTATTGAGAGCTTTTCAGCTCCAATTATAAACAATCACGATCTAAAAATCAAAACAAAATTAAACGGACCACTATCGTAAATCGGTAAATTAGATGTTCCGAGAGACTGGCATTGCATTGATTGCAGAAATGTCAAAGCGGCTGTGTCATTATCTTCAGAAATAGTCTTTTTTTTTTTAAAGTTATGCTTTCAAACAAAGGTTAGAATATATGTCTCAAATGCATGAAGTTTAATACTCATGAAAGGAAACTTACTTGTTTGCATGACGAGACATGTCTGTACGTATAAGTCATTAAAATGATACTCTAGTATATTCTTTTCTTATTCAAGCCACTTGAAAAACTACTGTTTACGACAAGGACCTGGGTACCGTTTTACTAAACAACTTACGGAAAATATTTGCGTAAGTCATAACTGATACACATGGATAGTATCTTCAACAAAAATTCAATATGGCAATGTGACACGTCATTGGAAGTGTCTCGGAGAGACGATTCCAATGGTGTGTTACTTTGCAATATTGATTCGCTCAATATTGAAATAAGAGCAATTGTTGATTTAGGCTTACGCAAATCTTAAGCGTAAACTGTTTGGTAAAACGGTACCCTGTTCCTTAAAAATTTCCTTTTGGTTTTATTCTTGGGTACTTGCGTTATTGTATCAAGCGTTATTTCAATCTGATCACATCGGGTTTGTCTAATGAAAACACCTCTGAAATATTAGGGATGACACCATAGTGTTTCCTGCGAGAATGACGTCACTTTACTTTCGTTTTAAAAATAGATCTTATATGTGAAATCTAAAAAGTCGTTCAATTTGATTGAGGAAACAACTATACATGTCACAACAACAATTTCGTCATTTTGGTATGAGTTACTTATAAAAAATGATTTAAAAGGATGTCCAACACTTCCATACACATTGAACTACTTAACTTGCATGCTTAGAAAATGTGTTAATTGCCGGATGCCGATTTACCCGAAAAATTGTAACCCTACACTTATATCCGAGGTGTATTTCACAGCTCACATAAATACCCGAGTAGTTCCGATTGGCGTTATTTATCAAGCGTCAACCAAACACTTTTATGTGAGTGAAAAAAAATCGAGATCCTGATAGAGATTACGATTTAGTAACTAAAACCCAGGGGAGACCTGCAAAAGACTATTTGCTACAAATGATTTAATCACATTTTACATTATGCACCGACAATTAAACATACCCCTTCAAGGAATCTAATATAAAATGATTAAAGCAGTCATAAATGGTATTTAACTAGAGAAAGGCCTACTCAACTTTCCCACAAACCCGCAAAATACACACAAGCCGAGAGTAAAAAAGGTCGACATCAAAGTTAATGTGTTTTTTGTCCACACTTTTAACGTTTATTATTCAATATTTGAGTTTAATGTGTAATAATTACAACTCGCATTTTTGTCATACTTTACCACTTTCCACCATGTGTTAAATATTTAAAATATTACCGACGTTATTTCTTTGGGATAATTTAAGAAAGTATTTCGTTTTTCGAATTGGGGGTAACTAGGCGATAGATTGGAACACTATTTTGACAAAACGGTATTATATGCTCGACACGAGCAATTATACCGTTTTGTCAAAGTGATTGTTTTTGTAAGTTCTGTTAACCCATAACCAACATTAACCACATTTGACCAGCTTGTTGCAGACGACTCTGGAAAATATTGTTGGAAAAGGGGAAATTGCTCTTAAGGAGCAATTTCTCCTTTTTCCATATTGTTTTCTGCCCTATCAGAAGATCATTTTTTCAATTTCATCATATTGTAAAATGTCGTCTGCAAACTTTTTCAATTTGGGACAGTCGAAAATTTGAGGTTTTTGTAAAGGGGTAATGCGTGAATTCTTTTTCTCCCCTTTGGTAATTTAACTTTCGAAGCGATAAGCAGGTCACAACTCATTAAAGAGACATTTAAAGATGAAAGCTGTCGGTTGATATAAAACTGCTTGAACTAATAAAAGGTTTATATGTCTTTAATACGACAACAGTCGTGTTTAAGGTATTCCACCCCAGAAAGAGAAAAATCAGAACTTGTGTTTTGCTTTGGTTAGTAAGTGTAATTATGAAAGTATGTATCAAATCAAAGGCACATCACTCTTCCGTATTTGTCGTATTTCGAATTTATATTTACAAAATGAATTTCAATAATTTTGTCATTAAATCCATAGTAAATACCTCTCCTTAATTATCAGTTTTACATAAAAATTGAAATACTTGAATCAACGGCAGCAAATAAAACTTTCAGTCCATTTGGAATTCTTATTTTACAAAACTTGGTTTTACAACGGCATTCGTTCTGTTGAATCTCTGACTTTGTAATTCTGACTTTTCCGATTTTTCTCCATCAGGGTTGGAAAACTTTAAATCGTGTCCAATCTTTAGATCGATTCACACTGGATTCCAACCGCAAACTCCACGCAGGAATACTTCCCTGTGTTACACTACAGTACAGTACCACTGCCGTCATAGAAATCACGTGACGACATATACAGTCATGTGACCCAAACAATTGAACCTAGACGCCAAAGAAATGGGTTATTTATGATTGAATTCAACATGCCATGCTTTGAAAATGATTGTTGAATCAAAGTAATGCATTTCTTTGACAATTTCGTCAGTCATTACTATGTGATTTGTTTTCAAAATGTGTATTATAGAATCTACCTCGAGACGATCTTTTTATTACGAACACACACTGTTGATGTCCGTTACTTTGAGAGCATGACCTTATGTACTTTACTGCTTCATTATATCGAATAAACCTTTCCTTCGTTGGCTGTTGTTGGCACCTTGTTGTGAACAAGAAGAAACAATAAGGTTACGAACTGGGTTGATTACTATTTTAGCAACTTCTGTCAGTTTTTTACATATCAATATATTTTGCCATTATCTTTTTGTAATGGTTGGGCCAAAGAAGTCTAAGTTCTTAAATTGGAAAAATGTTGTATTCAGATTTCGATTTAAAATTTATCATGAAAAAAATATAATCCTTGAAGATCTGGAAGGATCTTTTCTGTGATAGTAGAGAGCTCCTCACCAAATGGAAAGGGAGATGACTGCGAAGGAGAATGTTCCAACCGTAGCTGCCATTTCATTACAAGGTTCAAAATCTTTGATACTACTGTTTTTTAGTATCGAGCCGGCCAACTTCCATACAAAAGGCACTCACCCTACCTCATGTCCATCGAAGTAATTTTGTTTTGAAGTTTCCTACCCCCAAAGGGTAATGTTTCATGCTAACGAAAACTGTAATCGAAATGTTATGTACATCGTTATACCTATAAAAAAAAAGCTTTCTTTAAATATTGGTCTCGGTTGAAATGGATGCTGCAACAGTATTATATCTCCGGGATGAATATTAGAGAACTTTCCCGTTTTCGACAGAATGGCTATCTAGGAACGGTATTAGTTGTGTCGGTATGTCAAGGCCGCAGACAGATCGCATCATGAATAGATTTGTTTAATTAGCCCAGCAACGATAAGTAGAGTCAATGCAAATTATTCCAATCGTCTCTCACAAAGTTAGTGTCTTCATGTTGAAACAGAGATCGAATGGTGTACACTATAGTAGGAGAAATTAGATCGACAAGAATAGGTGCACATACTGCCGTGATATATATCCAAACAAAACAAATATGCACCTAACATGTATATACATTGAACCCTCGTTTATCCGGACCCCGATTAACCGGATGTCTCGCAATCCGAACAAATTGTAAGGGAACGGAATTATTGGACCAGTTTATTGCAGACGACTTTTGAAAACATTGTGGGTAAAGGCAATTTCTCCTTTTCCCACAATGTTTTCTGCCATATCAGAAGATTATCTTTGAAGTTCATCACGTTTTGATGAATTCTGCAAACTCTTTCAATTTGGGACGGTCGACATTTTGGCGTTTGCTCTGCTTCATTAGTCCGGATTATTCGATAAAACGGACATTTTGTTGGGAACGGACGTGTTCGGATAAACGAGGGTTCACTGTATATATACACTTTCATCAAGCGGCAAAATTACTATTCGAGCGTAAATACTTCTTGACTTACACATTCCATCACTTTTTATACTTTACACCATCGGTTAAGTGGGATACCATTTCATTTGTGTCACGGAACGTAGAGGGGTAGCAGGAATTTTGTTTCATGTAAGTCGGTATTTTTTGTAACACTTTGAAATAAATGTCGCCCCAATGCTACAAGCAGAAAATTTAAAGTGCGAAGGTTTCACAAATTATTTGATAACATGCTTAAGTTTAGATTAATACATAAACTTTTAAATCTTTGAAATAAAATGACAACATGAATTGTTCAATGTTTACGATTTTTGAGGGAATGAGTGGTTAAACTTTTATGAGTATTGCATAGCTCATGAACGATAATCTGAAAAAAGGATAATAAGGGTAAAAAGGAGTCCCTTCTTTTGTCGTGTACAGGGACTACTTTTTTTCTTATCGACGTAGTGGTACAAATACATTAAAGAGTGTGTAATTAGGTCGCGGTTTATTGTTCAACGTTATGTAATTAAATACTCTCGCTTGACAAAGAGGCTGACGAAATAATTGCTGCCGAGTGTTAGAAAAAGAACATTCCGAGCTGTGCACGGGAAAATGTTCCTCGTGACACAAGATAAAGTTAATAAATACTTTAAACATATAAAATTGCCAAAATTCACAAAATGCATAGAAAAAGACAAAATGTACAAGATATGTGTCGAATATATAATGCCACAAGTTCTTACGACATCTCTTTCTTGAAAGCTTACTTAAAACGAAGTCTTCGTTTGCACTTCAAATGATAAATCATAATAGTTGTATCCGGCAAAGTATTGGATTATGCTATGTGAAGCTGATGCACAACGAAGGTAGTTGGTAAGACATGTGTGTTGTGTAGGGAAAGAGGGGAGAAGAAAGACAACACAAGTTTATAATAAGAAGGGAATACTTGGCACCGAATTGTTGAAAAAGGTTTTAAAGGGGAAAACACTAACATGGCCTTGTACAAACATTGGCGAAGGACCTGGTATATCTACCAATTACCGCGAAGAATGCTGAGAAAGAAAGAATGCAAGCTAACAAAGTATACCCCATACACATACATGTATATTGATGAACCTTAATTACAAACACTTGCCAATCGTATTTCGTTGTAAAATGAACATTGTCTTCAGTAAGATTTTGATTTTTCAATGCAACACTCAAGTCTCTCTTGACATTTAAAGGAAGATCACCCATGGTCCGCAATTTTGAAACAACTTCTTTCGTCGGATTACTTCGGTCGTTCTCCTTATACATCGGTCGATGCCAGAACTGTTCGCTCTACAACGAAAAGTTCCGGCCACGACAGGCGCATATCGAGAACGACCGAAGTAATCGAACGAAATAATTAATGTCAAAATGGCGGATTATAGGTATTTTACCTTAAGGTCGTTTCTGCGTCGGCTCAAAACACATACGACAGAATCCCCTATGTATCGAAGTTGCAGGGGACTAATGCGAATGTTCGACATAGAGAGAGTTTTGCGTATTAATGTCTGGAACATTCAGACGTATAAATAAAAAGCAAATATTTCAAATTTCAGATAATGTTTTTTTTTGTAAATAAAGTACTTTTACACGTGCCATTTGGCTAGGGTATTTGTTTCTTCAAAAACAAAAGTACAACGATATCGTGTGACGATCGAAACAGTTTTTGCTTTGTTTTGTTTTGCAATTTTCTATTCAGTTGATAATTTGAAATGTACTCTACATGGTAATTGGTATAGATATTAGTCGAATAAATGCTAATAAACGTCCGCAACCTCGTCCATTTTCTCTGTCTTCCCGTTTCTTTCTTTCAATTCCAAAGATTAAACAAAATGTGAAAACTGAAGTTCCTTCATATTTATAAGTACATGTATACAGTTTTGGACTATTAACAAAAATGTAATTGTAAATAAAATTTCTCCTGATGAAGGCCTTGTCAGGTTGAAAATTCGAGCAAAATGAGCTGGAATTTTTAAGCTTTAAAACACCAATGGTAAGACAATTCACTGTTTTAGTTGCAGGTCGAAATAATCAGTCTATTTCATTTGATATGTGGTTTACATCGCGTTAACCTAATTCCACTTATGTCGCGATTTTAGACTTATAGTGATGGAGGAAGACTTAAATACTTGATAACCACATTAAAAATTGAAATCTATTTTTTTTATTCACCCCCTTTAGCGTTGCACTGACATTTTAATGACATTGAGTCATGCAATTTTGATTCCCTTTTGTAATGATTTTCAACTGTATAAAATACAAATGCTGAAATTTGAACCTGCTGGGAGTGGCAATGAGTAAAGTGAACAGAGTAAAATGAACAGAGTAGGAAATTATTTGGATTCATATTCACAATTTTTATGACATAGCTTTGGCCCTGAATTTATAAGTCTTAAGGCTTTGATTTATTTGAAAAAGGTCTAATCGTGATTCAATATTTGCATATAATGTTTTAATATCAATAAACTAATATCCTTATCGTATACAAATCTTCAGAATGAAAGATAGAAAAAGAAATCTTGCAAAAAACAAACTGCACAAGGTAAGGGAGGGATAACTCGTTGAATTAAATATGGAAGCAATGAAGCCCAAACAGAAAATGACCATGAAGAGTAAATTTTTTCCCCAGTTTATACAATTTTGTTCCAAGTATCAAGTACCAAGTTGATATTTGTACATTGTGATTCGTTCAAGGTGTAATTAAAATATGTATTAATGAGAGCTGCAAACAGTTTTTGAAATTTAATTTAAACATTTTTGCTGTTTTTACATTTTGCTTATGCTTTCATCACAAATGGGATGAAAAAAGGTTTTTTTTTCTTTGTTTTTATCTTATTTCTGTCATTCTTCGGAACATAGGAAACTAAAACTCTGAAGATAACTTCAATCTTATACGTCATTTAGCAAGGACGAAAATATGACCCCCAAAAAAAAAGGCTCAAAAGACTACAACAAATTAAAAAAAAAAATGTGTTTACAGTGTAACATTTGGTTGTTTTGTTTGCCTTTTTTTCTTCTTATATTTTTTTCTGTTAATAAATAGGTGTACATGTACATGATAGACATTCATAATAGAAAACAATGAATTTAAGCTAATTTAAGAATATTGAAGAAATATCTTATGAACTTCAATATGAATGGATTGAAATATTTCTACAGACATGTCTAGTATAAACAAAAGCTTAATTACTTTCGGAGAAAACTATGAAACAAACATGTATTGCCTCGCTGAATTACCAAATAAGCATGAAGTGTAGAGGTTGAAGGTGTCTTAAGTATGCTTATTGTCCAATAAGTGTGCAGGACAATTGTTCGCGGCCATTTTACGGTAATTTGTGCACACGACACTAAGGCTCTTATGTTTTATCTCAAATTCAAGTAGCATTTAATCAAACAAATTTGAATTGAAATAAGATAATTTGAGTGTTTGTTCTCTGCGACTTTTATATATTCGTCATTGCAAAATAGACATTTTAACATCATTAACAGCTTATAAAACATTACAAAAGGCAGTCAAAATTGCATGACTCGATGCCATTAAAGTGTCAGTAAAGTGCGAGAGGGGTGAACAAAGGAAGAGAAACTATCAAATTTTTAAAGTGGTAATCCATCGTCAAAATTGTTTTTTCCCTTTCACTGTGCGTTTTTATGCGATCATGTTGAAACTGGATCCCTGTGCAAAAAATGTCGTAATTTGATGACATTATTTAATAAACGATGACAGCCATCCAAATTTCGGTCGCCTCATGGACAAAAACATCCTTATAGCATTGCATGGTGGGTATTTCAGGCAGATGATCATGTGACGAATGTTTATGATTTTATGTCCATAACAAGATGGCCGGGCTCAGGATTTTTTTATGCTTTTTTCAACTACTTTTGTCAATGATAGCCACATTGTGTACTGGAAATATGGACTATCTTGTTTGAGCATGCGAACCCGTCGACTGCGATTTCTCTGCCGAGTGTAAGACGTAACGCCGTTATAAACCATGGGTTACCATATACCACCAGAACCGGAAAGTCGATGGTCAACTCTTGCTGGGTACACAATGTGGCTATCATTGGCAAACGTCAGGAAAAAGCAAAAAGCAAAATTACCTGTGGCTAGGCCATCTTGTTCGGACATAGTATCGTAAACATTGGTCACCTGATTACAGTGAAGCCTCGTTTATCCGGACCCCGATTATCCGGATGTCTCGCAATCCGAACAAAATTGTAAGGGAACGAAATTATTTGACCAGTTTGTTGCAGACAACTTTTGAAAACATTGTGGTTAAAGGAGAAATTGCTCGTGACGAGCAATTTCTCCTTTTCCCACAATATTTTCTGCCATACCAGAAGATTATTTTTGAACTTCATCACGTTTTGAAATATCGTTTGCAAACTCTTTCAGTTTGGGACGGTAGAACATTTGGCGTTTGCTAAAGGGATATAGTATACACGTGCATACAGACCGTTTATGTCTTAATGTGTATAAGAACATGCTCTGCTTCATCAGTCCGGATGATATGGTAATCCGGACATTTTGTTGTGAACGACCGTGTTCGGATTAACGAGAGATCACTGTATACTAAACGTGTTCTCATTTTCATCCCATGTTACTCAAGTATGCAAGAGTGGTGCACTATAAAACACCTTGCAAACATCACCAAGCATGTTTTTACTTTTCAATTAGTACAGGCGATATAGAAGAATTTCAAAAGTATTAAAATAATATTCAGACAATGCTGCACCAAGAAGACATTCGCACTCATTATCTGCAAATTCACCATAGTTCTTCACAATGGCTTCAAATCAATGTATATCTAACATTGTAGATAAATCAATGCCTTATGTTTTTCTCTAATCGAAATTTGCTTTATTCTGAATATTCTAGAGAAAACTGTATGATTTTTTTAATCTGAAAGTTTTATTATCTTCTCTTTTTTTCATGGCTTATTTAAGCAGGTTATCTGCTTATGTAAGCCATGAAAAAGAGAGGACAATAAAACTTTTAAGGGATCCATGTGCTTGATTATGGACACATGGCATTACAATTTAGGAGGCACGATACAGTGAAAAGAACAAGAACTGTTACAACAACTTTACATTATTTTTGCAGACGATTTGAAATATCAATGTAGCAGACGACGCTTTATTACAAAGCGATGAAACTAAGACTTACTTAAAGCTCAGAACTGGGTGAAAATGAGTTATGAGTTGTAAAATAACATGTAAAAACACAGCAAAACATCAAATTATCATGACAACTCCTTCACGATTTTTCATAGGGAAGTTCCAAAGTACTGGTTTTACGAATTGTGTAACACACAATTTGACATCACGATTACATTCAAGTTTCTCCAGTATGTCTTTGTTAATTGTCAAATGGTGTTTAACTTACACAATGTTACTGAAAGTAGCGCTATTCAGGCTTTAAAACGTTTCTATGTTCGATGGACTCCGACAATTACCGAAGGATCTACGGACGCCACTCGTCGATTTCCGCGAATGTCCTCGACATTCGCGGAAATCGCCGAGCGACGTCCGAAAAATCTTCGGACGATGTCTGAATTGAAGATGTTTACCAACTTTTATTAGGAACAGAACAGAACAGAACAGAACAGAAGTTTATTTCATGACTTGAACACTTAAGGCTCATCGTCATTCGAACATATACACATACATGAAATAATTATATTATAATTATTAGGGATTATAAACCTTAACACACTCATTTGGAGTATACTCGTATTACGAAACCAAGATTCAATTTTCTTTTTATTC
The DNA here is from genome assembly GCA_947846245.1 of Cerastoderma edule. Lineage (NCBI taxonomy): Eukaryota > Metazoa > Mollusca > Bivalvia > Cardiida > Cardiidae > Cerastoderma > Cerastoderma edule. The sequence goes on from OX401411.1 coordinate 30,919,076, forward strand.
GCGAACGTTGACAAATCAGCCATCAATTCGCATCAGTCCGTACCAGCCATTCGCAGGGCCCGTTCGTACTTCCACTAAATAACCCCGCCCTCAGGCCGTGTCACAAGGCTGTATCAGATTCCACGTGTTGTCTATTAAACCCATTACCAACCGCCAAATTCTCGACTGTCCCAAATTGAAAGAGTTTGCAGACGACATTCCAAAATGTAATGACATTGAACACCGTTCTTCTGATAGGGCAGAACACATTGTGGGAAAAGAGAAATGTTCCATCCGAGTAAGATAATGCAGTTGGCAATAAAATTCATACTCCATACAAAGTATTTGTGAAAATGTACAAATACAAGTCACTTAAACTGATACGCTAACTTATGAATGCTTTTGACAAAAAAAGAATTTGCGCTTTATGAGCAATTTCGGGTTTTGTCAGAATCCTTTTAATGGCATCCTCCTTGTACAGCACAAAAACACCGCCTTTATCAGATAACTAGGTCAATTCCAGCAGACACATGGCGACAAGACTGTTTGGTATGTGGCCGTAAAAATGAACGCAAGTCGTTTCTCTCCCAATCCATTTTTGGTAATATGATTGTTGAGGGTAGCTTCACTCCCATTTTGGGGGAGAAACAACTTGGGAGTAAACAACATAGGGAATGGTTTGGGGGGGGGGGGGGGGGGTGGGGGAACAAAATTGGGGGAAACAACATGGGGGAATGATTTGGAGGAGAAACGACTGACTACCGTGCAAATCAGTGCCTAAGAATGTTCTTAATCCCCACAGTGAACTGCCATGATCGTAGCATACTATTGTTGCGTGAGCAAGCAAGTTACATTTCATTGTGTTGGGTCCCCAACGAATAGAATACAAGTACATTTAAATGATGATAAGTGTGCCCATCTAGGCCGTACATTTCCCAACAGACGTGCTCCCGAATCAAAATTCTTCCATTTTAAGAATACCGGTCTTAAAGCCATTTGTTTTAAAGTCGTTAACAATCGGTATGCACGAATTGGAAAACTTCATGTGAAAATGTCTATGTTGTTAATAAAAAATCATTTTCTCGTTGCTTATATGCATTAGCTGAGCGTATGTTTAGCTTTTAGACCAATGGTGATATGATATATCAATATGTGTTTAAACACCGGTTTCAACAATTATTTCTGTTTTATTGTGGCGTTAGTTTGTTACATTAATGTTCTCCGGGTCGAAATAGATACAGGGGATTCCGTATCCTCCAGCATTTGCGGGAGAAATGCTTCGTTTAATATTAGATGTCCTTTATGCGAAAGCAAACAGATTTGTTTTTTGCCATTAGAGAGCTCATTCTAGGCCCCTAGGATATTGTTCAGTTTTAACGCCCATGTTCAACGTTTTGTACATGTCACATTTGCCACAGTGTACATGATCATAACATCCCCTGGATCTGAGAGAAATACTTCCTATTATTGATTTGAAGTTTGAAATCAAGTATCTTGAAGGGAAGTTAGAACAACCACATGTTAAATCTCTCGTATGAATCTGTCTGGTCACGAGCAAACAACCTTCTGTTCACAACACTATCATAATGCAAACTTGAAGGGTTTTGCTTATCAATGTATATGGCTAAAATTGCGTAATATATCAAAAACGTATCAAAGAAATGTTTGTTTTTTCTTATTATTTAATGCTTTTACATTAATAGTCGGGTTGGTTCCTTGGTTCTATATAAGACGAAGGCAAGAGAACAAACTCTTTTTGAAGCTACTTCAACCTCAGCATAATCTTAAAATACTCCCTTTATCATAAAAAGTATTTATCAATTGTGCGTTTTTGTTCTTGTAAATATTTATGTATAAATCAAAAAATAAATCCTGGCATGCGACTTTTAGATTTAGATGATTTATATGCTTATTTAAAACATGCACCTTTAGCGTTGATCGGACCTCCTACCATTCTGCAATCTCAAACAACTTTTCACCAAGGTTCTCGCACATCAATATTTAACACTTATTAGTTGCTTAGCAAAAATATTTACTGGTGTTCTAAACCGTAGACTTTCACGTTTTTGTGAGGAAAATGAAGTTCTCTCTGACGCCCAATTTGGGTTTAGACCGGGCCGTTCTACTACTGACGCTATTTTTGTATTGCATTCTATTGTACAACACTATTTAAACCATAATAAACGATTATACTGTGCATTTATTGATATGAAGAAGGCGTTTGATAGTGTGTATAGGAATGGCTTGTGGTATAAGTTATATAAAATTGGAATAAATGGAAAACTTTTAAATATTTTTCGTGATATGTACAACAAAGTCAAATCATGCGTTAAGTCTAATAATATATTTTCTGACTTTTTTGAAAGCCCAGTCGGGCTCTTCCAAGGGGAGATAACTTCACCTGTCTTATACTCTCTTTTTATCAATGACCTTGAACTGTTTTTACAAAATAGACCAACTTGTGGTCTTAGTATAAAGGAACTTACTATTATGCTTTTATTATTTGCTGATGATATGGTTTTATTTGGTAATAGTCCGAGTGACTTACAAGACAGCTTAGATAGATTGTATGAGTATTGCACGACTTGGGGTTTAGAGGTTAACATTGAAAAAACAAAAGTATTAGTTTTTAGAAAACGTGGTCCTGTTAAAAGTAATGAAATATGGTATTATAATAACTCGGCTGTTGAAATTGTCAATGATTTTAATTATTTAGGAACGGTATTCAGTTATACAGGCACGTTCGCCCTAAATCAGAAGACTTTAGCCGGTAAAGGACTCAAAGCACTGAATGTTCTATTTGCTAATTTAAAAAAGTTTGATTTCAGTCCTAAAACATGCTGTCAATTATTTGATTCGTTCGTTGGTTCGATACTGGGATATTCAGGCGAGGTATGGGGTAACACTAGATCTAAAGAAATTGAACGAGTCCATTTAAAGTTTTGTAAAAGACTATTAGGTGTGAAAAATACTACAAGCAGCCTCGCAGTATACGGAGAACTCGGACGATATCCTCTATACATCAATAGATTCTCAAGCATTGTAAAATATTGGACTAAGATTATCACTACAGATAATGTAATTATTAAAACCGTTTATGAAACTTTATTAGCAGATAATGTAAATGGTATTGACAATTGGTGCGGAAACGTCAAACAGTTGTTGTCACAATCTGGTTTTAGCTATATCTGGGATAATCCTCAACAGAGTAATCTAAAATCTTTTCATTGCATTTTCAAGAATCGCTTAATTGATATTTTCAAACAGACTTGGTGTAATGACGTGCTCCAGTGCAGTGTTTTATGCACTTACAAACATTTTAAAACAGAACACATTTTAGAAGAATATCTAAATACTCTTCCAAAGCATTTTAGAACTTTTATATCTAGATTGAGATTGTCCTCTCATTCATTAAGAATTGAGACAGGAAGGTATGGTGCACATCGTGTTGAACAAAGTAACAGGTTGTGCACAATATGCAATGAAAACGATATCGAGGATGAATTCCATTTTATATTTGTTTGTAAAAAATATGATGATTTAAGAAAAAAATATCTCAAAAAGTACTACTATTTACGCCCTTCTATGCAAAAATTAGTACAAATGTTTCAGTCAAAAAAAGCAAAAGTACTTTTAGACTTTGCAAAATTTATTAAATATGCTTTCGAAATTAGGAATGACTTTATTAATAGGACCTCCTGAAATATGTTTGTATTCATTACAATTATAAACAATGATTCTTTCTTCAAAAATTGTTTGTTTATTGTCACGTATGATTGTTGATTTTTATTGATATGTACATGTATGTATAAGACTAGAAGCTGTATACGCTTACGTCAATAAAATTTTCTATTCTTCTATTCTTTAAACTCCCCTATTCCCCTCTCACCTTTGACCACGGTCATTAACCCTTATAGTGCTTGAACCAAATTCATGCTTATGCAAACAGGTTAAATCCAGTCCAACCGCCAAGCAAATTGGCGGTTGGCCAGTGATCTAACCTGTTTGTTTCTCTGAATATCTTTCCTCATCAAAATTAAGTAGAAACTAAAGGTTTTGGAAAGCAGACATCACAATAATATATTTTTAGAAAATTACCAAGCATTCTTAGGGTTAAATGTCATTTGAAACACAATGGCGAACCAATAGTGATCGGAAGGGGATATCGAGTTTCGTGCGAGCAAATTGTTTAAAAGTCAATTGATTTATAATTGGTGTTTAGTTGTCAAAATGATTGAAATGGTGTTTTAATGACCTTTCATCCTCAAAGAAGTTGTTATCGACGCTTTTTTTCATTCATGGACGGCGACTAAACGATTTTGACGTTTACAAAAGAAGAAAAAAGAAAGAAGAGAAAGTGACACCAACATAACCCCAACCAAAGTTCTATGTTTGTTGAACATGTTTAATCAAAGGTTACGTAAGTCGCGTAGTCTTTCAATTTCAAATATGTTATAAACCTATTCCACAGAATTACAAGAAGAACACATTCAATCCCTTCCCTTCATTATAACAGCATTCTGTTTCGGCGTCGAAGTTCAATGCAATGCCATTCCGAATAGATTAGGTGTAATATGATACACATGTTTGACTTCTTTTCAATTAAGGCTATTCAGCGATTGTGATGACCAAATAGCCGGTGTACAATGGCCAAACCGTGGTCTGAGGGTTTGATACAAAGAGGTCGTTGTCTGTTTGTTTGTTGTTTGTCATGTCTGTACGTGGGTAGCCCTTCTCCTGATTTTACTGACCCCGTATACGTTGTCTGTCTTTTTATTTTGAAGGCTTAGGGTTTTCTGCACGATGTTTCTATGTGTTTCTTTTTTAATATTTTTTTCTGTTTTCTATACAAAGGCTCGTTGTTTGTTTGTTTGTTTGTTTGTTTGTTTGTTTGTTTGTTTGTTTGTTTGTTTGTTTGTTTGTTTGTTTGTTTGTTTGTTTGTTTGTTTGTTTGTGTTTGTTTGTTTGTTTGTTTGTTGTTATTATCTGTCCATGAGTCGACCTTCATCTGAAATTCGGTAACATCGGTGTTTTGCATCTTTTCCTTATTTTTCTTTTTTAGCCTTCAGTTATATTGCACGATATGTCAAAATAGTTTTATTCTCATGTTGCAAATACACGTGGATGTGGTTGAGTTTTTTCTAGTCTTTCTTTTTTTGCTATTTTTAGGCGAGATCTTATTTTATTTCACGATATTTCAATGCATTATTTTCCTCTTAAATCAAATAACCTTAGATGTGCTAGAGTCGTTTTTCTTTCCTTTTCTTAGGCTAAAACTTTATTTTATTTTACGTTATTTATATATATTGCTCTCCTCTTGTAATAGATAACCTTGGACGTGTATGTTTCCTTTTTTTATTTTTTATGCTAAGGTTTTACCTTATTTCACGACATTTCTATGTATTGCTTTCTTTATACTTAGTTGACTTGGAGGCCTGTTGAACTGGGTGTGTGAAATTGGTGCACCAATATTTTGTTTGGTGCACCCATTTTGCGCATGTCAATTCCATATGGATATGTATATGTACTGTTCGTAACTGTACCTGTATGTACATAGCTCATGAACTTACAGCAGAGTTCGACAAAAGATGAAACTTGTCGTATTAAGAAAGCAATACAACCTTTTTTAGAAAACATTTTGTACTTTTCTCTAAGATGTTTCTTATGTGAAAACAGGATTATTCACATTTCCTAAACTCTCGGCATTAAAAGCCCAGTCATACAGCCCTCCACGGGCGTATCGCGGCCGAATCACGGCCAATAATTTCTGCCCGTGAAGCAGACGCTGTTGGACGCTTTGAGGTCGCGATAAAGACGCGATACAGCCGTACTTTACCCGTCGTTACACGCGTTAAGAAATTCACACGCGGTTGGCCGCGCGAAAAGGTTTTGGGCTGCCCAAAATTTAGACCGCGGGTAATCGCGGGCAGTACACGTGGTACACACGCGGTAAAGACGCGGTAAAGACGCGGAACGAACGTGCTAGGACGTGCTACGGCCGCGGTTTAAACGTGATTACCCGCGATACAGACGCGAAAGGCTGTATGACCGGGCCTTTAATTATACCAAAGAACAAATATGCACACATTCCCCTAATCAAGCGTTGGGACTTCTCCAGTTAAATTTAAATCATTGTGACAAGTGGAGAAATCGCTCGTAATGAGCGATTTCTCCTCTTGTCACAATGGTTTCGTATGTTTCCTCCTGTATATGCAATAGAAAAAAAGAGAATAAACAGGCGCAAGTGTTAAAGGAAAGGGTCTCTCAAAAAGCATTTGTCCTGTCGTGAAATACGAGATGTAAATCAGTTCGAAGATAAACAGTGGAATGAATGGCACTATGGACAGACCTGTCGAAGCTGTACAATTGGGAATGTGTCGTCAAAGAGGGATGGACTGACCCAGGGGCTTTGAATTGAAATCGGGGTCAGGGGTCACGGGCTTTTCTTTCACGGGATATGGGTACTTTGTTTGACATTCCGACAGAGGCATACATGTCATGCACGAACGTTAAATGGCGTCAAGGCTGAATGCAATTGTCTTTTCAGCAAAGATTTAAAAGCATTTCCATGCAGTAATTCTGATTTCCGATTTGTAAACATATGATACGACTGTATTATAACCAATCGCAATGCAGAAATATTACAAAAACCAAATAGCAAAAGGTTTTGTATGACAGCCCAGATTCCCTATTTCAAGTGTAACTTGCTTTACAACTATAGGTACTATATATCTTGAATATCTTGTAAACGTCAAATTTGAATTCAAATCATATAAAAAAGGAATTGTCAAAAAATACGATGGTGACCAAAGGGGCATTCTAGATTAACGAATGTAAGTTTAACAACTGGATATTGGGTTGGTTTGATTCCTACCGAGAAGAAATATAATGGTCAAAGGTGAAAGTTGCAATTTGATGATTGAGAATGATCTAGCATTCCCATTCAGTAGACGTCAGTTCTGACTGGTTAATATTCGTTACAGTCGAATGTTAACCAATCAGAACCTAGAATTATTCCGCAAACCGACCAACGACCTTCTTTTTATGGGTCCGGATTATACTCAATCAAGTTCCATTTTTTTTTTTTAAATATAAAAAAAACATTTTTCAAACCTAAGTATGAAGTCTGATTTTGTTTTTAATTTGAAATCGTGGTTGTTTTAAGTGTTTACGAATCTGTTTACGCGTGGATCAATATAACAGTTCATAAAGATCGTGGACTTACATAAATGGCTGATGTTATATTATACGGTTTATAAGAATTCGTGTTTATTTTTATGTATTGAAAGTGCCGTGGTGCCCTTTGGTGTTGTGAAGACGATTAGGTATAAGAGGATCGAATCTAAGATATACTTTATTGTTCAAAACTCGAGTACTCTAAGCCGAGATTATCTTCCATAAACTCACAAGTACAAGTATGATGTATAAGATAAATATCCCAATGTACCCAATTTTACTTCAAATATTTCTACGTCCATACGTTATTCTGCCGTATATGGAAATAAGACAAGGTGCGTTTTAAAAAAAAAGATTCAAAAGACAAAGTGAAATGATAAGAAGATAAGCAGACATAATAATCATGCATATAGTAAAAGAAATGAAAAATAGAAAAGCTTTCAAAGCTGCTCTCGCACCATTTTAGCAAGATCAACCCAGCTTCGTTGGTGTTACCAGGATGCGAAACCCTGCTAAGATAATGAGAAAATGAGAAAATAGCGGTATGCTCGAAGGGATGATGCATCAACATTTAAGTGTTGCTATAACAACTTGTTCTTCAGCAAGTTCATATATGCAAGGACGCATATCAAAACTTCTAAGCTACATGCCAAAAGGCACAATGTTCCTTAAGAGAACGAGCATGTTTGTTTAATGGAATATGTATTACGTGTATGTATTAACGCCACTGAATAAAGCGTTCAAAGATTTTAATCTGAAGATGAATAGATGGAGATTAGAGATTAAAAACCACATATTTATTTTCAAAACCATTCAATGACGAAAAGAAAATCGAAATACCACAAACATATCTAACAACGAAAACAAATTAAGGGTTACACAACAAAATGATTCGTAAGCATAAATGCTATTACATTCGACAGTTATGTCCAGATCAGCCAGTTTCGGCTCACACGCAGTTATTTGTTACAACAATACTTACCTCGGGGGGATTATGTTTCTTCATAATATAAATTCGGAACTCTGTAGATGTTTTAGGATATCGGAATCATCACCACTTATCAAATAAAAGGTAAAACATGGGTAATGGAAAAAGTCCAGAATATCATAATTAAACATTAATAAGAACAAATGCCCTTTTGATATCAAGTTTTATACTATAAGAATATTTTTTGGATTGGAATTTTTCATTTGCCAACTTTATTCATGCAATTTTTATCTCAATATGAAAAATTGAAAATTTAAGGCGGTAATTAACATTAAATAAATAACAAAATTGTTGATTTTCATTTGGTAAATCTAAACTCAAAATCAGACAAATTTTGAAAGTTGGCTCGATGAATGCTTTTGAAATGATCAATATTTCATGAATTACATTTCATCTTATTCTTTAACGAAAGCAATTGCCAGTTTTCCATTTCCCAGGCCTTACCTTAACGACGAAAATGAACAATATAAGGCGATACTTTATACAAAATGCTTGGGTCACTTTTTACCGTAGATCACACATTTTTTCCATTCTTGACCAGTAAGAAGATCAAGCAGGTCAGCGATTTCGGACACTGGTCAAGTGGTCAAGGTGTATCCGTCCTTTTTTGTCCGTAATACGGGGTTCGGCTGTAATCGCATCAATCTAATCGGCTACGGGACATGATGTAGCAATTATGGGTCGCACCCTCAGCAACGGCGTACCTTAACCCCATTACCTTACACTTCATACAGGATTAGTTTAACCCTTGTGGTGCTGGACCCGTGGTCATGCTATAAATGCAAACAAGTTAGTACCAGGCCAGTCGCCAAGTAAATTGGCGGCTGGCCTTGGATCTAACCTGTTTGTTACTCTGGGTATCTTTCCTCATCCGAATTAAGCACATTTCTTAGGTTTTGGAAAGCAGACGACACAAACATCTATTTTTAGAAAATTTACCAAGCATTCTAATGGCTGAAAGGACTATCTCACAGATTTGTATTTAAGATATTTTGAAATAAACTGTTTATTACCGATACATTTAAGATAAAAACATAGATTTCTAAAGAAACATAAGAATATATTATTAATAGCTTTCAAACAATCCCGGTTATAACCAAACAGAAGAGATATTCGTATCGAATATATTGCAAACCGTTTAAACGGGTTAATTTCGTTAACGACATACTAAACTTAGAATTAGAGGTGCCTCTTTCAGACAATATCTGAGAACGGTTAATTGCTCTTGTCACGTGGCATTAGCAATGTGCGCGAGAAGGAATTCATTCATTAACCGGTTTCCCCAAAGAAGAACAGACAGGCGCGACGGCTCACTTCACATTAGTAAACGAAATCAAGGGATTTCAGAAATTTAGAAGTAGAGAAATTGAAAATGGTCTTGGTTTAGTGACAATTTTTGCTAATATCAAAGTTTTAAGGAGTATTACTCCCTGAGCTTAAATTTCGGAATAAGTTCCTTTAACCATTAACCAAACGCCAAATTTTTGACTGTCCCAAATTGAGAGAATTTGCAGACAACTTTTAAAAACGTGATGAAATAAAGAAAAATAATCTTCTGATAAAGCAGAAGTCATTGTGGGAAAAGGAGAAATTGCTCGTTAAGAGCAATTTCCCCTTTTCCCACAATGTTTTCAAGAGTCGTCTGAAACAAACTGGTTGAATGTCGTTATGGTTATGTATTGGGTTAAGGCAATCGCCTGATATTAACTGACCGCCTGATATTAACTGACCGCCTGATATTAACCGACCGCCTGATATTAACCGACCGCCTGATATTAACCGACCGCCTGATATTAACTGACAGCCTGATATTAATTGACCGCCTGATATTAACTGACCGCCTGATATTAACTGACCGCCTGATATTAACTGACCGCCTGATATTAACTGACCGCCTGATATTAACTGACCGCCTGATATTAACTGACTATTTGTCTCTCTTGATTCTACAACTCTGTCTCTCAAGCTGTACCCGTTTCTAGTGACGCGTTAACGCTATCAGATCGATCGAAGTCTGCGTCTCTATTCTTATATATGACAAGCAATTAAAGTTATCTCTTTCTCTCTATGTCCAGATTCAGATCAGTCTTTGTCAGAGGAAGCGTCCATTGTTAACGTGTCTGCAGCATTAGGACCATTGTGACAAAAGGAGACCTCTTGGTTCAACGTGAGAGGTCTTTTTTTCAGTTTATATGTTTAAGCGAACTTTTGATAAAGGAGACCTCATAATTCAACATGAACAGACATTTATTATATTTTTGTCCCAAAGTTTTCAACTTAATTGAAACAAAAATATATATAGTTGACTTGTGCATGATCATATAGCTATTAAACAATAACATTTGTCTTGCTTTACAAAAATTTCAACGCTTCTGATCATGTTTATCTTTTCAGTGAAGTTTAGACTCTTCTTTTAAGAACATATTTATTTATTGCTCAATCAACATCACAGAAGAATTGCAAATAAGGCGTGTTTGATTGATGAATTATGTGTGCATGCATTGCATGTATCAAACACCTGATTTCATTTTTATATAATGAATTGTAGGTGTCAATGGCCGATCTACACTCGTTATGACTCACAAAATTTCGAATTTCTAAGTAATAAATGTCCCAAAAGAGAAGGTCGCTCATGAAGAGCAAGCCCTCCTTTTCCATTGTGGATTATACTTTGAAAAGCTCCAAAAGCGAGGTCATGTTCAATGCTTAGCCTAACTAAACTGTCATTCAAGCGGCTTAGGGATCAGCTAACAAGAATCATACACGAACATTCGGTACGATACGTTCCATATTCGTTGGTCTCAAGAAATGATCAGACATTCCTCACTTGCATTCGAGTCGTTTCCACATGATTGGTTATAGTTTTGGACAAATAACGAAATATTGTTTTCAAAAAGAAAAGAAAAAATACGTACATGTTGGTTGTAGATGGCATTTGTCGGATTTTTCACTAAATTCTGACAATCCAGGAGTCGAAAGATGATAAACGATGGATTAGAACCAATGTATGAGATCTTAAGGGTAAAATATGTTCCCTCATTCTAAATCTTAAACAATAATTGTCGAATAATTAAGGAAGAGTTCATACATGATGTCATAAAGACCAACAATTCTGCATGTACAGTGTCGCGAAACTGTATAGCCCTGCTTAATGAGTGTCGTTAAAAACTCTACATTAATCTATTTAAACAGTACAATAAATGCCAAACTTTTATTTTCATTTGCCTTTTCATAATGAGTTTTATGTATATTAAGGAAAAAGGGGAGAAAAGTTGAAAACCTTTTGGTAGAATTTCATTGATCTATAAGGTTATGTTACTTTTGTTTTGTGTTTTGTTTTGTACTTGTATAATGATGTAAGATGTGTAGAGGGAAGGCCCTTTCCGACCCTCACATAATATGAACTAAGGCATTGCCTCTAAACCGCTCTCTCAACTCATTGTTATAGATTTTGCATGAAACTTGCATACTGAATATGCTTTTCAATCTAAATTCAAAGTACAACTTTGTGGAAATAAAAGAATTGGCTGACTTTGGGGAGCAGATACTCATTTTATCACAGAGCTGTCATCTGTGTCACATTTATATAGGTCTCAGTAAAAGGGCAAGTCTCCTGGTACACTTTTTTGATGGACTATGTTCTATATGGGTATTAGTTAACCCTTTCCCATACAGTAACGACATTTGACGACTTTGTTGCAGACTACTTTAGAAAACATTGTAGGAAAAGGAGAAATTGTTCGTAACGAGCAATTTTTCCTTTTCTCACAAGGTCTCACATACTAATTAACGGGGGAATAAATGGGTTAGAGTTTCTAGCTCTTTCTGAAAAATTTTGTTCTTCATTTCACAATCATTGTTGTAAATACCCAAAGGTTTCATAAAACAGCGTCGCAAAGACATAATAATGTATTTCTGACTTTGTCGGAACGGCAAATCACCCTGTATAGAGATTGACGTAGGTTCATTAAACATTCTTAAACAATGTCATGAAGGCCGAAAACACTGCTTAACCATTGGCATAACGGCAAAAGACCCTGCTCAAACAGTGACCCATTACCAAACAATATTTAACCAGTCTATTGCAGACGACTCTGGAAAACATTGTGGGAAAAGAAGAAAATGTTCGTCACGAGTAATTTCTCCTTTTCCCACAATGTTTTCTACCCTATGAGAAGATTACTTTCAAATTTCATCACATGTTGAAATGTTGTCTACAAACTCTTTCAATTTGGGACAGTCGAAAAATTGGCGTTTGGTAAAGGGTTAAACAAAGGACAATAATGATTGACCAATCAGAGTTCAGATTTATTTCATTTTTTTTAGTTTAAATGCATATTCATAAATTTAAATTTGACTATTGTTCTGATATAAGGTACGATTTCCCCAAGTTCAGATAAAAAAAACCTGAGCACGAAGTCGAGGGGGTGCCCAGTGATAGCATCAATTAATCATTCGTTCTATATTACAGAGGCTGTTGCATGTGATGGTTGTGGTGAAATAAGAGGGCGGATTATCTCTCAAAGGTCTTCAACCTGAATGAATGAGGATGCTTGGTGTATACATATCACAACCAGAAAAAAACAAATCAAAACCAAAACAGATTTAAACAAAAACTAATACCACCCATAAATATTTCTATCAACGCATTCATCGAAGTTGACCTATGTTTTTTCGCTATACATAACATTTTTCCGAAATCCTTGCCACGTTAAACTTTCATTGATAGAATGTGTATGGTTTAACACGTGTTTCAACATTTCCTCTTCAGCTAATCTTGGCGAAATGGCTAGATCTGAATTATCAACTATATTTGAAAATCAAACCACATTTTCAAAATAAACAAGTATTTCAGTTATATTGGAGTGGTTATCGTAATCCAGCTGGTTTCCAGCAAATGGAAAGGTCTCTGCAACATTTTGCATAAACATACTGTTTTAAAACAATGTTGTCGTTTTTCGTTAGGAAAATAATTCTGTCGACCCAATGAGTAAACAGTCATTTCGTTACAATAATTCCTATTCTTATCAATCAACCACGCAAAATTCCTTCGAGTTTACTTATCTTTTCTTTTTCTTTTTCTTGTATTTTGGCTTTTGAATATCCAAACATCCATTAAGTTCAGTATAAATAGTTCTTTGTGATTATTGAATAAAACATCTAGATTTATATGGACATTATGTATAGAAAAAAAACCCATACTGCATGGTTTCGAAATAATAAAAATCTAGGTGAATGGGGTTGACCCCCACATTCGTATTGAAGTCGTTGGTCAAATAGATAAAGAATGAAGCTGCCGTTTACGAACAAACGTGTGAAATGTCATTTCCAATAGAAAACATAATGAATGGGACTGTCAATCAACCTCCGTATTCAATAATGGTGTCAAGTGGTGTTAATTTCGTGTTTATTTCACGTGGATTATTGGGTCACGCCGGATTGTAAACATCTCCGCGCGAATCCTAACATTTCGGATATTGTTTGGCCCTCTTAAAGGCGCGAGAAACAGTAATCTTAGACTGGATTACCTGCCCCTTAATATTACATTGGTACTAACTTATCATAGAACGACCTGGACCAGACTACAACAATCTCCTCATCCGGAACCCCTCGGTCATTTCTTAAAATATCTACCGACTTGTGACGGGGATTGCCGAGTAGATACGATTGAAATCTCCTTTGTTCGTTCCTCACATAATGCAATAAATGTGGAAACAGAGCGGGAACCAATGATGTATCAGTAGTTTGGTTTCCAAGGGGCGGGTATTCAAGAATAAATGTACATGAAGAAGCGGTTGGACGGTGGTCCAGGTATAGATCGTTTGCCTTCGGACACAATGGCCATTGGTTCGATTCCCATGAGAAGCGGGGTCCGCCTTGCGACCTTTCATCAATCCACACTCGGTGCGAGTACTGGTTATGATATTAAAAGCAGAATCGAGAGTGATAAATCTTAGTTGTAAAACTTTGTTACACAATCGAGGAAAAACCAACTAACAGCGGCTATGTAACAAGAATATCAAATCAAAATTCATAATAATGAGTTATTTCATATTCGGGAAGTTACATGTACACTACTATAACATCTTTGACTTCTAACCCAATCGCTAAGTTGAACTATCTATATACATTGGTAATTAACCAAGGTAACACAAAAAAAATGAAGTACATTTATCGCCGTCAAATACATGTATTTCTCAAATACATGGACACGATGTTCAATCTTGAAAACAATGGAGTCTTAAATGACTCATATAATTCAAATTTGAATGGCATGATTTTGTTGTGTCTGTTAACACTTCATATGTACATAATGAATGTTGTAACCATGATGAGGATTTTGATAAAAGATATATATTTCAAAATACTAAGTATTATGAAAATTCGCGTTAAAGGGGTCACACAAAAGTCAATGCCGTCAAGTAATAGTAGAATTCAAAAAGAAGAAAAAACAGTCATTTAACCCTTTACCAAACAATAACGAAATTCCACCAGTCTGTTGCAGACGACTCTTGAAAACATTAAGGAAAAGGAAGAAATTGCTCGTGAAGAGCAATTTCTCCTTTTCCCACAATGTTTTCTACACTATCAGAAGATTGTTTTCCAAGTTCGTCACATTTTGAATTTTCCTTTTGTCGTCTGCAAGCTCTTTCAATTCGAGACAGTCGAAGATTTGCTGTTTGCTAAAGGGTTAACGTATGAGTGACGTATTGTAGAGGTCGTTGTCACACCTAACGCGAGAATGATTAATTGATTCGTAAATAGGGCGTCACCATTTCGATGTTGTATTGAATGATTGTTTTGTTTACCCCATTTCTTCATTTATGAATGTGTGACTTGTCCATGTTAAACGTGATGAAAGACAACGTAACTACATTCTTTATAGAGATGTATAAAAACGTAAAATGTATGATGTATGAAATTAAGCGTTTTCTTAAATAGGAGATAATTCTACTTTCGTCTTGAGTTAGGCGTTTGAAAGGAATGCGTGGTTCGATTAAGTTTTTATGCGTAAACGGAAGTGCGCGATTCCATAACTAGAAATTGCGAAATATCTTTTGTAATTTCTTTTTCGTATTTTTGACGGATTTGATTCGCTTGTGGCAATCAACGGATTTACTTTCGTCAAATAGTATCTTTAACAAATGGCGTGTTTAAAGCTGCGACGCAACTTGATGATACACACTCTATTTCTTTAAACTTGTATAGCAGATGTATTGATGTATGAGACGTAATGGAGGAAAGCATTTGGAAGTGAAATAAGTAACTTTAAGATTCTAAAGCATGTTAACAATAAATTATTATTATGTGTTCAGAGCCCAAACCGTTTCAACGTTTTTGAAATCAATCGCACACAATATGTACATGTTCATGTTAAGACATATTGACACAATTATCTTAATCAATGTTGCATTCAGTATCTATGTTTCAAGAAATATACTGAAATACAAAGAAATTACATTGTTCTTTATTGACTTGCAAGTTATCTCATGTGTGCACAGGCAACTTTGTAGTACAATGTATGTAGTATAACGTATATAGCAGGAACGTCATTGGGACTGCCAATCGGAACTACTCGGGTATTTCCGTGAGCTGTGAAATACACCTCGGATATAAGTGTAGGGTTACAATTTTTCGGGTAAATCGGCATCCGCCAATTAACACGTTTTCTAAGCGTGCAAGTTAAGTAGTTCAATGTGTATGGAAGGGTTGGGCATCCTTTTAAGTAATCTTTTTATCAGTATCCCATACCAAATGGCAAAATTGTTGTTGTGACATGTTAAGTTGTTTCCTCAATCAAATTTAAAGACTTTTTAGATTTCACATTTAAGATCTATTTATAAACACGAAAGTAAAGTGACGTCATTCCGCTGGGAACCAATATGGCGTCATCCCTATTATTTCAGAGGTGTTTTCATTTGATAAACCCGATGTGTTCAGATTGGGGGACTGCTAGCTTTTTTATCTCCAGAAACACATGTTTTTACCACCGCGGTCTATCAGCGTACACCGTATATACCACTGTGCTGTCAATAGTATCTGAACCAGCATCAATACAGACATAATACTGATTCCCACTGTCAGCGTATCCGTGTATTTGTCTGTCGGGTGTTTGCGTCTGTCTGTCTATCTGTCTGTCTGTATCGAACATGTCTGACCGTTTTCTGATAATGAAGGAAACCGGAGATCAAGAGATCTGGACCTTTTTACTAAACAACCTAAGAAAAACATTTGCGTAAGTCATAACTGATACACATGGTTAGACTATTCAATTAAAAGTATGAAAATATTTGCATCAGTCGATACTGATAAATTTGTAAAGTATCTTAAATGAAAGTACTATATTGTAATGTGACACGTCATTGGAAGCGTCTCGGAGAGACGATTCCAACGATGTGTTACTTTGCAATATTGCTTCGCTAATTATCGAAATAAGAGGAATTGTTGTTTTAGACTTACGCAAATCTTAAACTGTTTAGTAAAACGATACTCAATGGGTACCGTTTTCCTGATCATTTAATGCTAAAAGTTTGCGTAAGTGCGAAACAACACTCTCTCTTATTTCAAAATAGGACCAATCCATATAGCAAAGTAACACATTATTGGAATCGTATCTCCGAGACGCTTCCAATGACATGTCACATTGCAATGCTGTACGTTCATTTCAGATACTATCAAAATTTATCCATTTCGACTTACGCAAATATTTTTCTTAAGTTGTTGATTAAAACGGTACCCTGGCGTCCATCTCTTTCTTTGGGTTGTTTCAGCTTGAAACTGCCTTGCATCTTGCGACGGACCAAATATGCAGTTATCGCTATAAGGCTCCTGTGTGGTCAAGTTATCAAGATGGTGGTATAAGAATTCGTGGGTTCCGGGTTCGAGTTCCACCTGTATTTCTTGTTTTGTTAGAGCGGCCTTGGCATAACACTATAGAGCCACCAGCCTAGTATTGATAAACCCAGGAAAGCCGTTAAGAAACCGAAATAATGTTGACACAGCGTTGATACCCATCGAAACTAAGTAAAACCGTAGTATGGTCTTTCATCTGTGGTACTCTGAGTAGTGCTGTTGGACTGATTGTAAGCAGGACTAGCACAAGAAAAGTCTGTTTTTTTGAGTGTCAATTCCTTGTTCAGTGCTAGGTATATTGCCATTTTCCATAATTACAGTATATATTCATTCGTAAGTCTGACGATGGCTCAAAGATATAAATTTTAGATGTAACTTAACTCTATTGGAAAGTTACGAGCAAGCATGGATGGTTGCTTCAGAATGTGATCCTAAACACTGTTGAAACACACTTCAAAATGACTTTTCACATACGAAGACTGATGTATTTTTATTCAGCTGTGATAGCTCGACGGAAAAATAGCAAGTTTCGCCTATCGATCCCGCATACGCCTGCAGCCATGGCTGCGCAATTTGATTTTTTTTCTCTCCATAGATTCGAATCTTTAATTTCAATTAAGCGATATTTTATTTAGCATCACGCGATTCGCTAGAGGTAGATTAAACACGTGTTAGATAAACCTTAACACATTACCGCGTAACGCAACATGTTTGCGACTTACAGCATACGACTTTCAAAATGCATTTTGGCAAAAAGAGAAATTGCTTGTCACAAGCAATTTCTCATTTTGCCAAAATGCTTTTTCGGTGTGTTCAACTATCACAACAGGAGAACTGAGCGTTTTCTTTTTCACATGTTTACAAAGCTTTTTTAAAGTTGTCTTCTTTAAGTAAAAAGTGCTGCCTGCAGGTGGTAAAGAGTTTATACATTTCTCACACAACTTGTGTTAAACGCATTGGTAACACAGACAATGAACAAACCACTGTGGCAATAGTAGAAATTACTATCAATGAGCAATTCCTCATTAAACCACTGCAGTTTCAACGCTAAATACAATAAAAACATATGACTTTATTTGTTTTTTAAGATGGCTGCCATGCCGGTTCGCTCAATTTTTGACTGACACAAAATCAAATTTGCGGGAAAGATGAAGGGTCTTTTCCATTTATATTATCAATTTAAATTCTCACCAGCTGATGGATGGAAATATTCTTTTGATAAAGGGGAAGGGTAACGATTAGATAGATAGATAGATGGATATCTTTTATTTGACCACCACACATGTGTATAGTCATTTTTACAATACAAACAAAATAAACATACAATATATACAGGTCAATTATCAAAAATACAATTACATACATTTTGAATGACTACTTCCATTTCAATGTGGATGAACTACATAAATAATTATGTTATATTATGCGTGAAAGATATTCTTTCTTTAAAAGCAAATTTAAGATATATTTTTGCCAAACTTTTATTGCATGATTTTAATAGTTGAATGAATTTAAACATGTTTGGTCTTTTATAATAAAACTCATTTATATATTTCTTTCTAATAGAGATATACTGTGGACATTTCAAAACAAAATGATATTCATCTTCAACGTCTCCATTGTTAGAACAATGGTTTGTTTGAAGTGTTACATTTCGGTCGGTAGCAGGAAAGCAGAAACAATACTAAATTACTGTTGACACAGCGTTAAACCCCATATACATAGTCACGTATCAGTTTGAAGCACTTACATAACATTATGTAAGAAAAAGCTGTGACGAATAGAATAAGTGCTCCGGAAAAGCAATTTATTTTATCTTATGATGTTCTTTTACAAACTTTCAAAAAAGAAACGTAATTGCTTCATAATGACGTGTGAAGACACCTGTTGATAACTAGTAAAGAAAGCAATGTAACAAATTAATAAATTGTTCACAACGAGCATTTTCCCTTTTTTCACACAGAATTCCAGAGTGTACAACAAAAGAAGTGGTTCGTATAAGCTGTTTTTGGTTGGATTATATGATTTCAATATACAATGTAATGCGGAAAAGCATTATGGTACACGACCTTCTAAATCGCTAGAGGAATAAGGTAGGTAACCCATTTGCACAATCACTTCAGTTTACAACAGAGTTGCTTCCCTTTCTGTAAGTATTTTTGTAAACTCACGGGAAACATGTCAAGTTTGCGTTTTATTCAAGAGTTATTCACCTCTTTCTTTTTCTTTCATAGCCATACTAAACCATCCTATATGTTTCATTTGTTGATAATTCGGATTGAAAGCATCGGCATTTTGCCCGTTTTAGTTACAAATACAAAAGTATTTACAATTTCTATTTGAGGCAAAATCATGTCAGAAAGAATAAGTGCTTGTTACCAGTAATTTGTCATGATGGTTCACCTCAAAGGACTTCTGTTGTGTGTCGGGTTAAGTTTGTTAGACATAGAGTGGGGAAGCATTGACAAAATGAACATAATTATGTTGTTAAGAGATATGATGAATTCTTTTAATGTCAATTCTAACATTTGGTTTAAGATTCAACGTGATTTCAATACAAACACAAGGTATGAAGTACTCCTTCTATACAACTCAAAGGTTAAAGGCGGAAGTCAAAATAACGTGTTGATGAAGCAATACAGTTTGTATTGTTTAATTGATGAATGATAAACAATGAATGGAAGCTATTGAAAACATAATTCATTCAGAATCGTCTTTATATACAGTATGTACAGTCTATAAGCGATCGATTTCAAATCCGTTGTAACGCTTTTGGATTCATATACATAATATTCTCTGAAAAAAGGCTCTTAAAATTTAAATAAGGACTGATTTGGATTTCAATGGGTAGTCTCCAGTGCGTATAACACAGCAGTGCAACTGTTGTGCAGTTTTTAAGAATTTCAACGTTCAAATTTCCTCATATCTGTGAATAAGAACATTTACAAAAACAATGTTTCTAGATATGTTAAAACAAGTTATAGTTTTATGACTGAAAATTCACATAGTTACATGTAATTATTGTGTGTATAGCCGTTCATTCTTTGAATATTTCTTCTTTTCTGAAATGCCTTGATCATGTGAATGTATATAATATTGTATACGTATATGTTATAACGAGAAACTTGTAAAAGTTTAAGTTAATAAACTTCTATCTATCTATCTATCTGAAGATTACGACACCTACTTGAATAATTGACAGAACTTTCTAAATTTGTTTAGCAGCATTAATCAATTAACAACAATATTCGTCAAATTGTCTGAGAATTCAAGTCAAGTCATATCGCAAATTAAAGCTGCCTTTTATTAGGTGTTAAGTCATTTGGAAGTATCTTTAAGCTATACAACAGCTGGACTGTTGTAAAATACCCCTGACGAATAGCCATAGGAAGCAAACTTAGTACAGTTTTAAGGGTTTAAAGCCTGTATCAGTGGATTAAAATGTATATGAGTTCAAAAGCGGTGCAACGAATTTGATAACTTATTTTGATTTTCTTAGGGCACATTGCAAAAAGGGAGTGTCCTAAGCCAAATCCATACAAATGGTTAAATACCGTCAGTTCGCCGAAAAGTATCCAAATTCAATAAAGAAAGGCATTTTAATAGTCAAATACATCCCTTTCGGGATCGTAAATATTTAAGCCATCGGCCAGGAAGCATTTTGAATTAAAGAAATGAGTCCATTTGAACAAAACTACAGATTTCAATTAATACTGCAATATACGTGTTTGTTACGATATAACACAGCTGAGGTCATCTATCATTTCATTACAGGCAAACTAATTACAGAGCTCTGGGTACCGTTTTACTAAACAGTTAACGCTTAAGATTTACTTAAGTCCAAAATAACAATGTCTCAATTTCAATATAGGGCTAAGCAATACTGCAAAGTAACACATCATTGGAATAGTCTCTCCGAGACTCTTCCAATGGCGTGTCACATTGCAATATTGTACTTTCATTGAAGATATTATCCATGTTTATCAGTTATGACTTACGCAAATATTTTCCTTAAGTTGTTCAGTAATACGATATCCTGGCCTCTACACATGAGTGTAAAAGACAGATATGGTTTCGCGTCGTTGTTACTATATACCCATAACAGAGCCCTGGTCCGTATACATGTTTATGTTGTATATGAGCAGACAAAGCTTCATGTGGCTGTTATCATATACCCATAACAGAGCTCTGGTCCTTAAGTATGTTTATGTTGTATATGAGACAGACAATGCTTCATGTGGCTGTTACCATATACCCATAAAGAGCTCTGGTCCTTATACATGTTTATGTAGTGTTAGAGACAGATATGGTTTCACGTGGTTGTCAGCATATACCCATAACAGAGCTATAGTCTTTATACATGTTTGTGGGTAAGAGCAAATAGGGTTTCACGTGGTTGTTAGAATATGCGTGATTGTTGTGGAATTGACCGGAAATGCTGTTGAGTTTAGGTCTGGAAGAGACACACTATAATAGGTGGCATCTGGGTATAATAAACCTGCAAAGAGACGAATGGCGAGTGTTACGGATATAAATAGATGATCAAGAATGCTTTTTTTATACATAAACAATAAATTTTCTTTGTCAAACAAACACTTGTATGTATAATTACAAGAAAAGAAGAAAATAAACAAATTAAACGCCACATATATACATGTATATGTGACTGTTCAGATGTCATATTAATTCCTTAGCAGAGTAGCGTTTTCAAATGTTTGAAGGTGAAAGTTTCTACTAGCACCCTATCTCAACGACACCAGAAATAGCTACCAAGCGAAGCGAGAAAAAGCGTTGGCTGAGTCGATGACGGGTTAGTAATATGCATTTTGTGTGGAAAGCATGTACTTTGTGGCATTGTTATATGTTTTACAACTTAGACAGAAGACACAACGACTTCGATTTCGTTTCTGATCGCCTTAAAATCATTTCTAAATACCTTTTGCGGCTAACAAAAACTGGCCTGGTACCGCCATATCAACAATGGAAGATGACAAAAAGAACTCGATTTATCTTTTTAAATCCCCCGACAATTTTGCACTTTAGCCCCCTTGTGATATATCGAACATGTACACAGGAGATGGATATAGATTTCGAGCGAAAACTCCATTAGAAAAAAGTGATGGGTGTACGGCGAATAGGTCTGTGTGTACGAGAGAGTGTACGGCGAATAGGTTGAAAGGTGTACGGCGTTTAGCATTGGTACTAGCATTTGTGCATATGACACAGAGCTATTTTTCCACTTTCAAGTCACCGAGAACTGTTGAAAATGTGTTCTTTTATGTTTGCATAAAGCGTTGTCCCAAATTTTCAGTTAAAAGTCATACAGACTGACGCTTGAAGACACCTGTTGTTTCGTGCTTCAGGAATGTTTATTCTTCACGTTGATGAAATGGAAGTGTAATGTGTCAGCATGTAGCGACTATACACTTTCACTATGTATTCACTAACATAGAGCCCCCCTCCCCCTTAAATTAACCTTATGATATCTTCTCCTTTTCAGTTCAACACGGACAAATCGCTCGATCTTTCGGAGATTGAAAGTAACATTCACAGCCAACATGGGTGCGAGCGTTGGTATACAACCCAGGACAAGTGTAATTTCAACAAAACTGTAAAATATTAACAATTATCTAGCCCAGCAACGGGTACACTGGCTAAAAATGTCACCACGCCTTCTGTTTATCATAGGACTTGTATTTGACAAGTGTTAAAAGGAATATCGGGCAGGCTATGCGACTTTCGCTGCATTTTTAAGCCAGTCATGACCAGTAATATGAACACATATTTGTTTGATACCACCAGAGCGTATGGGTCAGTCTTTGGTTAAGTATTTGCATGCAAGTTGGCATCTCAATAACAGATAATTGGGCCGCGTCACGCGAAAAGGGGCACTCGGACATATAAAAAAAGCGCTGACTCAGCTCTATCTTAGCGCTATTATTCCAGCATCTAGTCACGAAATTTATCATTTGTATTTATTTAAAGGTATAACTGGATGTCCTCTTAGATGGCAAACAGTGTAGCCCCAGACCAGCCGCCACGTCAGTGACGTGGCGGCTGGTCTGGGGCTACACTGTTTGCTATGTCCGAGTGCCCCTCTTCGCGTGACGCGGCCCAATTGTACCCTCACACATGTATTACTACCGAAGAGGCAATCTGAATTGGTTTATCCAATAGAAAACACCTCTGAAATAATAGGGATGACGCCATATTGTTTCCCGCGAGAATGACGTCACTTTACTTTCGTTTCTAAAAATAGATCTTGAATGTAAAATCCAAAAAGGCGTTAAATTTGATTGAGGAAACAAGTATACATGTCACAACAACAAGTTCGCCATTTGGTATGAGTTACTGATCAAAAGTGATTAAAAAGGATGTCCAACACTTCCATACACATTGAACTACTTAACGTGCACGCTTAGAAAATGTGTTAATTGGCGGATGCCGATTTACCCGAAAAATTGTAACCCTACACTTATATCCGAGGTGTATTTCACAGCTCACGGAAATACCCGAGTAGTTCCGATTGCCGAAGAGGATGAATGGAAACTGCAGAGATATGAGAATAGTCATTATGTTAGGATACTGACCTATCTCGACAAGTATGGCTTTGTTTAAAAGAAAATGTATCCGTTTTGTACGCCGAAAAACTTCCTTTAGATTGTGCGTACATCTTTGAATAGTCAAGCATATTTGTTTAATTCCTGGTGATATTTACGTAATCTGAAAGGATATGCATCGCGTAATACGTTTGGAACAAAATATGTTGTTTAAGGTAGTGTTGAACTGTAGAATAACGGCACATGTTCTTTGATATATATTCTCAGAGTATGAGTCATCATTATTCCTGGAACAATTGCGACTAATTGTATCAAAAGTAGTTACAGTGTTGTATGCCCCTGAAACCTTGGTACTGGAGCACATCTAGTATTCATTCTTGTGTACAAACACAAATAACTATTAAGATAACGTCCATTTTTTTTTTTACTAATTTTTGTTGATACGAATACTCAAGAAGTAATGATATCTCAAACAAGAGACAAAAGAGTTATAATATTTTGTTAATTTGTGTGTGCTGTTTGTAATTTTCATTAAAACACAAGAGTATACATGTAGTTTATGTTGTGCCATATCACTTATAATATAAATCTCTCCACGAATCAAGTTAGGAGGAATTGAACCATTCTTTTAACTTTACTTATTCTCTAAATCCTGTTCTCTTGGTCGAAATGGGTTTATGTTGTACATTCGAAACACGAATAAATGAATGCATGTGCTTTTATTTTGATAGGCATCCCATTTTCTGAAAATCTGCCAATCCGTAAGACATGGGGATATTTATGGTTGTATCAAGGATCAAAACTACATTGCCGTCCAACTACATGATTGTCTATATACATATATAAAATATCCATAGTATTCACATTTATTTATAGTCCGACCGTTTCTATCATTCACTGAATTGTGTTTTGCTTAGACGTCCTTTTTTAAAAGTGTTTTAGTTACATCATGATCGTCAGTGTACCAACTTGATGTTTCCCTACCAGTGCTGATCAATATTCTTTCCGAGCAATTGGCTGTTTCCCTACATTAACATGAACGATCTGTAGTGAAAGATGGATAGGTCATGTCTCATTGAATTGATAAATTGTCAGAAATGCACCGAAGTCGTGTATTGAAGTCATGACCCCTTTATTCCAAGACAGACACGTTAGAGCTAATGACCTTCGGCTCTATCATTCACGAACGGCTATGCAACACTTATATCTCAGAACATGGTTGCAACCCACTAGTAATCCTTACAAAATGATAATTAACGTGGTAAATTCCTCTTACGGAAAGTACCTGTCAATTCCTAGAAGAGGTAGGTACATGTATACAATTAAAATATGCAAATGTGTACTTGAAATACAGCGATGAGATATGATCTTAGAGAACAGTTCAACACACTCCTAACTAGAGAAATAGGAAAGCATGTCTTCCGGAAATAATTCAAAAAATATTCGATGCAAGTTTTATGAAAATTTAGACAACAGCGCACCAAACACCCACTGTCAGATTGGAGCACCTCGTTTGACTTGTATCAAAAAGCAATTGCCTTAAATTTGTAAAATATGATTAAGTACGTAACAAAAGCTAGTCCCTGTTCTTTAACGTTCAATGAAAGTCATTGGAAGGTGCATTTAAAACCTGTTTTCTAGAAAATACATTTGAGCTATTCGCCGTACATATCGTTTCTCCAAAAACACTATTAGCCGTACACCACTACAGCTATTCGCCATACACCACCACAAATGCTTAAATTGTAATAAATGCTTCCATATTCTACACAGAGTGATGATTTTTGGTACAAAGAATTGGACATCCATAAGCCTTAAGTTGGCAGCTCAATCGTGTAAAAATGATCCAAATGTCAACGAAATTTGCCTTTCCATCGGTACCAGGCACTCATTTTACAGGTCAAATTCATCGATTTCGCGACATATGCCCACATTTTTAACTTAATAACGTGCATAAATATTCGTCGGTTCATTTAAAACTTTCTACAGCAGTCAACTTTCTACTAATTTAGAAAAAATGACTGAATTCCACTCATGTTTCGTTTGTTTAGAGGGTATTCTTCGCTTCGCTTGGTAGCTATTTCCGGTGGCGTTGATATAGGGTGATTAGGAAAGCAAAGAAACTTAGCCGCTAACAGTGCATCTAAAGATGCACCCACTGCGTGGCTACGGTGTTATCGGGTGACTTTCGGTATTAACTGGTAGACTTTACACTACAAATATTGTTAAAACGCCTATTTTAAAACAAGTATGTATATTAACATGGTAATTAAATAGCGCCCAAATGGTATGTTTTCAAGAAAATAGCATTGAAACATGTTACAGACACATTGATGGATATCTATTTGACCACCACATGTGGGTATAGTCATTTTACAAAACAAAACATAATATATAAACATACAATATACTGGTAAAAAACCGAAGTACAGTTATAAACATGTTAAATGATTAAATCTTTTTCAATGTAGATGAACACAAATATTCATTTAAGCCATATTATGCGTGACAGATGTTTCTTCTTTAAAAGTAAATTTGAGATAGTTTGCCAAATTTTTATCCCATGATTTTAATAGTTGGATGCATTTCAATATGCTTAGTGTTTTGTAATAAAACTCATTCATATATTGTTTTATTATATAATTATACTATGGACACTTCAAAACGAAATGATATTCGTTTTCAATGTCTCCATTAGTACAGAAAAGGGTTCATATCAACGGACACATACACAGCTTATGGTTGGCATACTTGGATTTCATCTAGACTGGAATCGTGTTAATAATTTTTATGATTAAAACAATTAACAGAAAACACACAAAACATGGTCAGCAGTCATGTTTGAAAAGTCTCGTTGAAAAAGAATCTAGTTTAACCCATTACTAAACAAAAGCGACATTTCACCAGTTTATTGAAGACAACCTTTGAAAACATTGTTGGAAAAGGAGAAATTTCGCTTAATGAGGAATTTCTCCTTTTCCCACAATGTGTTTAGCCCTATCAGAAGATTATGTTTCAAATTAATCAAATTTTGAAATGTCGTTTCCAAAACTTACAATTCGAAAGTCGAAAATTTGGCTTTTCGTAAAGGGTTAACTGAAGGTGATACGCATGAAGTTACAGAAAACACAAGCAAAAAAAAACACTAACATGTCGGTAATCATATGAATCCGAGAAAGGTAAGGTGAACATTTCAGGAACTAACCAACAAATCGACACGTGTACTGGTTTATTATCCAGGAAGCAGTCATCGAGAGTGACTTTGAACACGCTTCAAGCTTCCTTCGCAATCGATGTAAAACAAACAGCTAAATCAATAATAATTTAAAAAAAAATGAGAATCAAACCTGAACTTACCTGCGACACAGGCTGTCATAAAACAGGCAATGTTACCGTTGATCATGGCACGGAGGAGTAACTTGGCGAACCTTGGCCTCATGTCGGGTGCAGCCGACGACAAACTGCCGAGGTTGATCCCTAGTGCGGCCACGCTCCCGAACCCACACAGTATATAGGTGCTTAACACAGCGGATCTAGCCTGTAAGGATAAAACGTTTTCTTTTTATTTATGGTTGCAGGATTGGGAAAATAGAGGACTAAGACTTTACGAAGGTGAAAACAGTATATAGGAACTTAACGATGGAAATCTGTCCAGGATAAACAAAACATTTGCCTTGGTTTGCATGTTAACTTGAAGGAGGATCTGAGCAGCCACACACCCGAAAAAACATGGCATATATGTGCTTAACACGGTGGATCTATCCTGTAATGATTAATCAGTTAGTTATTTCGCGTTTAAAGGATAATTAATAAGTGAAAATACGCTACTTAACTCGCGTAGTATATTGGTATATTTGTGCACACGGCAGATCTTTTCTATAATGATAACACGTTTAGCTTGGTTAAAAGGTTTCTGTTTATAAGATAAATATTTAGTGAAGCCATGCTTTTGAAACATCATGGTACATAGGTGCTTTATGCAACATAGCTATCCTGTAATGATCAAACGTTATCCATTGGTTATATGAATGACCGATAACAGTGAGCAGTAGAACTTTTTTGATATACGTCTCTAGATCACGCGATCGCTCTTCGCACCTGTCAGTATTGATTTACTGTTTTGTTTCACTCACGTGTGTTTTACGTTCATTTTGTTCACTCACGTGTGTTTTACGTTCATTTTGTTGTTTTTTTATATTTGAATAGGTGTCAGGATAATAGAATAGATGGTTAGTTTCTTTGAATAGGAACGGTAATCGGGTTCGGCTTCCGATTATTATCCAATTCGCCTTCGGCTCACCGGATAATATTCCAGCGCCTTGCCCGATAACATTTCCGGTTTGCGAAACCAACCATCTACACTGTATCCTTTATATATAGGTATTCACACGGCAGATCTAATAGTACAGCTAACGTACCGATATTTCTCCTGTCTGAATTAAGGTCCCTATGTCTATATATGCGAGGAACTCGTTCAGGAATATTTTCTTACCTATTAGAATAGGTGGTTAACACAGCAGATCTAATAGTTCAGCTTACGTACCGATATTTCTCCCGACTGAATCATGGTCCCTAGGTCTATGTATGCAAGGAACTCGTTCAAGAATATCTTCTTGCCAATCAGCACGCCGACTAACCCCGTCTCGGCCCAGGGCACGCCCATCATTGCGGCTAACGGTCGGAATACGTAGGAACAGATCAGCTGAACAGAACAGAACAGAAGAATTGTATCCAAATACAACATGTATACCTTTAAGGTACATGTACATTACAATATATTACAATATATTACAAACTATCAATAAAGAAGATGACAATCGGTATAAATCGAAGGAAGAAGGAAAATATTATACATCATGGGGAATGATCTCCAAGCGGGGAAATCACGTGACCAATGTTTACGATCTTATGTCCCAACAAGATTGTCCCAAGATTATTTGCTTTTTTCAACTTTTTTTTCCAATGATAGCAGCATTGTGTACCCCGTATGAGCTGACCAACGATGTCCCGGTTCTGGTGGTATATGATAACACATAATTTATTACGTCTGACACTCGGCTGAGAAATCGTAGTCAAAGACAGACTATTTTGGACATGCTCGCCCGTCGACTGATATTTTCTTCCGAGTATTAGACGGTTTAATGGTCTAAGTTTCAGTACGAAGTCGTAACTTTTCGAGAATATTGATGCAGGTGGGCAGTAATTTGAATGGGGTGTTCCCCCATTACTTATACCATACACCGTAATATAACTGAAAATTGTTGATACAATGCACGAGTGAAAGTGTTCAGGATTATTCCTGATATTTATGATTTGGATATTGTTTTATCCCTATATAATGATAAAGCAAATATGCCTTTCCAGGATAAAGAACTAGAGATTTCAGGTATCTGAAATTCTTCAACTTTCACTCATGACAATGCAAAAGTCCCATACAGACAAGCATCTCACCTGAAAGCTAAGTTGTGGACAGTTTACCAGACCACCGAAGTATGCGAGGGCAGCGTCCAGAAATCCGAATGTGGCGATAAAGGCTATAATGTTGACCACTACATAAGCCACGAGTTTAACGGCTGTAGTCGCCCCTACAGATAACGCCTCGATCAGATTGGACTCTTGTCTAGAAGGGAAACAAGATAGAAGCTGATTTCTTCTTACGTATAAAGAGAACAAGATATAACCTATTTCTTTCTTGTCTAGAAAGAAAGCAAAATGTAAGCTAATTTCTTCTTGTCTAGAAAGAAAACAAGGTATCAGCTATTTTTTTCTTTATGTTGACATAATATGAGTCTCCGTAGCTCTACGTAGATATAATTCTATTCTTGCTTTATGTTGACATGATTTGATACTAGCTCCATGTTGACAGAAGCTTTGTGTTATATAAAATAAGTTGAGTATTGCTCTGTGTCGACATAAGCTGGTGCTATTCTTGATCTATGTTGAAATAATTTGATCCTTGCTCTCTCTTGGCAGATGCTAAGTTCTTCTTTAAGTTGATATAATTACATTCTAACGCTTTACGTTGACATAATTTGATTTTCTCTTTATGTTGGCAAAATTTGATTCTTGCTAAATATTGGCAAAATTTGGTCTTGAACCATGTTAGCCAAATTTGATTCCTGCTATATGTTGATATGATATGATTATTTCTATATATTCGAAAAGATTGAGTGTTGATTTATGTGGACATAATTTGATTGTTGCTATATGTTAAAATAATTTGATTCTTGCTTTATAATGGCATAAGCTGAGTTTTAATACATATTGACTTAAGGTTGGTTTGGTTTTTATTGAAATAAGCTGAGTTTTGCCTTATATTGACATAAACTGACTTTTGCTTTATATTGACATTATTTGCTTTACACTGACATTAAAGGACTATTGCGCTATATTGTCAAATGCTAAATATTGCTTTACATTGACCAAACCTGAGTATTGTTCTATATTGACATATAAAAAGTAATGCTTCATATTGACATGAGCTAACACTTGCTAAATGTTGACGTGAGATTAGTATTGTTCAATATTGACATTTGTTGAGCATTGCACATTGATGACATGAGCTGAATATCGCTAAATATTAACATGAGCTATAGCTAGATAGCAACATGCGAGTAGTATTCCTAAATGTTGACATGAACTAAAGATAAAGCCATTTGTTGACATACGCTGATTATTTCTAATTGATTAGATAAAGTAGGTATTGCTAAATGGTAACACAAGTTGAGTAGTGTTTAATGTTAACATTTCTTTGTCATTGCTAAATATTGATATAAGCTGAGAATGACCATAAAGACTCATCATTTTATGTCTTTACTCACTCCCTTCCTCCAAGAAGTTTTGGATAACAGTCTAACGAGCATGTATCGACTCTTTTTGTTACCATTAAGAGGCCATTACGAAAATATCAAAATTGATATTATCCTGTCACTAGTGCCATTTTTGGACCGATAGCTAGGTGCCGTATAACATTTGTGATATCCGGCACTAACCATATAACACATCCACGTGATGAATCATGACGTCACAAGAACACCATGACGTCATATTTACATCATTCTCTACTTATTTTTATAGTAACAGGATAAATAGAATAGATTGTTGGTATCTTTGAATAGGAACTGTTATCGGGCTCGGCGTAGGAATATTATCCGTTTTGCCTTCGGCTCACCGGATAATATTCCTACAACTTGCCCGATAACATTTTCGATTCACGACACCAACCATCTATTCTCTATTCGGCTCACCGGATAATATTCCTACAACTTGCCCGATAACATTTCCGATTCACGACACCAACCATCTATTCTCTATTTCTCTTACAACTCTAAAGAGTTTTGACAAAACTATTAACAGAAATTTTTCTAATGATCAAATTCTGGTCACTAATTATAAGCTTAATATTTGTTAAATGCTTACCCCGATGGCATTCTAATGGATTTCTGTGTTTTGATTTTCGACTCCTCTGTTTCCGGGAATGAGATTTTTGCGACAGCAATGGCGGCCGGTGCTGACATAAACGATGCCGAAAGAACGTGTATTGCAGGAACCTGAAAAATAAACATGAACACAAATTCAAGTCTGTTACCCTAGCATGTCTCTTCATAAACTGGTTGGTTCCCCGCTGTTTACTGGGCTCCACTATGTTCTACAAGACATACAAGATAGGGAAGCCTATATATATTCTGACTGTGAGTTTTATTGTCGTTTGATATACAATTAAAAGTGTCTATTTGAAACATGATTAACATCAATTTGTCTAAGTTTTGAAAGGTTGTATGCGGAACATCTCAAAAGCGATATCACGCTTTTTGATTAAAATACATGCTAATTTAGTTCACTGTATTCAAGCTACAAAGAATTAAAAGAAAAGCGATCGAATTTTTATTCCAATTACTATTCTTCAATGCGTATCGTATAACAGTACAGCTGTTGTGAATCTTTTTAAAAAAAATGTCTTCCATATTTCCTTTTATCTTTAAACAAACTCATTAAGAGGCCCCTTTTCTATGTTTTCCATGGTTACAGAGATTTCCCAATACAAAATAAGATACACTATCCAAACCTAAATGAATTCGCTTAACGCTTTATCAAACGCCAAATTTTCGACTGTCCAAAATTGAAAGGGTCTGCTGACGACATTCTAAAATGTGATGAAATTGCAAAAATAATCTTCTCATAGGGCAGAAAATAAAACTTAGTGGGAAAAGGAGGAATTGCTCGTCACGAGCAAATTCTCCTTTTCCCACAATGTTTTCCAGAGTGGTCTTCAACAAACTGGTCAAATGCCGTTATTGTTTGGTAAAGGGTTAAGGCGCGCCTTTTCCATGTAATGACGGATATTACCCAACACAACATAAGATACATTTGCCTAAACCTAAATGAATTCGCTTAATATAAGATAAATCGTACTGAGCTGATTCAAATGAAACAAATCGTCTCACCCCGAATTCGACATACGCGGCAAACATTGTCCCGGCCACCGTGGCAAAGCCACCGGTCATTATAGCGTGAAGTTCCGAGTCCGTTAATTGGTTCCAAAATGGCTTCAACGCTACACTAGACTCCACCTGTAAGAATAACAGAGGAAGCATTTACATTAATCCTTAGAATGCTAAGTTATTTTCTAAGAAAAGATTGTTTTATCGTCTGCTTTCCAAAACCTTAAATGTATGCTTAATTTTGTTGAGTAAAGATACTCAGAGTAGTAAACAGGTTAGATCACAGGTCAGACACGAATTACCTGGCAGGCGGGAAACTCACACAATACAAATGTAATAATTCTCTATTTAAAACACTATGAAATAATAACGCAATAGCTAATCATTGCGACAGAACACGCAAGAGAGTATAGCATCGAAAAACACCAGTATACATGATAGGTCATCTTTACTTTGAAGATGATCTTTGTACATCGGGTTTAGTTTAAAACTTATTCCTAGAAACAGGGTACTGTTTCATTTACCATTTCATGCTAAAAAAATGCGAAAGTTCAAAAACAACATTATCTCCTATCTCAATAATGAGCCAAGCAATATTGCACAGTAACACATCATTGGAATCTTCTTTTCGAGGGGATTCCAATGACGTGTTACAATGCAATAAATACTTTTATTTAAGATAATCCTAACGTTTAATTAGATTTGATTTTCGCAAATATATTTCCTAAGTTGTTTAGTAAAATGGTACCCTTGGCCCGCATATACCACTAGTGCGGATTATACGCACGGACCTGATTTCTGTTGTACTAAACAACTTAGGAAAATAATTGCATAAGTCAAAACTGATGAATGTGGATAGTATCTTAAATGAAAGTACACTTTTGCAATGTTACATGCCAGGGAGATGATTCCAATGATGCGTTACTTTGCAATATTACTTAGCCTAATATTGAAAAAAGCGAGAAGGTTGTTTTGAACTTGCGCACATTATTATCATAGATTGCTTAGTTAAACGGTACCCTGGACCACAGGCTATCCACAGAGCAGACATCATACCTGTCCTATGAAGATATGCGCGGCGGCTGCGAACGATTCAATGGGTGTGGTGTTTAGGACGAACTGTAGTATGATAGCGATAACCTTTATCACGGCCTGCATGGCTCCCAGGTGGTACAGTATAGAAACCAGAGAGCTGAAAAACACGACCGTGGGCAAAACCTGCAAAACGATATAACGAGTGAGAAGATAGTTTAGCATTGGTTCACGCTTTAACAAAACCGTTTGCACTTTCTGAACATCCTCCGCATAATTTTTAAACCACATCTTTTATAACGTTCTTGGAATGCTTATGCAAATTAGATAACCTAATGAATTATTATAGAGAAAACGCAGGAAAATAAGTAGACAACACAACCGATCAGTGGACGACAGTGTTTTTCACTGATCGAATGTGATTGTGTTATTAAGAGATTGACGACTGATGGGTCATGAAACCATACTTCAAGGCAAGTTCATTGATGGTAATCACATCCAAACTGA
>OX401411.1:30955111-31025222 GCA_947846245.1 Cerastoderma edule
GTTGATAGCCTGCAATAAATATACAATGTATAAGCTAAAGGTAAAGATTATTTTATTAAAGAGTCACCCCTATTGAAAGGGCCAGCCAATTTTGGCTTATGAGACACGTTTCACTGATTATACCAGATACCCCCCAACTTCTATTACTATGCCAGGCGCCAAGCGGATATTAGTCGGTAACCATTGAATTTAACTAGCTCGCGGCTAACGAACCGGCCATTTCGGAACAAGTCCCACGAGAAACATTCTCCGGACCAACGCCTCCCGTGGGGCTCAAACTTTCGACCTCCCCGTCCCGAGGTGGACGCGTTAACGATTAAGCCACGTTGAAGGTTTCTAATACTAATATACAGTGATTTCTCGTTAATCCGAACACGTCCGTTCCCAACAAAATGTCCAGATTACCGATTCATCCGGACTAATGAAGTAGCGCATGTTCTTATACACATTAAGACATAAACGGTGTGTATGCACGTGTATACTTATAACACTTTAGCAAACGCCAAATTGTCGACCGAGTTTCAAAGAGTTTGCAGACGACATTTTAAAACGTGATGAAATTCAAAAATAATCTTCTGATTTGGCGGAAGACATTGTGGGAAAAGGAGAAATTGCTCGTCACGAGCAATTTCTCCTTTACCCACAATGTTTTCAAGAGTCGTCTGCAGCAAACTGGTCAAATGTCGGTATTGTTTGGTAATTGGTTAGGCAAATTACTGCACTATAATTCCGTTCCCTTCCAATTTCGTTCGGATTGCGAGACATCCGGATAACCGGGGTCCGGATAAACGAGGTTTCACTGTACTAATATATGCTAGTAAGAAAAGTGGGGTGTAGGTAATATTAATAGCATAACTGTACGAGCTATTCTTAACCATTATTTTACATACATATGCGAATCAACATACTGCAAACGACAACTTACCTCTGTTTCCTTGCAACTTCTATATGTAATTTACTATTGTTTATGTGAATGAATGTAATGTTGTTGTATTACTACACGCATATGCTTGCCGAATTCAGACGTGAGCGAATTAAAGATATCTGAAATGATATGTATTGGGAACTGGAGAAACCGTTTTTATAAAGGTGAGACTCAAGATTTACCGTAAACTTCTACTGTATCCAAATGTGTATTTACGTTACAAACTTGCCTGTTGAAGCTTACTTAATAGAACTGTTATTATAGAAGGTCAAAATGTGATAGAAATAGTTTTAATATTTATGAAATGAAAAGAGATTCTCTTAATGGTATATTCAATATTTTGATATAATGAATGCTTCCCAATTTGAAACAAAATTTTCATTAGTTATGCAAAATAATTGCTTAAAATGTAGTATGCATAGAATACGGACAAGTAACACAGTTCAATATTTTAAGCATATTGCTAACTGATTATCGAGAAATATCGGCAGATTGCTCTCCGATATTTCTATCATTACTTCACCAATATATCTCTGCTAACGAATAGAAATTTTGAATTGTACGAACGTCTTCACACATGCTTTATTAATACATTGTGTAAGTTGTAAACATGTTTCCGATGTTAAATACTGAATAAGATTATGTTATGTTATGTTACTTTATCGAAATAAACGGACATACCATCTTAACAGCTTTCCCACGTCTGGCCTCGGTGCCAACGTCTTCACTAACCACTCCTTCGCCTGTCTTATCTGTTTTGCCAGCTTCCCTCTTGTCAATCGGTTCAATAGATAGAGAGTCAGCCATGACACACAGACACACACAAACGCCGCTCTCCCGGGATTTAAGTAGAGCGTAAACCCGGTGTAGACCCATAACCCGAGCAGCAATATCAAAATACAAAATGGCCGACTGTACGAGCGGAAGTGAACGCATTCTTTCATAGATTCCGATTCATTATCGAGTTCCGGTTCGGCCCTAACTCCCGTGATTTCTTCAGCTTGCTGTAGCGTCATTTCGCGTATCGTGTTGTTGTCGTCGTTGTTGTTTGTAAATAGTCCCCTTGCGCTACTGTAGGCTAAAAGTTCGCACTCGTCGTTTTCACCGTTTTGATATTCCTGCGCGTTTAACCATCCAGCGATCGTCGTCCCTCTGTGTTTGTTTGATGGTTGTTGGCCCTCGCTCATTGTTATTCATGGGAGGCCCTGTCAATGTATACATATGGAAATTAGGCTCCTTCTTATGCTATCTATCTACTGTACCTGTATCGTAAGCTGCTTTCAACCCGCCACCGTACCGTAGCAATAAAACTATTCTATTTTGGATTAAACCCTTCACAACCTGCGTCCTGCATTCGTCGATGTTTCGACATTGTTGTGACAAAAACGAGAATTATGCTCACAGAGAGAAAATTGCCATTTTGAAAAAGAAATGGTGTAGTGATGAAACAATTTTTCTACGTGTAAAGGATTTAACGAGTAATGAACTCGAGATATATTCTTGTTTACTTTGCCGGTTTACAAGAGGCAAAATGTCTTCTCTATGCCAAAAAGGATCGAAATATTTGTGGGAGCAGGATCAAAGACTATGTATAGTATCCCCATTACCAAACAATAACGACATTTCAACACTTTGTAGCAGACAATTCTAGAAAACACTGTGGGAAAAGGAGAACTTGCTCGTAACCAGCAGTTTCTCCTTTTCCCACAATGTTTTCAGTTCTATCAGGAAACTAATTTCGAATTTCATCACATTTTGAAACGTCGTCTGCAAACTCTTTGAATTTGGGACGGTCGAAAATTTGGCGTTTGGTAAAGGGTTAAGCTGTCAGTCAGAATAAGTATATGCACATGTACATACCTTAGTATATTGTTATACATAGATAATGAGGTATAACACTTTTCCTGTGTATAAGATATGCTTAAATGTGTATATATATGCAGGATTACATGTCGCGATCTGCCTCTTTTTGCATATGCATTAGAGTACTGATTGAAATAGTTTTCATTCATAAGTCCCCTCCATCTTGACATAAATGTAAATAAATGAGTTTCGGGGCCTCCGTGGCCTAGTGGTTAGAGTACAGAACTTGAAATCACATGGCCCCTCTCCGCGTGGGTTCAAATCCTGAGAGGGATATGGATTTTCATGGGAGGCAGTCTCCCCGACTGACTTACGGAATGCCGATGGTTCTACCCGCCTTGACCAGCCTTTATGAGCAGTATGGGGGTCGTCCTCCATCATTAAGAGTCGGGCATCGCTACATAACTGAACTAATGTTGATGTGATGTAAAACCAATATAAAAAAAATGAGTTCAATATCTATTTCCCAATACAAAAGACGTTTGTTACTATTGTAACATGTGCATTGTGATGTTTAAATCAAATACAACTTTATTGTCAAATATCCCCATGTGAGAATTACACTATGACTGTTCGTTTATCAAGCATGTGAGGAAGTGAGTCCTATGAGGAAGTGTAAAACCACTATAAAGTCATTAAGTGCACTTAACTTAGTTGAATAAGTACATCCTCTCCAAGATAAAACAGTCGTGCTTTGATTACACTGTAATATAAGAGTATTTGCTCAGTATGCTAAGTATGAGCAAATTTTCCATTTCCCACATTATATTTCTGATAAACCGAGATCAGCCTTTGAAACGTTGTTAGCATTTAAACATTAACTGAACGTTAACTCCTTTACAATGACGCACTTTTACGTGTCTGTAGCAAATATTCTTGAAACAACTACGACTGAGGGTTACTTGTGCGGTTTGAGCCCATGACCTTCGTGTTCCTAAACCGAGGCTCTATGAAATGCCCAAAGTTCTCCACGTTGTTAATACAAAAGAAATGGTCCATTTAACTCATTTCAACCTAACGCCACATGTTTGCGTCGTGTAGCAGATGACTTTCATAAAAGTTATTGTGGCAAAAGGAGAAATTGATTGTAACGAGCAATTTCTCCTTTTGTCACAATGATTTTTTAATCTATTTACATATCACAACAGTAGAACTGAAAGGCTTTCAACATGTTTACAAAGCTTTTTTAAAGTCGTCTGCTTCAAGTTAAAAGATCTGTCGTCGGCATGTGGTCAGGAGTCACGGTCCGTTTCCGCCTGGATACAAAGGCACGAGTGACATGTGGTCATTATACACCGTACAAAAGAAGGTACATATATACATGTATATCATTCAGTATATCAGAACTGTAAAGTTCATTAAGTACATTTGTGATAAACTAAAGGGCCACCCTTCCCTTGTTGCATTGCAGTTTGTTACACAATCCGATCAGCTAAGACTGAATTCCAGAACCCATCACTGTCGCGGCAGACAAGATCAATCTTGTGCGCAGCTAGTTCGTTATGGACGTCGAGTAGATACTGATTAAGTTTCCGAGCATATTGTCAAAACTTCAAAAACTTCAATAGTTTATTCAGTAGAATCAGGCCTCCGGCCCATAAAACATAATGCATCAATCATAATACATAAACCGGGTTGAAGTAATATATAAGTATATACATCTTTAAACATTTCGCATCAATACAATTTAGCAGTTCCTTGAGAATAAGCATTGTCGATTTCATTGTGTCTGGTATTCAAGAAAGATATACAAATAAATCGCCTAAAACATATTTCAATATGATGCCATAGAGTTAAACAATAATAAACCAAAAAAAACAAAAACTATCAATATAATGCCCTTACACTCAAACATTTTTTTTTTCAATATTCCAAATTAATCAATATAATTTGCGCATAATCGGCACGTATAACATTTATAAATACTTTATACGTAAAATATGAAATATAATGCCATGCATGCCCATGAAGTAAGAATTTCATCACCCCCTCTCTCTCTGCACGTTCAAAGTGGTAAACAATGAGTATTGGCAGGAGAAAGTTGTCTACCCAACGTCTTCCAGATAGATGCTAGCGAGCGGTTTCCAAGTATTTTTCAATTTGCTCAAATGGTTTTGGTCCAGTTGCCATAAAGTTCTTTAACCCTTTCCCAAACAATAACCACATTTGGCCCCTGTGTTGCAGACGACTTTAGAAAACATTGAGGGAAAAGGAGAAATTGCTCGTGACGAGCAATTTTTTTCCTTTTCCCTCAATGTGTTCTGCCCTATCAGAAAATTATTTTTCAATTTCATCACATTTTGAAATGTCGTCTGCAAACTCTTTCAATTTGGGACAGTCGAAAGATTGTTGTTTGGGAAAGGATTAAGAGAGCTACACCACGATTTGCACGCACTGCTTTCACACATTACTTTCCATTGCAGATACTAGTCAGACGCCAACACGCTGCATCAATGTAACACTCCAGAGCAGAACCTTTCATGCGTTTGCTAATACAACTGAAGAATGACTATATTATTTGATGGATGGACAACCACGTTCTTGAACCTCTCTAGATGGTGCAAGCTTACTTGCTTTGTTACAGCAAGCAGCTGCTTGTCCATGCATAGATGGACATGGTCCATTCCGATGTCAATCATTGACGTTTGCATATACCCCATCGTCGTTAGTATTGCGACGGGTGAGGTGGTTGGGCATCAATTAACGAACCAATCACATAGCTTGTAGCCGGTTCGAGAATAGCTTACTTACTTAGCGTTACTTGGCGTTGGTTTCCAGTTCCGGTTCCAAAGGATCCTCTTTACTGGACTCTACATACGTCTCAAATATACTACTCATCTCGTAACTTCCGTTTTTTATACTGGCCTTATAATTATATTTAATCTCTTCATTCTTCAATAGTAGGTCAAGATTATTCTTAAATGCATTGAGTGCTTTTGGAGCTATGACTTCTTCTGGTAGTGTGTTCCAGGTTTGTGCCGTTCTCACACCCAAACTGAATTTCCTAATGTCTATTCTTGAGTGTTGGTTGAACAGTTGTTTTGTATTTCCTCTGTTTGGTGCTCTGTTTACATGGTCTGATCTTAGTGTGAGTATGTTTCTGGATTTGCTACTCTCTTTGGAAACTATCTTGTAGACTTGTTTCATGTCCCCGCGGATTCTTCGATAGCTGAGTGGTGGCAATCCAAGTCTTTTTAGGATATGTCAGCTCTCGAAGACCCGGAATCCGCTTCGTTTTTCTAGGCTGGACAGCTTCTATTTTGTCGATCTGGGTTTTCTTAAATCTTGGATGCGTGCAAGCTTGTTGTTAAAGCCATTCCATTCAATACTTTCATTTTCATGAAATATATTTTTGAACCATTTGGCATTCTCTTTGACTGCCACCAAACTGCCTTATTGAGATTTTAGATCAGCAAAGTTAGCCCCATTGTTGTCGTAAAAAGGTACTTTTGGCAGTAAAACATTCTTAGGGCAAGTTTAATGCAGTAGTTTCGATGTATTGTCACTCTCAACACGTCTTGACTGCTTAGCGGTTAGACGTGTGATCTTCAGAGACGCGTCGGCCATTTGGGGAGGATGTGGTCAGGTCTAAGTTATCGTACCATTCAAACACTTGCCCACAAAGTTGTAGGCAACCATCTTTATCTACCAGACATGTATCTTTACTGAAAAGGCATTGATTATCACATCAATTTGGTGTTTTATCATGGATCCTTTTTTATTGGCATTGGCATAAAAAAATGGCCCCTTAAAGTCATATCAGATTGACGGCCCTGTAGAATTTGTATCTTTGACATTAAACATAGTATGATGGTTCCATTTGATCCATTTGTAGAATACCCAGTTTATTGTTTTTCCTGGAACATTCTAAGGTCAGCATGAAATAAGGACACAAGAATCCAAAATGCGTACATTTTGCAATAGTATTCACTATGCGGCATTATAATATAATTATACTGTAAATGTGACACGAAAAGGGTTTTCAACAACCATTTTGGACTATTATTTTGTCATTGAAAGGCTAAATCAATTTAAACACATCAAAAATGAACTCAGCATACCTTAAAACCCCTAAACATACACCTCACATGCCATATTCAATGAAAAGTATCAAAGACCAAATTTTCAATTTAGCGACAGATGGCCATTTTGGATTTATGCAAGATTGCCATATATGCCAAGCTTACTAGCCCTCTTAAAATCATTGACATACCTCTATAAATTACACTAACAAAATATTGCCTCATTCTACTCTTTATTTCTAGGTTCCAAATTGAACATAGAAGGAAGCCAACTCGACTTAATCGCAATTTTCTCGCACTATCTAATTTACCGATTTATGGCTGTTGTCACTCTGGTTTTCCTTTTTGTTATTAAATCGTGAGTGTTTCTAGTGTTATCGATACGCTATCGTAAATCAAACTGGGGTTTTCCGGTCTTAAGCACCCTTCTGTAATCAGTATGTTATACACTTCTGTAATCAGTATGTCACCGTTAATGTAAAACCATAGTCTTTATCTTTTTTGTAGAGAAGGTAATGCACTACACCGACTGATATCAGAGATACGTCAAGGGGACATAGTGATAGCATTTAGATAAACCGAATATTTTTCCATATCTAAAAACACCCAACTTGCGTGACTTAAATGAACTATCTCACAGATTGTGCTATGTGAATAACAAGCCATAAAAGTTCGATTTGAACAATCCCCGTCACTAAATAAGTGACCATTTTCGATTTCCTAATTTCAAAGATGCTGAAAAGTTTTTTTTTATCAAAATTTATGGAACAAGCATTTGCGCATTTCAGTGCTTTCAGTGCTTTGATGAATATGATTAGTCGGGGGTTGTTCTTTGATGATGTTCAATGCACTTTGTGTCACTTGATAAACTATTGCATTCTTGGCACTGCAGTGAACATTTTATTTTTGTGATAGATTTGACTCTGAAATTTCTATTTTAATTACCTACTGTAATGTGTTACCTATTGTATTGTATTTCATTCTTTACAGCCATGAATATCTTAATATTGTTCATGGTTGTGAACTAGTTCATTTGATTTGTGCTCATTTAATTCATTTAATATATAAATTTATTATATAACATTACCGACGGTTACTGCCATTATTGAAAAGGACTGCAATGGAAATAAGGGAAAATCCCTTTTCTTCTTTTTGTGTTATCCTTGGTATTTGGTAAGCTTTCATGGTTTCATTGCTCCAAAAGTTACGTT
The DNA here is from genome assembly GCA_947846245.1 of Cerastoderma edule. Lineage (NCBI taxonomy): Eukaryota > Metazoa > Mollusca > Bivalvia > Cardiida > Cardiidae > Cerastoderma > Cerastoderma edule. The sequence continues at coordinate 30,963,133 of OX401411.1, forward strand.
ATATTTTACAACGTGTCTGTTTTGACTCGGAACGAATAATTATCATGGAGGAAAATAGGAATACATGTATAACACAGCGATGACATCATTCCGACGTGCGAGTGTAAGCGTTATTCCATCCTGTTCAACGGTCTACGTCATCAGTAACGACAGACCCCTGTACTCAATCGTATCTACTCGGCAATCCCCGTAACAAGTCCGTAGATATACCTCGTAGGCAGTACATGAATACACCAGAAACCCTGGGGTAATTCGCCCCTGCGGATAACGCAAAGCGCACACAGGCACTAAATATGTATTTAAATACACACAAATTGGTTATATATCACAATTAAATGTTTTTTTTACCCTTTTCATTAAAGATGATCATATGAACACATCTTTGTTTCATATTTTGTCAATCAGCTCTTTCCGGTAATCCCCGGCTTGTGACGGGAATTGCCGAGTTGATACGATTGGCCCTTCGTTGCTGACCTACTTTCAAAAATGGCTCCCCATTACCTCCGAGGTTATTTTAAGAAATGGCCGAGGTGTTCCGAATGCCCTGTACTACGACGCATCACGGTGCGATTTAACTTTTTGTGTACCTATGACTTCATCACAGTAGTAACATACGCAACAAAACTAGAATGTTTAAGAAAAACCCGAGGAATTAATTATAACGATGTTAATCTAACATGTGAATCAATATCCAGCTAGCAAATAGAAAAATGGGCAGGAGATTTTCGTAGATGAACAATATCTGTGCAAACGTGCACATGTCGGTTTAAATGCTAGCTTGTGACACCACGCCACAACAACAACAACAACAACAACAACGTCTCTATTTATAGGTTGATTTACCCACAGTCCTTTAAGGACGTTCTCGGAAGTTTTATCTGCGCACTTCATCTGCGCAGCCAAGGGAGATAATAATCTGTTACCGAAGAGTTACTTGCATAGTAGTCGGATAAACGTTTTGATTCGGATGACACCTTGCTGTATGCAATTTTTTTCAAAGGAAAATCATATTATCCAAAAATCAATAAATGGTTATTAAAGATATTATATATTTCTCATGTATAATAAGTCTTCAGCTTCTATTTTTTTCAAGTTTAAAGTTATATTAGTCGTTTTTATAAAAAATTTTCAAATACAGTTACCATAGAAACTGTCATTTTACAGAAAAACTTACTAGTCAACATATACTTTTTTTGCATTTTTCATTTTAAGATTAAATTTTACTTCACATACTGAAAAATAAGAAAATTCTATGAAAGGAATTTTTAAATATCTTCATTTTTATGTAATATAGACATCAAGTTTCATTGTTTTTTGCCGAATACAAACATTTGAAAAACCGATTTGGATTACAAAAAATGTTCAGATTGTAACAATTCAAAGTTACATTGAATTATAAAGTATTGAATGTATGAATACATAATTTTCGTGTTAATAAACCTTCCAGAATTAATTTTATTACCTGTGAAGATGGTATGGTCATTTTGACATTTTTGCCCCAAACGGTTACCATGGAAATTGCCATTTTTCAAAAAAACTTACTCGTCAACCTGTATTTTTCTTTTCATTTTTGAATTCGCAATATAATTTTAAATAACATATCAAAATTTTAGAAATTTCCATGAAAGGATTATTTAGTTATTAAACTGTAGAAAATGTCCTTAAGTGATAGTACACATGTTAGTGCAAAGCGCATCTGTCGAACACAATGTGCGTTACAGATAGATATATTATCACCAGTTGCAAAAATGCATAGTCACGAGGGATGATGATATTGACTATGACAAAATAAAAAATATCCCTGTACCTAGTCTGGTTCAATCGTGACTAGTGTTCTGTTGTAAAATGCTTCTTACCTTTTTCGTTTGACACTTTGATTTCTATGTCATATTCATTTGAAAAAATTAAACAAATGTATATATGTATCTCGCTTTGATGAAAAAGACGTCAAGAACCAACAAACTATAAAGGATAAATTCCTTCTCATGAGCAAATGATCATTTTTTACATTGGATTCAACATTCGTTCAATTAGATGAAGTTGTATAGATGCATTTCCTATATGGAAAAATTTAGTTAAATTTCATATTCTACATCTATTATATTAGTGGCATGTGACTTTTATATACAAATAAACTAAACCCTTAACCGTGTAACCTTCATAACATAAGATAGAATAGTTTAATTGAGACATCAAACACGCAAGCTCATAGTCAATACAAATGTTATGATATAATAATGGCAGTCACTTACACTCTTCCCGATTTAGTAGTCTTTCTCCGTTCCGAAGTTTCCAATTGTCAAATCCGGCACACGTGTCTCCTAGTATTTAGCATACATAAACACGACCACACTATCATTAATGTGCTATATAGTATATTAAATATTAGCGATTAGTAGTTCATAATATCAACTATAGTAACACGAGTTTGGGACTCTTATCTAGAAGGAATTGACCTGTAGATAAGGAGAGTACTTCTTCCCACACTAGAACCCCTAATCGCAACGGTAGTCCCTATTATCGGACAGTGTTGTTATTTGATCAAGGCAATGCGGTTGATTACCAACAATAAAGAACTACAAGATTTCTGTGTCTTAGAAGTAGGGAGCAGAAAAATACATCATTAAAGTAGAATATTGTATTGACGTATAGTAAGCGTATAGCTTGTAGTCATATACATACATGTACATATAGACAAATGTCAACAATAATATGTGACAATAATTTAACATTCTAGAAGATAAGAATCATTCTTTTTTAAGTATAAAATGTTACAAATCATCTTTTTTAGGATGTCGTATTGAATAAGTTATTTCTAATTAGAAAGACATATCTAATATGAACTAAGGCATTGCCTCTAGACCGCTCTCTCAACTCAATGGCATGGGTTCTCTGAAAAAACGTGCATACTGAATATGCATTTCAATCTTAATTCATAGTACAACTTTGTGGAAATATAAGAATTGGCTTACTTTGGGGAGCAAATACTCATTTTGTCACAAAGCTGTCATCTTTGTCACATTTAGGAAAGGCTCAGTAAAAGGATAAGTCTCCTTGCATACTCATGGTAAACTTTTTTGATTGTATATGTTCTATAGATATTAGTTTAGCTTGATTGGGCTGCGTATGAGGGCCTTTAATCAATAAAGAGACATTCGTCATGTAAGGACAAACTGCTCATGCAAGGTCAGAACCACCAAACTATGATATTTGAACCACAAGTGTCTCAGCATAAAATCATAGAATTTTCTTCACAAAATCATGTGTTGTAGGTACTGGTTTAAATCATCATGACAACTAACAACAAAATGTCATTTGGTGATGAAGAAGGGTCAGTTGGGTTATTATTACCAAACAATATTTAACAACATACTCATCTGCTTGTACATGGTTAGGGACTAAGTTACATCATTATAGAAAGTCAATCAGGTCTTTGTTTGAATTCCTCTTTATTGTTTAATGTAGATAAGAAAATCCCAAATAGATTGCTTTGCTGATCTCCAAAAGCTCATTCAATTACAAAAATAGCTTTGTTGTAGCCAAAATGTCTTTTGTTTACCTTTCAAATAAAAGAAAAAGATTTCATAAATTTTCAATAATGTTTTATTAACCTTTGTTCACACATACAACACTGCTTTTTTATGTGTTTTTCTATTAGAGCACTTAAAAATGAAGTACTGTATGCAATAAATGATTAATGAAATGAAGTTAAAAGACATAAGTGATACTCAGCATACAGCATAGGTTCATGTATCATAATTCTTTCCTTTAACACATTGGTTGGAAAATAGTCACAGCTTGATATTGACATTATTTTAATTCTTGATATCAACAGTTCCCTGGTCTTCATAGTTTGAATAGAAAAAAACTCCTGAAAGTTGGAAAAGTATGACAGTAACATTAATTATCAACTTTTTTAAATAGAAATTTCAACAAATATTCCTTGACATACATCTTTAAGACTTTCATCAATGTTTTCCAAAATTTTATTTCAAATTTAAAGCAATAGCAGATATAATAGGAAATTTCTTTAACCAATGAATAAAAGCAATTGTGACAGGGCAAACATGCTCTCAGAGAATGTTTACCTTTGTCATAATTGGTTTTAAAATGTTGAAAATTAAGGTGTTTACAATGCATGTAAACTCTCATGTTTGTTTCCTTGAAAAATTTCATTAACATGCAATAGATAGGAAAGATATTTAATAAATGACTCAAGTTACTGTCTTCCACTTGTCTGCTGCAGGCTAACTTAGAAGTTCTAACATAGTATGTCTTTTGTCTCATTAATTGAATTAGTTGAGTTTTTCAAAAAAGGAAAGAAAATGAGGACTATGAAACATGTGTGACATTGTTATCATTATAGAATATTCCATAGTCCATAGACAGTTTTTCTATATTATTGTCCTTTGATATTGTCAGTACCAACTAACACTAAACACTATCCTTTAAATATGGTGTATCACTGTTTAGGTTTATTTTTATCTTCATGAAATTAGTCTTTTGAAGAGAAAACTAAGCTTTTGAACATTTCATTAATCAGGTAGTCAAAGTACATGTGAATCTTCATCTGTTTTTTATTATATCTAATCCATGTAGTCTCCCATTGCTGAACATTTTGTTGTTGTTACCTTTTCCTTACTCTGCCAGATAGTCATCAGATATGGCTGTTAAAAGAGAAAAATAAAAACATAAATCTTTTGCCAAAACTGATCACTTTCATCTGACTGATTATTGGTAACATTGGAAATAATTCATGCCCCATAGTTATCAATTGAAGCAGTTATCTGACAGAATGAAAAAGAAGTGATTGGTGATAACAATCTATATTTTAAGCTGTGTATCCAGGCAGGTTTATCCCATGATCAATGTTTGCAATATAAAACAGATTGCAATTTTTTTGAGCAGACTACTTCTGGTTTCCACTATTTTATATACGCCACGTTGCGACGATGAATAATCTGCAACCGCCGGTGAATGTTGTTTCAACTTAAGCTGTGCCATCCCCTCCAAGACCATGCAGAGAGTTGGGAGTTGTGGGATGCGAATAACCTTAAAACATCACCCATCGATTGCAATATCTCTACCGAGTGTTAGACATAACGTAATAATAAACAATGGGTTATCATATATCACCAGAACCGTAAAGTTGATGGTCGGAACATGGCATAAATAAAATAGTGCAAAGCAAGAGTAATCTGAGAAAAAGAGTTGTTGCATGGATATCTTGTTCGGACCTTTTATCGTAAACATTGGTCACATGATCACCCCAATCGATACCTGTCTTGATTTTTTTTTTTTGGTTTCATTCTCATTCTAGGTTTTTGTAAAAGATAATAATAATTTCAAATTGTGAGCAACACCAAATTCATCAACATTTGTGGATAATGACTATTTGAAGACAAAGTGATAAAAGGAGGACATGTTAAGGAGTTCCATCTTTGTCAGACTTGCTTGTTTCCTTAAACCTTTGCTGCAGATGTAATTATGCTAAAATTCCATCAGAACTGTTTGAATTAAAGAGAAAACTACATTGACACTCAAAAGATTGTTCCTTGTTACATTACTTTCATAAGTTATATTCTATGATTATGACATTTCTGTTTGTAAAGTTCATATGGGCATGAGAACAATACTTTTACTTACTTGTATCTAAAAAATACAACCAATGTTAATACAGGTCTGCATCATCTTTTCCCTTGAACCTTGTTTAAAACTGACATTCTTCTTCAAGCATCATGCATTCTGTAAAATAAAAAAAAACACAACTAAATCACCCTTAACATTTCGGAAAACTTCTGCAAGAACATCTCAATGTTTGGGAATCATATCATCACAGTACGAATCCACTAAAATAGAATACTGCCAAACGAAAGGTGACATATTTAACAAACTTAACTATCTAGTTATTTCGTGTTAGTTAGTCAAAATAAAAACTTAATTATCTCGTTATTTCGAGTAAGTAAGTCGAAATAATGACTTAATTATCTTCCTATTTCAAATTAGTAAGTCGAAAAAATGACTTTATTATCTCATTATTTCGAGTTAGTAAGTCGAAATAATGACTTAACTATCTTGTTACTTTCGAGTTAATAAGTCGAAATAATAACTTAATTTTCTCGTTATTTCGACTTACCAAATCGGAAAAAAAATCGCATACTTGTCACCTCTATGCCACCGTAAATACTGGCTACATTTTAACTGACTGATTATTCTTAATTGGTAACATTGGAAATATTTCTATCACCATGGTAGTCAATTGAAGCAGTTATCTGACAGGAAGAAAAAGAACTGATTGTTGATAAAAATCTATATTTCAACCTGTTTTGACTTATTTTGGTTTCATTCTCATTCTTACGAAGGTTTTCGAAAAAAGAAAGAAGAAAAGAAAAAGTCAATCACACATTTTGAGCAACAACAAATTCATCAACATTTATGGATAATGATTTTTTTTAAACAAAGGAATAAAAGAAGGAAATGTCAAGAAGTCAGACCTTTGTCAAACTTGTTTGTTTCCTGAAAACTTTGCTGCATATGTAATTATTCTATAATAATCTAATCAGAGATGTTTGACATTTGAGAAATTGCTTCTTTGTTATATTGCTTTCAAAAGTTGTCTTCTATGGTTATGACGCTTATGTTTGTAAAGTTCAAAGGAGCATGAGAAAAACTATGTACTTACTTGTATTATAAAACAGAGTCAATGTTTATGCAGGTCTGCATCATCTTTTCTTTTAAAGCTTGTTTGAAATTGTCATATTTCCAACCATCATGAATTCTGTGAAATAAAGAAAAAACAACTAAGGGATCTATTACCATAAACCTTTGGGCCAAAATTCTCACTTGCAAGAACAATTCAATGTTTAAGAATTATATTATCACTTGAATCAAGTAAAACAAAATACTGCCAACGAATAAGGTGACATACAGTCAAACTTGCGATAAGCAGCCACCCAAGGGACAGGGTGAAATTGGCTGCTTAACAGAGGTGGCTGCTTATCGCAAAAATCATCCTATCAAAATTTTGGTGTGACCCTAGGAATTCACCTTCAACATTGGACATGTATATGGACCATACAGAGATTTATTTTCCTTATATGTTTGGTACTGTAAACCTAACCAATTCACAATCAAATTAAGTGGCCAATCATCCCAATTTCCGATGAAAAATTCCCGAAATTATTGAAATATTTTGATGAAAAAAACATGTTGAAAAATCAAATGACATTTTGGTCTGCTCAACTTAAATAAAAACCTAGCAGTCCATTATTACTTAAGAACCCCATGCGGTAATAAATCACCACCACCAAACTAGCATTTATATACATGTACATCTTCACGGGAAATGTGTGAAATATCGGTCAGTTTTTCTCTTACACAAACTTGCTGCTTGTCCTTTTTCATCTTCCACAAACGCCAGATGAAAGAAAACCCATCCCGCTTTCATTCTTCTTGCAATTTCTTCATGAAAGGAATTTCCCAAACTTGGGACAAGAGTTGCTTCAAAACAAACATCAAAGGGCACAATTTTGTCCTGTAGTCTTTTGATGTTACATAACGGACTTTACATCTTGATACATTTCGTTCAAGGATATTTGATACATGAGACAGAGAAGGGGATTTTGCTTCCTTTGAAAGACTTATTTTTTGGGTTTGACAGATTCCTTTGTTTAAAAATATTTAGGGAGTAAAATAATTGCGAGTTTTATCTGCGGCAAATAAAAGAAAGGGTAACTAGCCAGTTTGTGTACGTGACAAAATCGATAGTTGCATGCGTCTCAGTTTACACCTCCCAATTACACGGGAAGGTTTTATCTTTTACATAAACAACACACTTAGTGGTAAAACTGCCGGTGATCGCCGGCGGTAGTTACACAATTAATTGACCGCTTATGACAATTGATTTAAAGTTGATTGGGATTAATTAGCCTGGCCGCTGACCGCATCAGAGAGAAGACCGCTTATCAAGGAAGTTTAAAGAGTCTAATTGTTTGGGAGGACTTTAAAATGGCCGTTGAACGGAAAAGACCGCTGATCACAAGTGGCCGTAAGCGCAAGTTTAAAAGAGTACAAAAAGTTCTCTTACCTACAACCGGCGATTCGTTTTCCTTTCAAGGAGTTGAACACTGTGTCCAATTTAAAGTTTGAAGCGGTGGCGCCGATCCTGTTGTTCGTGTTTTGTTTTTCGATAGAATGGTTTATGGTTCATTCATGATTGGCGGCAATAAACTCAATGAGCGGCAATGAATTTATGTAAAACCAGTCCATTCCATAAAGCCGGAAACACCCGAAGCAAACCCGAGTTTTCTCTTTACAAGGAATGGTTCACTATTGTTAGATATATTGGTAGATAAAGGTAATGCTTGAAAATAAATTTAGATAGAACCAGTCCATTCCGTAAAGCCGGAAACACCCGAAGCAAACCCGAGTTTTCTCCTTTAGGTAAACCGGAAGCCACCTGTTTTTTTGCTAATGGTATAACCGGTGTTAACGTAACTTGTTACTCGTACGTATTTTACCGTTATCCGCTCTCCGAGCGCTTCGCGCTCTGAGAGAGCGGTATTACATTCCGCAAAGTCTAAAAGTACTTTTGCGCATTTTGTATGGAACACTTGCACCACAGTATTCGATCAAAATAAGCGATTTCTCAAGAAACCTAGCGTTTTGGCAGAGGATAAATATCTGAACGCTTTTATACACTACTATGCCTTTCTGATCTTTAACATTAGATACAGAAAGGGAAGTAAAAGTTAAAGGGACAACGTCTGTACTGCGCGACAGCTGTTTTGGGAAATAGCGTTTTATTGAGGCAATAATAGATATAATGAGCGATTTCTCAAGACACCTGATTTTGGTAGAGGATAAAAATCTTAACGTGCTTATACGCTGCTATGCTTTTCTGATCTTTAATATAAGATACAGAAAAGGAAGTAAAAGTAAAAGGCCTCTTTGGTGAAATGGCGTTTTATTGAGGCAATAATAGATATAATGAGTAATTTCTCAAGTGACCTAGCGTTTTGGTCGAGGATACGAATCTTACCGTACTCATACATTGCTATGCTTTTCTGGGTACTGTTTTACTAAACAACTTACGAAAAATATTTGCGCAAGTCATAAGAGATAAACATCGATAGTATCTTCAATGAAAGTACAAAATTGCAATGTGACACGTCATTGGAAGCGTCTCGGAGAGACGATTCCAATGATGTGTTACTTTGCATTATTGCTAAGCCAAATATTGATTAAAGAGAACTTTTTGTTTTAGACTTACGCAAATCTTATGTGTAAAGTGTTTAGTAAAACGGTACCCTGGTCTTTAACATTAGATACAGAAAGGGAAGTAAAAGGGATAACCTCTGAACCATGCAACAGCTGTTTGGGGACTAATACGCACTATTATATATCAATACAACTCTAAATCAATACGAGGAAACTCATACATATTCACCTTGGGGAGAATGACCATGTAGAAAAAGGCAACTATAACAGTCAGTACGAGTATACTCTTAACCCTTTACCAGACGCAAAATGTTCGACTGTCCCAAATTGAACGTGTTTGCAGATGGCATTTCAAAATGTGAGGAAATTGGAAAGTATTATTCTGATAAACTAGAAAGCATTGTGGGAAAACAAGAAATTGCTCGAGAACGCATTAGTCCTAGAATTTTGGATGCTGAAGTTAAAATGTGTTCATGCCATTTTCCATCATAACTTAGTGAAAGTCCTAGATGCTTATGATTGTTAACAAACGTTATTGGGGTGTCAATAAAAGTTAAAGATGGAGGATTTATGGATTAATTGGGAAAGAGAATGGCTTTATACTCTAAAGAATTGAAAGATACCATCCGGGTTTAACCCAGGCCACATTCCAACATGGCTAAAACGTGAGCCTTTTTTTTTCGTTATTTAGACTTGGCATCGTCGGTAGTTGTAATATTCAATATATATTTTATGAAGTATATTTGTGAATCGAATAACACTCACATAGGCATTATTTACGGATCTTATCCTCATGGTTTTAGTGCATGAGCTGCAAGAGGCTTTTGTGACGTTACCTGTATTTTAAGCCATTTGTCCAAACAATAAAACCGATAATCTGTTTACAAATTGGACGGCCAATATACATGTGAAATTAAATGGTGTTGACTTTTTATTTACAATCATTTGGTCATATATCTGTATTTTAGGGTGAGGCGTATTTAAATTCGGTCAGAATATTTTTATCGTTTTTTTTTTACGTAGGGTTTCTCACACAACGTGTGAAAAATATAGAGACCGGAACCGGAAACAAATATAGGAGGGAAAATAAATATCTTTCTTGCTGACCAAATTAAAATTCACGTCTTTAAATCTCTTTCATCGATAACAGCCATGGCATCGGGAGAATCTACAACGGTAAACATTGAAACACTGGAAACCGAGACATTTTGTCTATTCATCAATTTATTGAATTCTGCACCCTTGTTCTTTTTTCCCTTCCTTATGAAAGATGCCGATTCATTCTCAGAAAAAAGACGTTTAATTTTACTCGTTCTTTCGGAATTTAGGACAAACATTCATCTTTCTAGTCTTATTTACTTGAAATAATCGTTGAGTAAATGTATGAAAATGTTTCTCGTATTGCTTTCAAGTTGCCAATGCTTAGTAACCACCGCTTGGCTGCAGATCCCTTATATTTACAACCGGAAAAATTAACCAGTGCTTTACAATACAGATCTGAGCTTCTGACTTCAGCTGGCTATTTATTCCAATAATGTGTAGGACTTGAGTGTTTTAAGTACTTGTTACTGTAATGACCAACCAGCACTAGGCTAGGAAATGTGTCTTGCCCATGGACACTTCACCGTGAAGTTGACAGTCTAATTCAGTGATTGAAATTATGTTGACAGGTCTCTAGTTCTAGACTAACCATTGCATTTTGTTGGAGTGTCTATCAGTAAAACACTTTGATAAAGGCAGGGTTCTCTCTGGCTAAAATTTTCTTTGCGCCAACACTTGCGCCAAATTGAAAAAGTTGGAGCCAAATTAAAAAAATTGGAGCCAAATTCAATAAGTTGGAGCCAAAATAGTCTTTTGTAGAAGGGGAAATCCTTCATTAGGGTCACCTACGGTTCTAAAGGGGTTCTCAAGTGTTCGTTTGTTCTATCTATTTGTACGTGCTGTTTTCCATTAGGTTCTATGGATTAAATCCTCTCTCACACTCAGCATTTGAAACAGGACATATCAGAAACATGACTTTCACATTGGCATCATATTATAACCAACTATTTCCTGTCCTCCAGGCCTCCTAGTCAGATGTTTATTTGATTTTTAGTGGGAGGCATATTCAACGACTGAGAACATCGATTTATAGTCACTCTTGTGTTGGATCAGAATTAAGTGTCACTTAAAAACTTCGGCGCATAAAAGAGTTTCATTTATTTGTCAATCAACACAACTGACTTCGTCGATATTTGATGTCAACTTCTTTAAAAGGAGCGCAAGGGCAAACATTTTGATTGAAAAGCAATTAAAGTAATCAAAGTCGTAATTTCCATATAATTGAAGTTGTAAAAGCTGGCGAATGACTAAATGGTGTACACAAGAAAGTGTCACCTTCAACAAACTTGACAATCAACAGATAATGAACTGAACAAGTGTGAAAACAGGATTATCCCGTATCGGAAATCGCATTTGATAAACAAGCTGGTTCCCGAGTTCTAATTCAAAGTACTGCGATTACGGGAACCATCGATACATGGTTCTCGGCTCTACAGTAAAAACAAATCAATATTGACTCGAGATCGGCAACCATGCGGTAAACAAACATCAAATTCTCGCGGAAAATAGTCGGCGCCCGGCACTTTCGCCAAATTTGTTTTTCTTGTGCCAATTTCTTGACTTTGTCGCCAATGGCGCCATTTGCGAAGGCCAGCGTGAACCCTGAAAGGCCTAGCCTAGAACTGCTCAAAGCGGTAACATATCTGAAGAATTGTTGACATGGGGTTAAAACTTGAATACGTACAAGGTAATTCAGGGCATTTTCTTGTTTTATAAGCAGGCCTTTTTTCCTTCAATTGGGAAGAGGCCAAAGCCTGTTGAATTTGGGAAATTTTATCGATGAAATTGCTGAATTGGGAAGCCTAAAAGCTGGTATTACTTTTTGAGATTTTGGGTAAACTGCATGATTTTAAAGAAATTTCCAATTGGGAAGAAGCCTTTTATGGGAGTCTGTTACAACATTCCTCCTGATTGTCAAACGCTCCCAGGATATGCGGTGGAATAGCTGTTTAAGGGATTGGAGAATCTGGAAATCTAGGGACGAGTTGATCCCCTTTTGCAACCTTTTCCCAGGGCTCACCCTGGCTGGAAAAAAGTCTGCGCCAGCACATTCGCCAAATGACAAAAATAGGAGCCAAATTAAAGAAGTAGGAGCCAAATTCTGAGCAAATGGCTCCAATTAAAATTTCTTTATTTTAAACACTTTTCATGTTATATGTACATATGTGTTAAATCCTCTTGGTAAATTATTTCTGTTTGTTATGTTTCACCATTTGTTATTAAAATTGTATTGTCATAAATATGTAATGTGTAATGCCAATAAAAATATTATGTTAAAAAAAAAAAAGCCAAGACATTCCCCTTCCCCCTTCCGAACAAATTTAAACCAAAGATGGTATAACTTAAGGCTACGCTTTGAGTGATAAAATCAAAATGAATCTTTAATCTCAGATAACATTAAATCATAATGAAGACTATACATTTCTGAATTCTCAGTTTTATTATCTATTTTAGAAATGTCCGATAGATAAATGAAAAGTTAACATGATTTTAGGTCTATTTGTTTTTACTCTCGTCAAGACTCCGGTCTGATGATTCAAATGATTAATAATAGAGGATCGCAATTTGAAAGGTATCGTTGCATCAGCGAAGGAAGCAAACTGTCAATATCAAAATACCGAATTAACCCTCTTTTAATTCTCTCATTCTACCTTGCATCATAACACACTGAACGGAATGCGGTAAATATTAATCAGTTTTCGTGGAACAACCGCATCGAGTCTACCAATCAAGTGTGTTGAGTTGTTTACGCATAATAAAGACCCTAATACACGCCTCAGGCATTGTTTGATACGGGTATAACAATTAGCGGATTAATTTGGGGTTTTCGGAGATACTGTTAAGTGTATCAAAAGACATAACTGTCTGTAATATCCGGACAGGTGGGAATAAGGTAAAGTTGAATGACAAAAACAAGCACCAAGCAAATTCGCCAAATTGGGAAATCTTTCGCCAGAAAGAAATAATATTCGCATTTGGCGACCGACAGCGTGAGCCCTGTTTTCCACATCTTCACTGAATGTGCACTATCTTTTTTTGTGCAAAGAGTTGGGTTTTGTTGACTAAGAAAAAGCTTTAGAATGTTTTAAAGAAAAAATATTCTTTTACATTTATATAAACATACTTTACTGCATTGTAGGAAGATGTTGACTCCCCAGAGATTCACTTTGAGCCTGTTGTCAGTCTTCAAAAGGTGGAGATAGTTACACTAGAGGAAAATGAAGAGGAGCTGCTCCAAATGTAAGTGTTCCCTCCTATTCAAGATGTTTTCATCAATAATTGATTGCCGATCTCAACCTGTATCTGATCCTTTAAATCTTCATGAAACCCCTGTTTTTCCTATGTTCTTAGGTATCAATTTTGCTTGTTAAAATATTGTGTCATTGACAAAAAAAGTAATTTGGATTTCCTAACAGGTGTATATCCTTCATAAAATATCTATCGCTTAATCCAAACTCCAACATATAAGTTGCTTTCCACAACTATTTTGCGAAATCAAGCAATGAATAATTATCTCAATTTAATACATTAAGTAACATGGCATGACAAAAGACTTAAAAAGTGTTTCCTGATCACAAATTTGCATTTCTGTATTCATTGCAGGGTTGTGATAAATCTTTTGATAAAGAGACCTACTTCGATTTGAAGAGGCCAATAAAGCATACACCAATAAAAAATGAGTTGTAACTTATGACCACCTACCATATTTTCTGTTATTTGAGCTGACCAAAAAGTCATTTGAAGCGGTCGAATTGGCCAGCTCTAAATTAAAATGACAACCTTGCATTGACTTGAGATATATCTGCAAATAGAAAATTCAAATTGATGTTAAGAAATACATCACACACATAAAATTCTTTTTCAACATGTGCAAATAATTCATATTCACTTTACTTAACATGTCTGAATGATGATTCTAAGTCCTTCATTTTGCAGGCGGGCAGCAACGATCATCGAATGTCTTAACAAATCTATTTGCGCTGAATTTCAGGCGTGCCAAGTTGTTCAGATACGATACCTCATTAGAAACTCCACAATGGAAAGAGAGAGGTACAGGAACTCTGAAGCTTCTAAAACACAAGGAGTCAAATCTTGTGAGAGTGTTGATGAGGAGAGACAAGACACTCAAAATATGTGCAAATCATTATAGTGAGTACAGTTTAGTATTAACCTTAACCTTTAGAATGCTGGGTTATTTTATAAAAAAAAAATAAGATTTTTGTGTCCACTGCTTTCCAAGACCTTAAATATATGATTAATTTTGATGAGGAAAGATACTCAGAGTAGAAAACAGGTTTGATCACAGGTCAGTTGCAAACTTACTTGGTGGCTGGCCTGGATCCAACCTGTTTCCAAAATCATGAGTCTGTTCCAGCACTATAAGGGTTAAGCTGATTGGTCCTTTGATGAGATGAGTTAATTAAATACTAATTTTGACTTTTTTCACAATTAGAGGAAGGTATTTGCTACCCACAGGAAGGGAAAAACAGCGTCGTTTTGGTTGGTTTGTGATTAGGAGGGAAATGAAGCTACACTTTAAAGCATTATGATTTCTCTAAAACAATTAAAAGAAGTTTCATTCTGTGAAATTTCACTTCAGCAGGGTTGTAACAGTGAACGTGATGTGAGATTGCAGGGTCAAACTTTCACTTAAAAGATAATTTTTCTGAGGCTTTCTGAAGCCAAAACATATGTCACTGTGTTTACTCACAGTGAAAAAGAAGTCTGTCACTTTCCTCGAAGAGTTGCTGGTTTTAAGCATTATTGAAAAAAGTTTCCTATTGCTAGACATTTTCGGATTTTCTGGAATCAAATTAACAACATGCTCTATTGATGCTTGGACAGCTGCGAAAAAGAAGACAGAACAAGCTCTAATTTCCTTCTGTGGTTGAGTGAACATGTGGCGGGTGTGGTTGAATGCGTCGGTTTTATAAGGAAAAGTAGTCCTGCTAATGTATGGCATACATCTTAGAAAGTGTCTTCACTCAAACACATTTTTGTCATTGTTTCACGACTTTTTTAACAAAGAAACACCTTTTCAACCATTATTTTTTATCTTTTTGATAGTTTTATCATAGCCAAAGATGACTCCAGAATCCATTAATCGGAGAAATTAATTTTTGTTCTCCTTATATAAATTCTTTACATACATGATGATTTTCTTTTTAAATGCATGTATGGTTTTGACTTTCTATTTAAAGAATATCCAACATTAGTCCGCACTTGTCCATATAGTGGTTATAAAGTAAACTTCAATGACAATACACTTGTCCATAAAGGCATTGATTATAAATACTTCCACCCGATTATTAAGATATTGTAAGGTTCGGTCATTGTTTGATCCCAATCAAACCTTTAATCCCTTTCTGATTATTTTTTTTTTGGGGGGCCTAGTGGTTAAAGTACATAACTTGAAATCACATGGCTCCTCTTAGCATTGGTTCAAATCCAGGTGAGGGCATTTCAATTTTCATGAGGGGTAGTCTCCCGACTGACTTACAGAAAGCAGATGGTTCTACCTCGCTTAATCAGCCCCTATGAGCAATTGGGTATAGGGTCTTCCTTCATCATAGAGTCATGAATAAAATAATGATGTTCGATGTAAAACCTATATAAATGAATATTGATACCTTAATTTTCAGTTCAGCCCGAGATGGAGTTAAAGCCTAACTGCGGTAGTGATAGGGCCTGGGTGTGGAGAACAGGGTCGGACTACTCCGACGAGGAAGTCAAAGCTGAGCTGTTGGCCATTCGACTGGCCAATGCAGAAAGTAGGTGCAGGGTTTTCATTAAGAGTTGAAGTAACCAGATTCAGCTTGAGATTTAACCAATTCAGCCAGAAAACCCTCTTTTTTAAGAATGACTGGGCATGAAGAAACCAATTCACACTTGGGTTTTACCCGATTTTAACTGGTTTGCATTGGCATTTGGTTTTTAATGAACACTCTGAGGTGATGTTTATCCTTGATGATTTATATTGTTTGTGTAGCATTATCTAAGGAATACAAAACTCCCCAAAATTAGCATAAATCAAAGGGTCATTGAAAAACCCTGTAAAAGCCAATATGAAAGAAAGCACTGTGTCCACAGGGGCGGAAAAAACAATTTTCCGTAGTGCCCAGCTACTCCAAATCTTAAAAAAGCCATAACAGACAAGTGGATTTTTACTGAAATGTACTGTACATATTTATTATAGTATTTTAGTATACAGATAAGTGCCGCCAAAGATTTGGCATTTAGTTAAGGACTTGTAAATTAAAATCATATTTCACCACCCCTGGTTAGGGTATGTTTTAAAGTGACAGTACTGCTGAAATATAGGGAGGGAGTCAAGAGAAAGTTTCCATTAATTACAAATTCACTCTAGAGACTGGAATATCCAGTGGCTTTATGCCTACTTTTGTTTCAGTTATAGTCTATTTGTTTTCTTTCAGATGCACAAAAGTTTAAAGAAAAGTTTCTTGAAGCTCAAGAGATCATGAAGAAAGCCATCCCAATTCATAACGCCTCAGTAGCACAAAGTAAGTTCATATTTTTTTTGTATTCTTTTGGTTCTGACAAAGTTGTATCTGGTGTCCTGTAGGTTTGTTATATATATTTAAATAGATACCTTAGAAACTTGCGTTAAAACATTTGTTACAAATGTTTGTCTAATAGGAAGAGATTTAGTGGTTGAGAATCGGTCCCAACTCACTATTGATATTCAAATTGAATCATAGTTGTCATTTTGATTTACAATTAAGAAATAATCAAAAGTTATCTGATTATTGGCAGATGGCAATTTGAGGGCTATGTAAGATCCACTATGGGACAAAAGCAAAGCATTTGTTGAGGACAAAGCTCAATTAAGCTCTTGGGATTTAACTGCTATAAGTGTTTAATTGTTATATAAGTGAATTGAATGTGTTCCAGAGTGAAAAAAGTGATAAGTATATATGTATATTTATATGCAGTATTCCTTAAGCACTGTTTGTTCATGCTGCCCATCGGTTAAGGACGAGTACTTGTTAGTCATTTAAATGAGAAATCAGTTAGGTCTTGAAAGGTTATTTTTTTGTTCAGGATTGCTGTGTAAGTTATATAAAACTAAAGCATTTCTGTGTGTTGATGAGGAAAGAAGTCTCAGAATTGCATATACCATAGTTTAAGTTACTTCATGAGAATTTTCCTATACACAATCAAGATTTTTGGGAACATTTAGGTTAAGGTGTAGAACCTGGATTAAATCATTATCAGTGGCACTTTATTTTTCGTGGGAGTGTGCGGGGGCAAGACACTACAGAGGCCTGCCTAGTACTAGTGAAAACCAGGAAAGTTGTAAAGTAACTAAATGGGCCACGTCACGGGAAAAGGGGCACTCGGACATAGCAAACAGTGTAGCCCCAGACCAGCCACCACGTCACTGACGTGGCGGCTGGTCTGGGGTTACACTGTTTGCCATCTTAGAAGACATCAAGTTCTACCTTTAAATAAATACAAATGATAACTGTCGTGACTTGATGCTGGAATAATAGCGCTTAGAAAGAGCAGTGTCAGCAGTTTTTATTTATGTCCGAGTGCCCCTTTTCGATTGACGCGGTCCAAATTACTGTTGACATGGCATGTATCCTTTACAATCCAAGAAACAAATTCACTCTATAGGGGCAAAGGCTTTGATAGAGCCCTGTAATAAATGTTTAGAAGCTCTTTAAATTGCTCATGATGATTTTATTTATAGAAGGTATACACTGTAACACATTAAGACATTCACACCATACAAAGATCTTTGACTGTTCTTTGATTTCATAATGGTTTTTAAGATCATATACTGAATGTGTGTTAAATCAAGTAGTGTTTTTAAATCATGAAGTAAATGAATATTCTATTTTAGATGGTTTACCAGCAGGAACATCCGACAGTAAAGAATCTGAAGAAGCCACTGGTGACAAAACAGAAGTGACAAAAAACAAAACAGACGATACTAAACTAGAGACGGACACAGTCTCAGAAAAATTAGAAAACTTAACTGTGAAAGAAAAGCAAACTGATGAAGCCGAAGGAAAAAGTGAAAATAAAACTGATGAAGATAAGCTAGAAAAGAAGGATACAGCTGAGGTCAAAGAATAATGTGTATCGTGAAATAGTGCTGTGAATTATAATATACATGTATAAACACACATATATATATTATATGGATGGGGAAATTATTCAGTATACTGCTCCAAAGCAAGCCTTATTGACTGAACAAGAGAATTTCGGGAGGGTGTACTGGAAACTTGTGTTTCCGATTCCATGAGGCTCCTTTTTTAAGTATAAGGAAATATTTCGTGAGATGATAGGGACTTTCGTGTTGTCTTAGATAAGTCCTGTTGTATAAGGGCACTGATTTCAGGGTTGTACACTCCCTCATTGAATTAACTTTCTAAGAGGAACAGTAACTAGACTAACTGTAAAAGTTGGACAGGTCCTTAAAAAACACACAAATCTCGTGTTCAAAAGGAAATCTTTTGTTAAACGGCAATTGACGCTTGCGGGAGGCTGTGATTTCATAATCTCTGACAGGTGTCTCTATGCACCTGTGTTAAATATATTGTTTAGTCTGTGCTGAAGTTTTCGTGACCAGTTTAGTGCTAGGTTTATGCTCAATGGAATAGTCTGTTTTTGTCAAGGCCTACAAAGACCAGTGTAGAAGCTAAATTAGGGTCCTGCCTGGGTCATTGAGTAAAATGGTGAATATGGAACTGAAGGGTTCAATGCACACTGGTACCGTTGGTTTCATGGACGGGTCCTTTGGCAAGACACATTACAGGTCTAGTACTGGTGAAACAAGGAAAGAGCAAAAAAATTACTGAACAACTGTTGATATTGCAATTATTCATTGCAAAAGAGGCCAACTTCTTACTGAAAGGATTTCGCGTGATAAATGGAATGTTAATTCTCTACATATTTGTAATAGGCATGGGGTGGCAAAATCCATTTTGTACTGTCCCAGTGAATTTCTACTTGCAATTACTATACAGTGATGTCTTGTTAATCTGAACATGTCCGTTCCCAACAAAATGTCCGGTTTACCGAATAATCCGGACTAATGAAGCAGAGCATGTTCTAATACACATTAAGACATAAACGGTCTGTATGCAGGTGTATACTTATACCCTTTAGCAAACGCCAAATAGTCGACCGTCCCAAATTGAAAGAGTTTGCAGACGACATATCAAAACGTTATGAAATCCAAAGATAATCTTCTGATATGGCGGAAAACATTGTGGGAAAAGGAGAAATTGCTCGTCACGAGCAATTTCTCCTTTACCCACAATGTTTTCAAAAAGTCGTCTGCAACAAACTGGTCAAATAATTCCGTTCCCTTACAATTTCGTTCGGATTGCGAGACATCCGGATAATCGGGGTCCGGATAAACGAGGCTTCACTGTATATGTAATATGATCATTACACAGTTAAGTGAGGGAAAATATTTAGTATTGATGGACAAGTACATTATCATTAACAATTTCACCACCCCTGATAGAATGTTCCTTTTTTCGAAAGTCTTTCCTAAGCTGGAGATATCGAACAAGACTTTAGAGAACCATTTTGAAAACCCATGAAAGCTGAGACATTTTTTAAGTTGACTTATTTCGATGGATCAACTGGTTTTCAGCAGAGAATATATTTGATATTGTAAGCTCTTGGGAACGATCCTGTGAATCCTTCCTTATGCAGACATCAGTGATTACACAGGGCATTTTTTTCTCCAATTGGGAAGAGGAATAGGCCTCTTGAATTTGGGAAATTTTATCACTGAAATTGCTGAACTGGGAAACCTTAAAGCTGGCATTACTCTGAGTTGTTGGAAAAACTGCATGATTTTAAAGAAATTTCCAGTTGGAAAGGTGCCTTTTATGGGTGTCTGTTATATAACGCAAAAAAAACCTGTTAGAATTTAGTGAACATTTTATGAAAAATGGGTAATTGGTTTATTATAAGCAAATTTTCTCCATGCCAAAAAATAATTTAAATGAAATCAGTCTGTTCAATCAAGAGTTTTGTAAATGGTCTTGTTGTATTTTATGTTGTTTTCGAATTCTGTCTCGGTGAAAGAGAAAAAAATGGATGGTTAATCACTCATGAAGGAGAATTTTATTTGTTGTATCTTTGATTTTGCTCAAATGTGATTGAGATCATATTTGTGTATTCTGATTGTTTTCCAGTTTTGTTTTTAGTTAACATTATTCCAAAATTTTCATTGGAGATAAATGAGATGAAATGATGATGTATAATTATTATAATAGTCAAGACTTGCAGAAAATAAATTGCTCTGAACACAAGGTACATGTGACCATGAAAGGAAATGTTTCCTTTGCTGCAAGTCTTATTGATCAAATCATGTCTTTGTAAGTAACCACTTTGATGAGATATGTGTTTTTAGCAAAGAATAAAAAAAACTTCTGGCAACTGAAGTGTTTTTATCATAGAATTCTGGCAGCTGAACTTTTATTATAAAGTTTTCCTTTCAAAAACTTGGTGCAGAAAAAAGGATGTTAGTGCTCGCTTTGTCTTATTGTTGAAAATCTTATGTAAAGGTTTATTTACATTCATGTTAATTGCTTTGGAAATATTGTGTTAACTCAAAAAACATGTGTATAGTTGGTCTTTATGTTTCACACATGTTGACATCAGAAGAGCTTTCATTTTCTTAACCCATTACCTAACAGTAGCGACATTTGACGCGTTTGTTGCAGACGGTTCTGGAAAACGCTGCAGGAAAATGGGAAATTGCTCTTAATGAGCAATTTCTCCTTTTCCCAAAATGTTTTCTATGCTATCAGAAGATTATTTTTCAATTTCATCACATTTTTGAAATGTCGTCTGCAAATTCTTTCAATTTGGGACAGTCGAAAATTTGTCGTTTGGTAAAGGGTTAAAATATGTATTTTTCATTTATTATTGCATGTTAGTGGAAATTGATCCGTCATTTCATAAAGTTCATTGCATATTCTCATGTTCAATTATAATTTATATAATTCCCCACATGGTAATCTGTAACTAAAAAAGAAAGCAACACAACATTAGTAAGAGAGATATGTTTTCTTAAAGGTAATAAAAAGAAACCTCTCTGGCTGAATGAGGAATAAGGAGCATTTTATCCTTGTGTGACATTGGATTCTTAGGTTTTCTGCAAAGTATGTGTTAAAGAGAGAATTTTTTTAATAAGTGGTTTATTATTTACCTTAGAGGATGAAGTAAAGAATTAGTTTGTGCTGGAAGTTCTAATTAAATAGGAAGAATTTAAAGCAAAGAGAAAAATAATCATTTATTTACTTTTCTTATTGTCCAATATTTTATCAATAAGCTAGGCCAAATTTAGATCAAATGCAGAGAATGTCTTGGGATTTTTATATTTTATAAAATAATACTCTCTCAACTACTTTGAGATAATGTGGAACTCTATGAGTAATCTCTTCTTTCTCAGTTAAAAATAATTTCTCTTTTTCTGCTCTGATTTTAGCTCATCTGACGTGAATGTTTAAGCAAATTTATTTAAGACTCTATTTACAGTATTGGGTATAAGCGGGTATTAGGTATATTAAACATGTAAAATGATGTATGCATAGATAACCCCATCATGTGATCAAAGTTGATTGTGAAAATGTTATTTTCTTCAGTAACAAATACGAAGAAAATTGATTTCTCTTGCTGATTGGATTGTTCACTGAGGCATAGAAGTTATTTAGCTCTGGACACACAACCTAGTAACAATGCTTTCTTTATATTGAATTCAGATATTAGCTGTTGATGGGTCATAATTTGGGTCATGATCTGCTATATTCATATCATAATTCCAACAAGAGGTTAATGAAATTGGTATTTTATTGTATGAGGTATATGATGATTTTTGTCATTAAGAGATGGCACCAGCATGACATTGGCCACTGTCCAGGTGCTACATTTCAACGGGGATTGGAATATTAATCTAAGTCAAAGACAAGGAAGTTAGTCAATGGAACTGGTGTGTTCAGATCATAATGCGGTCACTAACACACAGAGGTGAAGGCTTTATTTTTCATCTTGTGTTTAAGGCTGTCTTTGTCCCATCTGGTTCACTTTTGAAAAAAGTTGATATGTATTTACAGCATATGCCAATGGCTTACATATTGCAATAGGAATACTTGCCATCTACAGGGCCTTGAAACCTTGATTTATGCTCATTTAAGGAACTTTTGATTCTCTTTTGTATGGAAATGATGTTTCGGGGTCATATTCAGGAATTATGGGTCATTTACTTTTAACCTGTCTGGCCCAGTGGTTAAGGTGACAGTCTTGCAAATAAGAGGGTACCAGGTTCGAGCCCCGTTGACACCTGGTTTCGTGGGAGTGTCTTTTGGAAAGTCACTTCAGAGTCCTAGCCTTGTACTGGTGGATCAAGGAAAGCCATAAGTGACAAGTGTTGACATGGCGTTAAACACCATACAAAAACACTGTCAAGTGTTGGGTTTAAAGAAAAACCCTGTCATTTATTGTAAGTTAATTGGTATAAAGGTAAGGGCTTCATCAAAGAACTGAAGTCTAAATACAGCTTGTATTTATTACATAAAGATTATGATAATGTGAAATAAACACATGAAATAAATAAATGCAATATTTTCGTGACTATTAACAGAGTATTCTGATGTTATTTTTTATTCCACCCAAACAAATGGTACTATAGGTTCTAATGCTTTTTGATATTTGTTTTAACTCGCCGCCTACAGAAGACATTTTTACTTGAAGGGGGACTTTGGAAAGCTTTGTAAACATGTGAAAATCCTTTCAGTTCTGCTTTGGTGATATGTGAATTGATTGAAAATGCACTGTGGCAAAAAGAGAAATTGCTTGTTACAAGCATTTTCTTCTTTTGGTACAATGCTCTTTGAAAGTCGTCTACAAGATGCAAAATTGTGGCGTTAGGTGTTTATGTGTTCCAGTCTTACAAAAGCAGTTATATTGCATCAAAAGAAGGCTTTGGAAACCACAGGGTACTTTTTATTGACAATTGTTTGCTAAAAATTTGTGTACTTTCAAAACAACATTCCCTTTTATTTTAATAATGGGCCAAGCAATATTGTATGGTAACACATCGTTGGAAAGGTCTCTCTGAGACTTCTAATGACATGTCACATGACAGTACTGTGTTTTCATTTAGGAAACTATCCATGTTTATGGGTTTCAACTTACACAAATATCTTATAAATCTTCCTTAAGTTGTTAAGTAAAATTACTATGAACAAGTCTGTAGGCAATTATCATTTAAAGCAATATCCCATCATGTTGAAATGATTTTTAAAAGGTCCAAATTGATAGCATCTGCAGAAAACATAAATAGCATATAGAAGTCTTCTATTATTTTGGGTAAAAAACTTTGCAAAAAGACTCAATTGCTTTTAATATCAAGAAACCCTTATGCCACAGCTGTTATTAAAGTCAAAATAGTTCTGTAGCAGATGTGACATTGCTTGGTATTATGTTTTGAGTTGTTTCGTTAGTCTTCCACAATTTCCTCTCGAGAATGGATTGGATCACCTACCTGGGGTTCTTATTTATCTGGGATAACACTAACTCGGATGATCCAAGCTGTAACTGCGTAGAATGAAATATCTACGTCTGGA
The DNA here is from genome assembly GCA_947846245.1 of Cerastoderma edule. Classification (NCBI taxonomy): domain Eukaryota; kingdom Metazoa; phylum Mollusca; class Bivalvia; order Cardiida; family Cardiidae; genus Cerastoderma; species Cerastoderma edule. Next base: position 30,987,075 of record OX401411.1, read on the forward strand.
TCATTCGGACTAGGATAACACAGAAACAGTTAAACAGGTGTAATTCTTAAGCTGGTCCTCCGCGCCCTAGTGTATCCAGGAAGGAGAGTCGAGAGTGATTAGTTTAAGTTGTATGACTTTGTTTAACAATCGATGTTAAATAATTAGGTTTAAACTAAGTGTTAAGAGTACATAACTTGGGATCACATGGCCCCTCTCCGCATGAGTTCAAATCCCGACGACGGCATTTAAAATTTCATGAGAGGGATTCTACCGACTGACCTACGGTAGTCTACCCGTCTTGACCAGCCAATCCTTATGGGCAATTGAATATTGGGGTCTTCATCCATGATTACAAGTCAGGCATCGCCACATAACTGAAATTATGTTGACGCGATGTAAAACCTATAAAATCATGCTGAAGCATTTGCTTCTATATTATTGTTTTATAATGTGGAGTGTTTAAATGAGTGTTACAATGTCCAAGTTCATTTGAGCCTGTCATTATAAAATGTGAATGTACAGTCTTCAATCTGATTCAACACCATGCTTCACAACTCTGCTCTTTTCTGCTTCTGTTACAGCAGACAACTTTCTTTTTACGAGAAGTTTATCTTTTAATCCCGACAATTTAGACACGACTTGGGAGAAAATCGCTTTGGATTAGTCTTAAGTAATTCGAACATGGCAAGGGACACCACAGAAATGCTCTATTCATTAACGAACTCAGTCATATGAGAGTGTACGATTGTTTCAAATTGAAAGTGACAAAAGATAGTATGCTTTATCATTCTGTCTTTTGATTATTTGATTGAATGGTGTTTAACGCCTTATAAATAATATGATAGTAATGGGACGGCTTTTCTGGACCCACCAGTACTAGGCTAGCGTAATTATTTGTAGAAACTATTGAACTTCACAAAGGATTTAATTCGTCACCTTACCTCGGTGGTTTGTAAAGTAAAGAATTCTTTAACAGATCAAGCAGTCATTTATCGTGTTGAAAGGCATGAATGATGAATTAGGACATTGAAAAAAACACTTTTTAGATTATCGAACCCTTATAGTGCTAGAAGCAACTTCATACTAAGGCAAACAGGTTTGATCCAGGTCAGCCGGCAAGTAAATTGGTGACTGCCCTGTGATCTTACCGGTTTGATAATCTGGGTATCTTTCCTCAACAACATTAAGCAGATAATGAAGCACTATAAGACTAAACGTGTCGACACAGAAGTGTCCCGTTACTTTAATTTGGAGAATGTTTCTGACGCAGTGTGCCAATTTGCCAGCAGATTATCTTGTTTGTCATAACGATTTTCACCCATTTATATCACGATTCACGGCTTTCTTTGAAATACCAGTATTAGTTTATGAATGTGAACAGTGTTGCCAAAGTACGCTACCGCAAAACCAGAGGTAAAGATGTGGCTCAAGCCCGGGACCCCGAGTTCAAAGGCCGCCGCCTTTACCCACAGAGCAACACAGAACCCAGTCCTGCAAGGTGATCAAGGAAGTCTTTATTCAAGAACAAAACTCCAAAACAGAATTCTCACGTTTAACTTTGGTGAAGCGGAAAATGTCACATCACTTAAACAAAGTAGATCCAATTTTTTCTAACCACAGCGACAACATGGTGGACATAATTATGTCCTCTATAGCAACGGAGACGAATCACACACACTTACTAACATTCAGTAGGACTTCCCAACGTTTATAACATTCTTCCGCGAGGGTTTACTTTTACTGGGCACTGACGACGATAATGCCGCCTCTTGCTTGGCCGCCAGTCCCGCTAGATATTGCTGTGTTCGAGACACCAGAGGCTCACCGTTGATCCGCGGCGTTAAACCAGCGCCTCTTCGCGCCGCACCCGGCTTCCCGAGGTCCGTGTACCGATCTGTGTTCGAATCCGATGTGTTGTCCGCGTTAGGACGCACTCTAGCGAAGCTGTCGTATGCCGATGGATCGATAATGTCCTTGTCGCCCACAATCTGCTGAAACCACTGCCGATCTGCACCGGCGTCCACTTTCGAATGTCCGTCGCTGCGTCTGTCCGAATTACAGTTTCTTTTATTGTCCGCGTATCGCGCTCTCTCTGCCCGTGCGCCACTTAAATAATCCAGCACTGACATACTCTCCAGGGACCGATGGCTCGAATGACCGATATTTCCGATTTCGAACGGCACGTTGAGGAAGTCCGTGTTTTCCGTTTCTAAAGATTCAAGTCGAGGTACGGGCGAAGATTGCGATGGCGGCGCTGGAGTACTTGTAGTAATTTCTGGTCCCGGGGATTGTTTACTTCCGGTTTCTCCCTCGATCAGTCGAGTAGTCTCGATCTCGATACGTTCTATCATCGGAGGGGTGACGTCTGGAATATCCGGCGTCTGCGTGTATTCATCGACGCCGTCGTACTGTCTAAATCTGACGTTACGGCTTTGAGCACTTCCGGTTCGTTTCGAACGGTCCGTATTTACGAGAATCGACGAGAGTTCCCTTCTCGACTGGCGGTCCCTGCCGCGTCTCTTTTTCTCGCGTTTTTTCGCTTGTTTAGCCGTGTGTTTTCGCACGTCTGTCATAGTTCCCGCGTCTTTCTTGCGCACCACCGAATCAAACTCGTAGTAAGGGTCGTCTACGTCGCTCTCAAAGTCGTTCGAGTATTCATCCGAGTCGTCTAGATGCATGGGCGAACAGGCTTTATCGTTCGCGTCATCGGAAAAATCGTCGTCGTCATCATGATCGATGCCATCTTCGTTGCCGTTGGTGACGTCATCGGGACTGGAAATATCGCGCAGCGTTCGAATAGCACGGGACGTAAGATTCGGAAAGAGCACACGTAACGTCGGGTTGAATTTCCAGTTGGGCCCGGCCTGTACCCCCACGCTGACTTTGTTGGCGGTGTTGGTGTGTACCCGGTACGGAATATCCGGCAACGAGGCGATCTGAGACCGGAAGGCACCGCGGTTCACCTTCTGGAAGTTCCAGAGCTTCTGTCGCTGTAGCAGGTTCGAGTCTTTCGGCGTGTCGATCAGCAATTTCTTGTAGCGAGACCAGCTCCGGCCCGGCGGCTGTTTTGTAGATACGGTACTTAGATATATCTTACTGTTTACAGGCGGTAACGACAGCTCTTGCATAGCATGTAGACGGTTAGCTGTGAGAGTGGTATATGGAGATAAAATGACCATGGTTGTACCAGGGGGTTTATTTGGTTGGATTTCGTCCCGTTTAATCCGATTAAAAATGACGAAAGTTATGACCTTTTACATTGTAATACGATTAATCTTTTCGCCTCTGTTACCGCGGGTAGACTTTTGTTTTGCTAACGCTTCTGGATTGCCCGACCTGAAACGAATCGAATTAAAACGTGATATGGTTAGCGAAGAAGGGGATTAGATTGATTAGGATTTCAAAGGACTACAGTCTAACTTTTGTTAAGCATCCATCCTTTGAAGTGGCGAACCTGCCTTCAACAACCACTACAGAAAGTCCCATTGTTGAATTTATAGTGTACATCAATTTGTGTTAAGCAGCCAACCTGTCCTAAACAGCTAATTCTCTCAGTTCAATAGGCTGGCCTCTTAACACAAGTTTGATTGTTTCTCACAGACTCGTATTTTAATTTTTTTCAAATAAATTGTCTTTTACCGATAGACTAACAACACATATTTATAGAGTAGCATAAGACTAGATCATTGACAGCTTTCTTACTTTGTTTATAACCTTACAGAAAAAGCTATCACTAGTCTAGCAAAAAGACTACTTTGTATCGTGGTGTTTGGGGAAAAACTAAATATCATTTTGTCAAAACAATAGATTGCTCACTAGCAGCAATTTGTTATTTTTTTTCATAATGATTTCTTAAGTGTTCTGAATCAGAGGTTCAAAAAGTATTAATTATGGAGTCTACTCCATATGGTGTGACTACAGACATCAGGTGAGGATTAAATCCTTTTCTTGGTCTTTGACCTTTGCAACCTGTCCAATAAATGTGTTTTCTTGTAGTTTAACAGTTTTTCAGTTAAACTGTGCTGTTAAATCGGTTCTAGCAAGTAACCCCTTTATTGTTTTTAAATGGACCAGGTTCCTGTAAATATTTAACGTTGGATGTAGACACTTCCTCCTGTATCTTTATGGAAGTGCCATACTAAAAATAAAGCATCAACGTACGAGATTCATGGTTGGCGAAATCTGATTAACATACTCGTTCGTAAATGCCAAATATTTTTCTGCACTGGTGCGTATAACGCGTTCTAATTAGGACCAATTACGAAATTCCGTATGAACTGGTGGTTGAATACAATGTCATGGTGACTATAAAAATGGAAGTGGGTTATACCAATCGATATTTTTAATCTCTTCCTACTTGACATTAATTCGGCCCCGTGGCATTGGAGATTGAAACTGGGTTCGAAGCCTGCCCGTTACTTGGGTCGATCGTTCTACATGTTTTTGGTTTCATGTGGATTTAAAGCCGTTTTCAAGAGTGCCATTGCCATATCACAGCAGTAATTGCACTCCATGTTCCTTGTGTTTAACTACTAGTTCGGTAGTTTCTACAAAAGTTGCTTTCTTGGTATTTTCTGCTTTCCCGCTTGAACATAATTGATCAACGGTGAGAGGTAAATTCAACACGCCGAGCCGTCTCTTGGACGTAGGGTTAAGTCTGACACAATGCCGGTCGAACATAATATGTGACATTCCCAAACGCAGTGATCTCCCTTTCCATTTGGTACTCTACTTTACATATTTGGATATATCGACGCTTCCTGACTTAATGATGCTTTTAAGAACTTATTTAAGTTGTATATCATACACCAACACACAAATGGTATTGTTTATACGGCACATTCTTTTCTTCCGATTTTTCATCTTAGACTAAGAAACTTTATAAGCGTTTCAATGCTCTTGGTACTTCCACGCATTATTCAATTTGTGTGTCTTTTCTACGGTAACAAATCACGTTTTTATGTTTCCTTGATTCGAGTAACGAAAGTATAATTTCTTAAAGGCACATAAAAGGAGATAAGTACAAATAAATCACTGAAAAAATATATGGAGTTCTTTTATTATGTTCATAAAAGTCATGAGAATGAATTTACTAATGCATTTATGACCCTATTAAAAAGACTCCTTTAACATAAGTTATTTTGTGCTTTAAATATACAGTAGTTGTCTCCAATTCAAACATGTTTATCAACAACATGTTTGTTTACTATTTCAAAATATCGAATTCTGATTGGTCGGTTCAAATATTTGTGTATCAACTGTCAAGGTCAGAGGTGAAGAATGAGGCAATCTGAATTATTAAACTTGCTAATCTTGGTTATTTCTGGTTGACTTTCATGTTCAAGTTTTGCTGATGGGGTTTTTTGGTGATAACTCATTGAATCTGATCAAAAGTTTACCAAATAAAATAGTTTGATATAGCATTTATCTCCTTTTATGTGCCTTTAACATAGACTGTAGTGGTGTAAGATACGGGTAACCAGACTGTCACCTTATTGTTACAAGCCACTGTTTAACTGTCCAATAAATATTTTTACGCCGTGCTACAATTTTTCAGTTATGTTACGGCTTTCCTGGATTCACCAGTACTAGGCTGGGGCTCTGAAGTGTCTTGCCAAAAGCCCGAACCCGGACCCCCCCGCTTTTTAGGTTTGCCGCCTTAACCACCGGGTCACACAGGACCCCTCGTGTTTAACGAACAGTGTTTGAACGCTTTTGCAGCTGCAGGGGATGCCTTCACCTTATTTACAATCCTTTAATTCAACATGGACGTAAATATATAGCAAACAAGTACTTTTATCTACTATTGGACGTACTTGTAAATTAAGCTTAAATATCGATGACGTATGTACCATGTACTCGCTAATTAAATACGATGGGGGTAATACTCGGTTGGAAGATATTGATTAAAGAAAAGGATTGTACATTTCAATTGTTAACCCTTATAGTGCTGGAACCGACTGCATGCTTATGCAAACAGGTAAGATCCAGGCCAGCCGCCAAGTAAATTGGCGGATGGCCTGTGATCTAACCTGTTTGCTACTCTGGGTATCTTTCTTCAACGTGATGAAGCAGATAGTTAAGGTTTGGGAAAGCGGACGACACAAAAGTCTAGTTTTAGAAAAATATCCAGCATTCGAAGGGTTTACCGATCGTTTGATAGGTGTTCAAATTACAACGAATTCTTATTGAATTTTGCGAGTATCTTTCTTTGATCTAAAGTAGGCCTAACTTGAGTTAATTCATATTGAGGTATCGTTATTATGTATCGATAATGCACGATGTCGCCAACTTATCATTGTGTAATAGGCGATACTATATTGAGACCGTTCTGACTGCCTGAAACTCACGCTATTGCTTATGCAGAACAGGGTGCCGTTTGCCAAACATTTTATGATAAGAACTTGCGAAAGTTCCCTCTTATTTCAACATTGACAAAAGCAATATTGCGAAGGTATACGTCGTTGTAATATTATATTTTCATTGCAATATTGTTTGTTTGCTTAAGATCATGTCCGTGCATATTATATTTTTGCATAATTTGACTTACGAAAACATTTTGCTCAAATCGATAAGTAAACGGTTACCTACAGAAGAAGCTTATTATAACTTTTGAAATACCACGTAAGTTTTTATTTCATAAACACACAATTACATTCATAACAAAGAAAACAGCCGCAGTTGATAAAGTGTACAGTCTAACTTGTGTTAAGCAGCCACCCTTTTAAGCAGCCAACCTGCCTTAAACAACCACTACGTAAAGACCCATTGTTGAATTTAAAGTGTTAATCAATTTGTGTTAAACAGCCAACCTGTCTTAAATAGCCAATTTACTCTGTCCAATAGGCTGGCCTCTTAAAACAAGTTTGACTGTATCTTGCATGTAACTTAAAAATTTACTTTTATAAATTTCTATACAACAGACAACAGAGCTAATAAACCTTTAACAGAAACCACGACGAAAAGAACACGTACATATCAATACATTGACTCGCTGTGCAACTTTCAGTATGTACACAGCGTTTACCAACACTGTTTTGTTAAGCTGAATACCAAAACAATCGACATTATTAAACAAAGACACCATTAATAGTAAATAGTTTATATAAATTGTTTGTGTGTAAAGGAACGCAAAATACATTATTCCAACTTTCATACATGATAAGAGTGTGTTTTTTTAGAAATGAATTCTTTCCTTCTTTGCAAAACAGCGCAAGGTATGTAGGTGTTATATTTCTAAGATTTAAGAGAGATGCAATAATTGGCATATCCGGTCGCTTGATGTTATTTTTTTTTCAATATAGTGCATCTTCTTACCACCAAGCGTCTGTGTACAGCCATGGTGAATTAAGGTAACGTTGGCCCTTACAGTGCAATGAAACTATATACTCATTTAAATGCACACTCAGTGGGAGGCCTCCAAAATCAATATGACAAGAAGAAAAAAATACTCGTCATTGCTTGTAAAGACATTGATTAAGTATAATGTTTAGTAACAATGACCCCCTCCCCTCTTGAATTTTTTTTTTAAATTACGATTTTGCCACAATGTTTCCATTGTTATCATTTTTCCATAGACAACTAGTTATCTTTTTTCAACATAGATTAACATTTAATACCATAAAATGTATTCTCAAAAAGTTAAGATAAAAGATCATGAGCAATAAACAAAAAATATCATACATACGCTGAATGGGTTAAGTCCAAATAATGAATAACGAATTTCTAATAGCTAACTAGCTAATGATGAAAGGCACGTTTCAGGCACTTCATTTAAAAGTCCATTTTACTGGCTCTACGATATTGTAGCAATTGGGAAGTTAAGCAAACACTAGTGACAAACGATTCAGGCTGTTCAAATAAGAGACAAACTCTCGCACCATATACCAACTAGGCCATGTATAAAACAAAAACTACGCAACCTAGATAACCATAAAGTGGCGATCGGGATGAGACTATGCAGAATGCATAGGCTCATCCCGTTCGCCAATTTATGTTGTTAACTTTATTTTATTACTATTATAATACTACTAAGATGTACTTTATTTCTTCATTTTATTACATTAATACGCAAATAACCATTCCCATTAGTATAGCGTAAATGACCTGCGTGTCGCCATTAAGGAGAGACACTTTATAAGCTTTTAGCTTTCGTTCCAATCCGTTTCCCTAGATTATTTGTAATGTATTTTTTTTTTTATGGGTTTTACATCACATCAACATTATTTCAGTTATGTAGCGATGCCCGACTCTTAATGATGGAGGAAGACCCCATACTCAACTGCCCATAGGGGCTGGTTAAGGTGGGTAGAACCATCGGCATTCCGTAAGTCAGTCGGGAGACTGCCTCTCATGAAAATCCATATCCCTCTCAGGATTTGAACCCACGCGGAGAGGGGCCATGTGATTTCAAGTTCTGTACTCTAACCACTAGGCCACGGAGGCCACTTTGTAATGTATATAATGCTGTTTATTTATTAAATGAAATATGTTAAAACTTACTTCATTTTTAACATTCAAATGCATAATTGACAAAATATTGATCTAAAAGGGACTGTTCCGACGTTGCTCGACCGAATGGAATCCTGTAATAATCATGCTGTTATTGTAAATGGTTTAACGTTGTTTCAACAGTTTCAGTCACAATGTCCCCCATGCCTGTTACGCGTTATGGGCCCAATCGTCTGAATTGACCCTTGGTGTTTTATTAAGACTTTCCTGGTATTTACTAATCCGAATGATCCAGAGGTAGATATCTCATTCTGAAGTTACAGCTTGGATCACCCGAGTTAGGCATTTACCAGTAATATGCTAGGGCCCTATGACCTTCCTTAAAAAAGAAGCATTATTTTGCCGAAAGCCTGTATAGCCCCGTTTTCCCATCAAACGTTTGATACGGAGTTATATAAACGTAAGCAAACAGAAAAGTAATCGATTCCATTAGTGACCTAAGACAAAGGCTCACAAAGAACATTTTCAACTTAATGCACCTTAAAAGCATTTGTTTTAAGTTAAAACTTCTGAATTGTTTGAAAGACAAGGCTGCCTTTTGCAAAAACAATAAACAGGAGTTTAAACAATTTACTCACTATTGACACCTTTACGTTTTAACGAGTGAGGACAGTAACACTGAGCAGTTTGTCGGCTTTGAAACACGGTGGTCGTGGGTTCAAGTCCATCTTCAAAGCAAGTACTGAACATAAATCCAGGAAGCAGAACCATGGTAGAACAATATAAAAAAAACTTGTTTCACAATCGAATTTAAATCGGTTTGTGACAATCAAATTAACACAAGTGCTTAATGAGAACTATTTATATCAAACCAGAATTCCTTCCCAAAAAGGAGACTACGTCACTTTAAGGTATTTTGCAACAACTTATCCGTATATGAATATTTCATGATTACAATGGAACAGAGACTTTACCCAAAATGCAGATTGTGTCGCTATGGAAGGGGACTTTCAGACAAATCATCTGTCTTCGAATATTTTTTATACTTATAAAGGAATGGGCTTTACAGACTAGTCTTAGCATAATGTGAGATCATGCAGTGTAGAACCCGAAACAAAGAACTAAGTTTTATTGGTTCATGTGCTTGGAAAAACACATCAAAATATATTGGAAGGAAACCTTTGTGACAAAGGGATACATCATTCATTAGGAGATACAGAATATGCCATTTGCTGAATGTTGAACCATTAGAACCTTGTATCCCCCAGAAAACATTTAGTCTATACAGACTTTTACTAAGCTGCGTGGACTTACGCTGTTATTCACACAAAACGAAAAGTAACACTGTTTAGGGAAGCGGCCATTCCAGCCAAATCCGTGCCTACGCTAAAATTTTCATCAATGTCTTGCGTATGCAGCTTTTGGAAACGGACCCTTGACTTACGAAACTGGATGCGTGTTCAGAAACGATAGTTGTTATACATTATTACAGGAAAGAATAATAGTCATGCTGGTTGAAAAAAGAGAAAATAATGAATACGTGAAAATAACAAAAGCTTCGAAACAAATGCGGTTCATGCTGTTCAATGACCTTAAACAAGTGGTTTGTCTTGATCATTGGAAACTGGGGCCCGTTTTACTAAACAGTTTACGCTTAAGATTTGCGTAAGTCTAAAACAACAAGTCCTTTTATTTCAATATTTGGCAAAGCAATATTGCAAAGTAACACATCATTGGAATCGTCTCTCCGAGACGCTTCCAATGACGTGTCACATTGCAATATTGTGCTTTCATTGAAGATATTATCCATGTTTATCAATTATGACTTACGCAAACATTTTCCGTAAGTTGTTTAGTAAAACGGGCCCCTGGTCTATATTGTTTTCAAGTGGCCCATTCGTTTGACGTTAAACTTTCATTAGTCATTGGGTTTACTATTGCCATAATGAGAAAGCACTTTAAAAACGAAACAATTTCGTTTAGCATACAGGTGTTAAAGAGTTCTTTTTTATTATCAGTATAAAAAGTAAAACCTTTTAACCCAAGTTTAATTCAATGGTACGGCAAATATCAACCGCGTTAATCATTAACTGCACTATACCTCAAATCGAAGCATATACTAAATAATTCTTTGGAAACCATTATCACAGTGAATAAAATGCTCCTTATTAGCAAATTAAAATTTATTACAATTCCTTTTATCCGGTTATATTTGTATAATATATGTTATCACCAGGTTTTGCTTTCATTTTTTACAGCAGCTGGAAACAAATACCACTGCGACAGAATGAGTTATTGCTCTTACTAAGCAAATCCCTTTGTTAGTCAAAATATGCACACAAGCTTTTGTCCAATACAGTACAGAAATGTGGGTTTTTCATACTTTTGAAATGTTTTTGACTGTTACTTTCAACATTGTGCTGTCCTCTCGGGGGAATTTGGTTAATACTCGGGGAATAGACTGGGACGACTATGTATTCTTCCGATCGCGAACAAAACGATTTATTCGCACTTGCCTTTTATAAATTATCTTTTCAGATACGTTTTGGACATAGTATCGAAAGTAATGATGCTAACATGTGGTATAGGGGATAAGTGAAGTAACACCTTGTGCCTTTGATAAAGAAATCCTTCCAGAAAAGTTCAAGTAATAGTTTAGAAAAAGATAGACTTACAAATTGTACAATACAGATGTAAAGTTACGAACGGTTTCAGTCTTAGCTGAAGTTTGAGATTATTTTACGAGCGAACATCCGACTTATATTTTCGTTAATGAGAAATGTTTATATACGTTTGCGACGGAACCTCCATTTAAGGGTAAATAAACGATTGCTTATGAAACAATTTCAACACACTTTTGCGTTTACGTGAAAAAAATGATTCTCGTACGTTCATTCATGTGACAGGCTCCAGGGTACCGTTTTGCGGAACATTTTATGCTTACATGTTTGCGTAATTTCGAAATAATATTTAGTCTTATTTCAATATTGGGCTAAGCAATATTGCAAATTAACACATCCTTGGAACCGTCTCTTCGAGACTCTTCCAATGATGTTTCACATTGCAAAACTTTTAAGAAAGTTAATTATCAGTTTTGACGTCGGCCCCACATTTATCCACATTCGGCGCGATCCAAGAAGCAAAGTCGAGAGTGATTAATCTAAGCTGTAAGAACTTGTTTCACAATAGATGTAAATAAACAAGTTTAAAGCAGTTTTCGCTGATTATATAGATTGTGATGGTCGTTCTTCCAAGTTCAATTTCTTCGTGACTTGAATAGCGTGCTGTCATTGGCAATTAATCGATCAATCTCATGTTCCGAATGTTCCGGGGAAATCCGAGCAACGAAACAACCCCGTTCCATTAACAATTAATTTAGCAGTATAAAGAAGGGTCCACGTTAAAAGAAACGGCAAGATAATCACTCGGTGATAATGTAGACAGAACGAAATATTGTGGCAAAAGGTGAAATTGGTCGTAACGACCAATTTCACCTTTTGTCACAATAATTTCTGCGACAGGTGTTTTGAAGAGATTGTTGAATTATGAATGCTTGTAATATCGTTTGTTATCAGTACGCAAACTTTAGAGCTATTCCAGTGCTATTTTTTCTCTTTTTTGACTTTCAATTGTTACCTCTGTGCACAAGCCACTTTAACTTCTCTTTAGGACTTCTCGCGCCAAACTCGTCCCCTTTCAAAATGCGTTATTACCTTAATCCTTTACCAAACGCCAAATTTTCGACTGTCCCAAATTGAAAGACCTTGCAGACGACATTTCTAAATGTTATGAAATTGACAAACAGTCTTCTGATAGGGCAGAAAACATTGTCGGAAAAGGAGAAATTGCTCGTTAAGAGCAATTTCTCCTTTTTTTCACAATGTTTTCCAGAGTCGTCTGCAACAAACTGGTCATACGTCGTTATTGTTTGGTAATTGGTTAAGGCTTTTATTTGAAGACACGTGCCTACAATACAACGAGATTTCAGGAATATCTTATTTGTTTCTCAATCCCGTTGCTGCGCTGCATACCTGAGTGCCAGACTCGTTTCAAAGATCGGATAGAAATACCCAGAATGTTGGCGGTAGACGTCATAGGAAAACCCAATTCGAACTCATCAGATCACGGAAATACCCGAGTAGTTACGATTGAAGAAAACCTTAGAGTACGACGCTTTATTTCATCATAGACTCCTTTCATCGCAATGTGTCCTAAATTCGACTGCTGTTTACTCTTTATTATTTACACGCATGAAATTGATTATAAACCACTTTTCTTTTACCAAACTTATACTAAAAATTGGATTGGTTGTATGTTTTTGTACAGGTATTTATAAGAAAAAGTAATTTTAGGTTTTGAAGATGATCTGTCATATGGAACTATATATAAGAAATCTTTGTGAATCACTTTTATTGCAACATCCCCAAAGATCGCATTCCATACATTTTATGCTATATAGAGAATATGGTTGGTGTCGTTAATCGGAAATGTTATCGGGCAAGGAATATGGATGTTATCCGGTAAGCCGAAAGCAAATCGGATTCTATTCCGAAGCCGTGCCCTTTAACCTTTCCTGCTCACACACACCAACCATTTATTCTATTAATTCTGTTAACTATATGGATTAGAAAAAAAACAACATAAAATGCAAATAAAACACGAAAAAAAGAAAACAAATCTGATCATATGATCTAGTGACGGATATCAAAAATATTTTACTACATCCAGTATCTATTATACTATGAGCCAAAGGTCTTTGTTTACAAAATAAAATCCTATTGTATTGTATTGTATTCTATCGTTATCGGTTTGTATATTACTTTGGTGACAGGATCAAAACCCGTAGATAGATTAAAGACCCCTTTTTATAAACTAAATCTCATATGTTATGAATTCTTTATATGCTTAATCGAAACATCGCGTGTGGAATGTTGAAATTACGTTTTTCTCCATTCCTACTTTCACCGAGGCAGGAATGGTATGAAGAAAATGTTGCTCAATAATGGTAAAGAGTTTGCTCGGCCATTTTCAATTAAATTTCCCAATTTACGTCAAAGTTAGTTTTAACGAGCGTTGAAATTAAAGGTCTAAATGGAAACGTTTGATATCCTGCCTTAGGAATCATTTTGATTTAACTTATGTTAATCCCCGACACTTTCTGATTTAGTCAATAAAGTTCGTATACGGTATACACCAACTTATTCGTATTTGCAACAGACGAATAAACAAAAAAGGATTTTACCATAGGAATAAATGCTCGTAATGCCTCATTTAGCCTTTTGTCACGATAGGGTATTTTTACCTATGTTTACAAAACAAAATGTCCCCATCTCGATTTGAAGCAGATATCATGCGATGTCATTTTCAGTGAAAGGACCTTTTTGTTGGTAATGTTGTATTTACGTTTTTTCGAGGATTTCCGAAACCAACGTTGGTTTCTGATGACTAAGGAGCAGCAATTGAGAGTATATAATACAGTGCTTGTGACAGATTTTTACATGTTATGTTTGATGATAATTTAGTAACGTCTGATCCACTTGTGCCAATGATCTGATCTTGTGTTACCATTAACAAACCCATTCATTTGTATGGCCAACGTTCTATCAAACGTCGCACTTCTGAGACCAACATTAAACAGTTCAAATACACAGTGTATCAGTAACAAAAAGAAAAAAGGTGTGTTGAACTATATACTCATATCTATTCGTGTACATATAGTGCAATACACACTTTTTTCTATTTGTTTCTAGTACCTTTGTTCAAATACAGATTATCTTATTTTTTAGCAACCTCTCTCAAACAGTACAGGAAAATGTATTAAGTGTGGTGTTATCTTAATACAGGACGCGAGTCATTCAGAAAGCTTCTACTGAAGATTTCTGAATGACTGGCATCCGTATTAATCCATTAGTTGCTTTATAAACCACGATTCTGTTTCATTTTACCATGGTCGCCTAAGACAAAATTGACCGCACTTATTTGGATAAAGAAGCATAATGAAACCATGTCTCCTTTTTTCCTATGGTCGCTTAAAACAATAGTGGCTGTACTTAATTGGATAACATAATTCAATGATATAATTACCAGGGTTATCGATAGAGTCCGATTCTTTGTATATCCTTTGAAGCCTTGTACTCCGATAAGTGTGATTGAATATCCCATTCAGGGGTCCGATTGAAACCAACAAATATTCCAATTTTCACTGCAGAAACATATACGTCTTTATCATACTGTAGTAGGATTCAAATCAATGCACAGTGTCCAGTCTTTCAAATCTAGTTGTACAAGTTTGTATATTTTATCATGTAAATTGTATTATGAGCCTTTGACTGAATACACTTATTGTATTATCGAATTATTCTAAACAAAGAACCAAAGAACATTTAAATTGCTCATGCTTTAGATAAGAAACGCAACACTTGTATAGCTTGAATAAAAAGGGAAACGAATGTGTTAGTCCATTGTGTAAACTGTCCATAATCCAACATCGATATCAAACAGTTCGACAATTGAGATTAATTGAGAGAAATATCGCACACTTATCTATTTTCTTTCCTAACGCACTCGCACTTTCAAATTAAATGTGAGAGATGGTAATTTCTTTATACAACCGCACTGATGCATTAATGGTTATATAAGGTTTATGAAAAATGTTAATTAGTGATCACAATCTGCATGTTATCGCACTTATCTATTTTCTTTCCTAACGCACTCGCACTTTCAAATTAAATGTGAGAGATGGTAATTTCTTTATACAACTACACTGACGCATTAATGGTTATATAAGGTTTATGAAAAATGTTAATTAGTGATCACAATCAGCATGTTATAAGTACGAAACCCCATTTTCGTTATATTTCGCTTTGACTTTTATTTGTTTTCTTATTTTTAAACGTATTTCAAAAAGTTCCGTACTTCACATTTTAGAATCTATTATCGTATAGACCACACTACCACTCAAAGCCTATGAAACGTTCATCTTGATTAAAGACAACCTCAATAAACTTAACCGAACAGCCAAAGTATATTTTCTAATGAGTAAAAACGGCCACAATATTAACAGCGTTACAGACTATAGATTACAAGAGAATCCTTCACATCTCTTTAAACCAGAGAACATAAACCACTGGTGTCTGAATTCGAACAATCACACCGTTTAATTATTTACATCTTCCTTTCGATACACCTACAATGCAATCCCATTTGTTTGACGGTTGTTAATATAATAAATCGTCCCTCTTGCATAATTTGGAAGGGAAGCGCATGATTTATGCATGTAACAATGAAGCGAGATATTGTCTGTGTCGCTTGTAAACAGCTTTTTCAATATTTAGCGTAAGGTGTCGCCAAAGATCAGACTATATTCATAGTGCAGCCTGATCCGAGACATTGCTTTCGACGATCAGAATAAAAAGGATTATTCTTATTAAAACAACGATAAAATCTGTTACCAATTGGGGGTTATAAATTAATCAATCACGAGTGCTGATTTTCACGAATCTAAAGAAAACATATATTCAAGGAAACCACTGTAGCAAAATTCAAAATTGCTTTCTATCGTAATTATATGCGAAAATCTCAAATTATTTCATTTTTTCAAACTAATTCGATACTGTATGAATATACGTTTAATTAGGAATACATGATATAATAAATAACATAACATAATTACATACAATCCCATACAAGACAATGTGATAATTAGGCGCGGCCAAAAAGTTCATTACCGTGGGGGGAGAGGGTAATGGGTTAGCCCTTTACCAAACGCCAAATATTCGACTGTCCCAAATTGAAAGAGTTTGCAGACGGCATTTCAAAATGTGAAGATTTTGAAAAATAATTTTCCGATATGGCGGAAAACATTGTGGAAAAAGGAGAAATTGCTCGTTAAGAGCAATTTCTCCTTTCCCCACAATTATTTCCGGAGTCGTCTGCAACAGACTGGTCGACTGTCGATATTGTTTGGTAATGGGTTAGAGACAATGGTGGTGTATTCCCAGGCAGTATAGTTTGATTATCGGTCGAGGATAACAAGATCATCGCAAATCTCCAATAACAGATCGAGTTACGCACCGTTCACCAAATCCATTCCACCGTGAAAGGTAATCATAAATAATAGTAATAATTACCTTATAACATATTTTCTATGAACATATGGAAGTATATGTATAATAAAGCGTTGAACATCATCTTAAATATATATTTAAATCGGTAACCCAGACACAATGGTGAAAATATATTGCGTGATATATAACTGTTTCCTTATTTAAGATAAATGGCTATTTAGATTTAACAAATATGATCTATTTTTTAAAACGAACGTACAATGAAAATAGTCATGCAAGAAACATTATGACGTCATCAATATTATGTCAAAGGTGTTTTCATTGGATAAACCCGGTGAGTTTAGCAGATTGGCACCAATCGAGAGAACATATGAGACAACCTTTGCACGTGCTTTGTACATTTATAGGCCATAGGCGTAGGAGCTGGGGGGCAGGGGGGGCCGCCCCCCAATATCCAGACTGGGGGCCAGAGTATACTTTGGCCCCCCAATATTCACAATGGCAAATAAAGATATTTGAAAAGAAAAATGAAAGAAACAAAATTCAACAGCAGAATAAAGATAAATGTGTATTTTTGTGCTTTATCTAATACCACTTCGCCTTTTGTTACGAATAATAACCAAAATCTATTTGACGTCATCGCAAATGACCATTTGAACACATCGGGTTTATCCAATGAAAACTCAGCTCACAAAAATTCTCGGGGAGTTTTGATTGACGAAAACAGTGGTGTTAAACGTGTTCTAAGGAGTCAGACTTTATTTTGTCTTCAATTGTTAGCTAAAGCGTGAACAATAATTTAATTCTTTGACTTGCTACATAGATGAATCCGTGGCTGTGACAGCCTGGTCGCTGCCACTTTTTGTTTAGATCAATACATTTGATTTCCGCGCGAGTTCGAGACATGGCATATCCTTTTTTTTATATATATATATATTAAAGATACACATTTTCATGTATACGCTTTCTTTTAATTCTTATAATGATATTGAATTTGTAAAAGCATGAATAGTCATGAAAAGTTTAGGAACATTTATGCTTAGACCGGTCCTCATCTGAAGTTGCCACCACCCCCCCCCCCCCAATGTGAAAACGCTCCTACGCATATGTAGGCATACTATAAACAAGTCTATTACGGGTATATCACGTGATGTGGAACAGTGTATTGATAGAAACAAACCATTTATAAATATATTTTAATGGTAGTAAAAGCCAAATTGTTTGTATAGTGCATACCATTGTACACCGTCCAGGAACGGATAGGACAATATCGAATGCGAATGGAAGTGAACCTTGTGTTCGCCAATGCAAATAAACTATATACATTTCATTTGCGGCTTTCATAATAAATAATAAAACATCTCCATCTTTAAACTTTATTGTTCCAAGTTCTTAAGTGGATAAGAGTGTCTAAGAGATTCAGGTAAGATAATTGGATATTGTTTAAATCCAAAACCCATTAAAGTGTGTAATGTTTGAGTACGTATTTCCTGTGTGAGATATGTTTATTTGTGCGTATCATGTTCGGTAAAACTGATCCAACAAGGTATTTTTAAATAGTTTGTGAGCATTGTAGTCGCCACAGTGTTTTGATACAACCATATTCAGTTGGTGCATGATGTCTTAAAGGCCCATTAAAGGAGATTAATGCTATATCAGACTATATTATTTGGTAAACTTTTGGACAGATTCAAATAGTTATCACCAGAAAACACCATCAGCACAACTTAAATGTGAAAGTAAACCAGACTAACCCAAATTAGCAAGTTTGATTAATCCAGATTTCCTGATTCTTCACCTCTGACCTTGACAGTTGATATACACATTTTTGAACCAACCAATCAGAATTCGTTATTTTGAATTTGTAAACAAACAGGTTGTTGATAAACATGATTGAATTGGAGACAACTATATTTCAAGCACACAATAACTTTTTTTTAAAACAGTCTATTTAATAGGGTCTTAATGCATTCCTACACTAATTCTCATTACTTTTATTAATATAATAACAGAACTCGATATATTTTTTCAGGAATTTAATTGTACTCCTCTCCTTTGATGTGCCTTTAAGGATATGTTTGATGAATTATATATATGTTTGCTTCTGCGTTTGTTGAATCATGCATTGGTAAAATGACAGGGGCATTTTCCTTGGTTTGGAAGTAACAATTGCATCATGTCACATGGTCATGAATCAATGCATACCTTATATATGCTATATAAAGTATCCTATATATAGGGATTTGGGAGGTATATGTATTGTTTCAGGCCCCTGTGTATCATTCGTTTGTGATTTATCACAATGTCTTTTGTGAGTCTTTCAAGTTTGTCCTAAAGCAGTATCTTTGAGTAATTTTCTACAAGAGCACTAAGTGTAAATATGTGATCCCAAGTTGAAGGATTCGTACGTATCTGTTTATTCGGGTGTTAAGAATTCTATTTCAGTTATTGCATATCCATTGTTTTAATCGCTTGAATAAAGAGTGTATATGCCCCACTTTTGACCACTTCTCAGTCACCATTTTCCATCCTCAAGCTCAAGACTTTTGATACATATGATTCAGTTGTTTCGTATCAAAATGGAAACAGACGGTCGAATACATGTAATCTGTTAGTAGTTATTTTATCGCTGTAAAAGTCAAGCGACTTTTTTTGTAGAGGGAGAGGGAAAGAGGGGGCAACCTCAACACTCCTAACCGCCAAATGAATCATTAACAGCATTTTCATAATCGCAGATTGGAGCTATTTAAAGCATGGCATAGAGCTGGATTAAGATATCACGAACCTAACTATAGAATCGCACGTCTTAATCGATAGACTGTGGAAATATGATCAGGAATCCTTATATCGCTTCTTCAACACCAACACGTAATAGCAAATCGGCCGTAACACAAGATAACCAACCACCCAAACTTAACAAATTCTCAACGAAAAACATCATTTCTGATGCACTCAATGGCCTGCTTAAAACAGACGGATCCAATAAGGAGTTATACATTTTGGTAAATCCATTGCGACATCGTAAAAACCGAATTGCCATCTGGTTACACATCATTTATGATTCAACAAAACGAAGAAGATGCGACCTGTGTGAGTAACAGAGACGAGATAATTGTTGATTTAAAGGGGTTAAGAGCTCTGATTGGAATCGGATCAGATATGTTTGATAATAGAGATTGAGACTAAACTATGTTTATTGTGTCCTTCCTACTCATGGTTCTCATGCCTGGTTCAAACTTGAAGTAGTATCAGACGAGCATAATTTAGAATGTTGTTTTTTTACGTTTCCGTATAAAATTGGATAGAAGAAGTTCAAAAACATAAGCGGTACAAAACACTCTTTGATACACATATATTGGACTTAAAATCAAGAAGAAAAAGAAAACGCTGAAAGTGTGCGACATTTCCTTGTATCAAATTTCATTTATTGTAATGTCATGACGAAATTTAGGAGATGCACTTTTAAGCTTGAAGCTTCCGTCCCAGCACTTTTGTAACCGTACTTTACAATGAATTATGCTAAACTATATGTGCCGCATTCCGGCTTGATCAAACCGAAGCGAAGTGTAAATGTTGATATACCAAAGTCTCAAAGTTGTTCACACAATTTAATAAAGACGTTTGACCCCATCGGTGTTTGTTTTTGTATTGGTCGTTATCTGTTGAAAGATCGCCAGAGATCTGATTTAACCCAAGCCCAATACAATCTATCTACCCGTATACAGGTCAGGGAATTAGAACCACATGGGTTGAAATACCCAATACTGTATTACATATCGATTATGAATAGAATGGTTGATCGATATTCATTTGAAATAATTGTAACGAAGGAAGAATTTGCTCATTTTGAGCACAGGTCAGGGTATTAGAACCACATGGGTTGAAATACCCAATAAATATCGATTATGAACAGAACGGTTGATCGATATTCATTTGAAATAATTGTAACGAAGGAAGAATTTGCTCATTTTGAGCACAGGTCAGGGTATTAGAACCACATGGGTTGAAATACCCAATAAATATCGATTATGAACAGAACGGTTGATCGATATTCATTTGAAATAATTGTAACGAAGGAAGAATTTGCTCATTTTGAGCACAGGTCAGGGTATTAGAACCACATGGGTTGAAATACCCAATAAATATCGATTATGAACAGAATGGTTGATCGATAATCATTTGAAATAATTGAAACAAAGGAAGAATTTGCTCATTTTGAGCACTGGTCATGGTATTAGAACCACATGGAGTGAGATATCCAATACATATCGGTTATAGTATATATAACATTGTCATGACCATTGTTGTAACTTGTATACCAGAAGGGCAGAGCTGTAACGAAGTTTCAGAACTAGTAGCTCAATCCATTTGCTTGTAATGATTTGTACTAAAATTCTATATTATGACTATATACATTTTTGACAATAGATTATGATTTACAACATATCTATTATAAACAGAATGATTGATCGATATTCATTTGAAGTAATTGTGACAAAGGAAGAATTTGCTCATATTGAGCAAATTCTTCCTTTGTTATAATGTTTTCAAATTGTGTGTTTTGCTATTGAGTTTGATGCCGGTTTGAGGAAGGAAAATGTTGAATCCGTTTTTCTCAAGTATTTCTACTTCTTCATTTCGCCTTTGATTTATAGGAACCGATAATTGTTAAAGACCCCCTCGAATCCAAGTTAGTAATTTGGCATAAGCATTAGGTAAATTGTATTGACAGTAATTGCATGTGAAGGTCGGATATCGGACGTGTGAGACCTTAAGAGGTATTTTGCCACTACCATTAACCAGGCTAATTGATAAGGAAGCGGACTCGAAACGCGAGGGTCGTGGGTTCGATCCATATCACTACCATTGTATTACTAAATATTTCCAAAATAATTCCCAAGCAAAACTCTCTGACATATAACCTACTTATGTCCTTAAGGGACCTGCGTGGCCCAGTGGATAACTTTGATGACTTGGAACTCAGGGTCCTTGGTTCGAGCTCCATTAACGTGGATAAACATATGACATGTGTTTGTGGCCGGGTACAATTCACCCGAAATATTGTAACCTTCCCATTATATACGAGGTCTGTTTCTCAAATCACGGAAATATCCGACTGGTTACGATTGACTAGGATCCACATAACGTTACCCAGCAATGATCAAAAGAAGAATAAGGCGAAGGTTCTGATGATGTTGATATTGCTGCTGATGATAATCAGTTGTTTTGGATAAGCTGATTATATCTTTTAATTGCCATACATTTATATCAGCGTATGATTAGATGGGCTTTTTATGTTACTTTATCACACTAGATAGCGTGATACAGTGATATTTTCTCTTTCGTTTGTCCAAACTCACAATCGCATTCTCCTTATATCAAGCATATTTCTTGATGATATAGACGTCATTTAAGAGGCATCTTATAATAGTTTTCATTTCATATGTATGGTTATGATAATAACGATAATAATGATATTATCATGGGGATCTTCCATGTTTTCACAATATCAAAAAGGAGAAAATGTATATACTTAATTCTGCTTGAATACGGTTTATTTACTATGATCTGTTTCTATTTTTTTTCTTTGACCAGAGGCTTGAATTAACTGCAATAAACGACTGGAAAAGGAACAAAAGGCTGCTTGAAAAGCCTCTAGATGATCTTTAAAGGAACCATGTTCATGTCATTGAGAGATGTAATAATGTTTATTTATATAGGTTTTGATTTGTGTCAAGAGTATTTTGCGATAAGTTATGTTGAGACTCCATGCTTGGCAGCCCATAAGGACTGGTCAAGCCGGATAAGTCAGCCGGAAAACCTCCCCTCACGAAAACCCAAATTTAGTTACATTTGTATCAGTTTTACATCGGTTTTGACGGAAGCTTGACGCTTATCGAATTCACTTTTGACGTCTGATTTCCGAACATTAAACCAATACTCACAACGATGTGTTGGTTAGTCCCGGTAGTTTTCACGTCGCCTTAATGGGATCGAACCGTGAACCCTCGGCACAAGAGGCCGATGTTCTATCAATGTACCACTGTCGCCCAGAAAAAAAGCAAATTTCATCGCCGAGATTCGAACCCACACAGAGAGGGGTGATTTACATGCGATTTCAAGTTCTGCACTCCATTCACTTGGCCACAGAAGCCACGGTAAATGTATATCACATAAAAAAGATGATTAATGCTACCTTGCACGGTGCAATATAATACAATACACGTAATACAAGACTCTGAACAAAACATACACTCTCCCAGCCAACCAAACAATTGATTGAAAACAAAAAACCCTTAACGCCCAAGCTAGTCCCGTCAAATAAATACCTTTTGTACCCGCGCTGCTGTTTATATATCACCGGGATTAGAAGTTTATCAAAGATTTATCAAAGGACGGAAACAGCATATTGAGCGAGTTTACAGATAAGCCTTAAAGGTCATATGTACAGGTTGGGTTTATTTCATAAAATTAAAATATGAAGTAAAAGAATCACATTGAAATTATTTGCAACATTTTAGCATAACGCATTACGTCATAAATCACCGTCATAGCGCACCGATTAATAAAAGTTCGTATGACTTACTTCCCTTTGCTGTGACGTCACTCGTGATCCACTGAATGCGCCATGTAAAGGGCGTGAAGAGCGATCGCTGGTTAGAATTGGTGTTTTTCTTCAAATAAACGATCCCAAAGTCATTGTTTGGATTGATAGCGCATTTTCTTTATTGAATATGATTCATTTTATAAGAATATCAATTTGAAAAAAGATAAATTAATAACTTAACCCGTGAATTTGCATGGATTTGTCATTGCGTAAACCTGTTCATATGAAAGGAACGGCTTGAATTTTGGACGATTTTCCTTGAAATAAATGATTCTTAAGTCATTGTTTGGATTGACAGTGAATTTTCTATACTGGATATTTTTCATATTATAAGAATATCCATTTGAAAAAAATAGATTAGTGACTTAACGCATGAATTTACAAGGATATGTCAATGCGTTCATATGAAAGGAACGGCTTGAAATTGGGACGATTTTCCTCGAAATAGCAATCCTTAAGTCAATGTTTGGATTGACAGTGCATTTTCTTTATTGAATATGTTTCATATTATAAGAATATTCTTCTGAAAAAAGGGTAAGTGACGTAACGCGTAAATTTGAAAGGATTTGTAAATGTTTTCATATGTAAGAATCGGCTTGAAATTTTGACGATATTTGTGAAAACAGCTATTTTTATTAATATTTGTTGAAAAAAAAGAGTACTTTTTCGTCAATGATCGTGTATTAGCATTAAGGTTTTAATTGAGTAGTAAACAAAGATATAGATCTGAATAAACGAATTGTCTTAAAACCGTACATCGTATAACTATTGACTGTCAAATTCACCCTTCATTGTCTTATCAATACATGAAATGAAACGGGAGATCATATATTGCGAACAAAAAAAACGTATTATAACCCAACTTACTTGTGATACGATGGTTATCCTTTAACTCACATTTTCACCACACATCAACTTACTTGTGATACGTAGGTTATCCTTTAACTCACATTTTCACCACACATCCAAATTTCAAAACTAAACACTGGCACATTCAAGAGTATTTGTTAAAATCTTCCGACAACTTTCCAGTAACTCCACCCCCAGTAAGAGGTCTATGATTTCAAATTGATTCCGATGTCGTCTTTCTAGATCAACTGTTTTGACTTAAGAATTGTTCTTCATATTCACTTTACATTTATGTTCGTTTTCTCTCGTGTAAGTAGCCTTGACATATTGAGCATTTAACTTTCGGACAGGTTTAATAATTAACAGCTAAAACAAAAAAATCGTCATAGTTTATTTTACTAACAACCTTAAATAAACATATTTGAATTTATTTTTTATGATTTTGAAATTTAAATATCAATTTGACAAAACTTGATTTTGATGTTAAAACGTTTTTTTGTTGAAAACATAGAGTTAATACTGTTTTGGTGAATACTGATTATCATATACTTATTGAAGTGTCAAACTATTCTAATAGAAAAGACAACATGTTCGCTTCTTTGAATATCATAACGACAAAGTATCAGACGTAAGTCACTTTGAGAGATAAATATGTCCTGACACCTTATCAATCCAAACATCCTGTGAGAGTTTGGTCTTAATTGGTTATATCTTAACAATGGATTTTTTAGATAAATTTAATTGCCGCGCATTGAAAGTGTGAGATTTGCCGCTTGTTATTTCATGTCTGGAATAGCAGAACGTGTCAGACCTGTTAATTAACAACAGAGATATTTAAGAGATTAACGCCAGAGGCTATCTTTCGCCTAAACAATAAAGGACTTGAGACTTGAAACGTACTGTGCAAATGTGCCAGATTGGTGTTAATTTGCATCACGACCCTTAATCCTTGTAATGTCCGATGTTTGTTGATCGACCCTTTGTATGTGAGGTAAATTGGCAATAATCAATTAAATTGTAAACAAAGAGATTATGTTCAAATGTGTAAATTATATATTTAGTGATCTTATTAATAAATTATTAATATAAATTTGTAATAATCATGTTTAAACACCTGCATTTCAGTGTGACATACGTCATTTAAACCAATATTACCAATGGCAAAAAAATGAGGTGTGTGATTTAAATATTTCCGAAAAGCAGACGCTTAAGTTAAGATCGAACCCATTATCATTTGCGTTGATGAGTTCAGAGACAGTTTGCGGATATCAAATATTCATTATTTTGAATTTTCATTCAAAGACAACGGCAGATAAAAGAAACTTGCTTGTTTTAATCGGTTTGTTATCATAGCAATCAACGTACATTTTTCAATTAATCTCATTTATGTACAATGGCAACGTTTCTACGATTATGTTAAAACATAAAACAAGTTTTGCAAATAAGAACAAGATGCATTTAAGCGTTTAAAACCCAAAGACATGGCAATACAATAACTTATGATGTTGGATGAAATTAACATATTCTTGCAACCCTTTGAATTCTTACGTAATATAATCGTAAAGCAGCCTAATTAAGTATTCTTGACTAAGTATGTAGCATGGTTAATCTGTTCCAAACAAAACTAGCTTGGCGAGTAAGAGAGTCATTCAAGGAAATTAACTTTCAAAAAAGGTGTAATCAACGTGATTTATCCTTTTCTTGGATTTATCTACATTTACACAGTGCAAATTCTATATAAAGTTCTAGCAAGACTACACGAGGCTCTAACACCCCAAACTAACAGTCAGGAATTGTTTTAATCACAAACATCAGTTCAGGGAAATATAACGGTTACTCAATAAGTAGAATGAATTTGAAGCGTCTTCACCTGTATAAATTACTTTGAATTGAGTCCGATCATTTAAAGATCAATAAAATCAATTCTCTGGAAACGCCTAACAGTGCGTAAACTTGCCGTCTTCGAAGTGAAAGTAACACAGCCTACTGTTCTTGTTTGGGGAATATATCTTTTGCTTATTTGTAAAGTAAACACGGTCCAGTTTACTTATCGAAACTTTTTGCAGCTTTTATGTTCGTCGGACAACGGGAGAAACTCGCATCCCTGCGACCAAAAGCAGAATAACACCAGAAAACCTGTCAAAATACCATATTCAATATCCAATTTACGTTTCCCGAAACACAATTCAACACTTAAAATGTCCGAAATTTGTGCAAAAACACCATCGTTACTGAGAACTAGATTCTCCTAACTGATACTTCATATGACTTTGAAGCACAAATGACGTCACAACAAGGGAGATAAGTCATTCACAAAAATCGATAAAAGTGAATAAAAGTAGTCAAAAACAACATTTTTCGCTTCTGTATGAGAAAAAAATCATTACCTCTGTCATAACGAAACCATAACCTATTTCAAAAAACATAATTAAAGAAAATTTTGTTTATCGGGAAATATGACCTTTAAGGACCGCCATTGATTCTAGTTAGATTGATGAGAAAGTAGTTGTTTAATACAGGGTGTGACAAAAGGGACAAAAAACAATAGAAACGACAAGCGTAACGTTTACAGTATACAAATTTGTCCGGCCGTCCGCTCGACCGACTTCCCCTGCCTCTGTCTGTCTCTGTCTCTTATTCCGTCTCTCCGTCTCTATATTTGTCTGTTTGTCTCTGTCTCTTTCTCCGTCTCTGTATTTGTCTGTTTGTCACTGTCTCTTTCTCCGTCTCTGTATTTTTCTTTCTCTATCTGTCTCTGTCTCTGTCACACTCTCCGTCACTATTTTTTTCTTTCTCTATCTCTCTCTGTCTCTGTCCACACTCTCCGTCTCTATATTTTTCTTTCTCTGCCTGTCTCTCTCTCTGTCACACTGTACGTCTCTGTATTTTTCTTTCTCTGTCTGTCTCTGTGTCTGTCATACTCTCCGTATCTGTTTTTTTCTGTCTGTCTCGGTCTCTTTCTCCGTCTCTTTTGCTCCGTTTCTCTCTATCTGTCTATGTGTGTCTCTTTTCATATATCTATCGTTGTCTCTATGTCTCTCTTTCTCTCTCTTTATTTCTCCTCCTCTCTATTTGTGTCGTTGTCCGTATCTCTCTTTCTCTGTCTCTCTGTCTGTCTCATTTTCTATCTACCTCCCCTCTCTCTTTTCTGTTCTTTCTCTCTCATTCTTTCCCATTCTCTCCCTCATTTTCCTCCTTTTTGTTTTACGCTGGCTTAAACTTTTATCTTCTTAATTAGGTTTTATACCAAATGCAGTGTTTCTGCTGAGAAAATACTCATTAGAAAACTATCTTTTGGATTACATGTCTTGTGGTCGTTTTCCGTCAAAGCTTCGATGGAAGGCAATAGTGCGTGAAGCAGTAAGTTTTAATGCTAATTCCACCTGGATCTCTCGATTGAGAATGGATACTCACTTGTCAAGTTTCCTTACATGTAAACCCGTGCTATTAAACAGAGCCGAATTATGGAATATTGAAAGGTCTTATCCTTCTATGTCAAGGCATTGTAATAATTGTATAAAATTACTTGTTAAGTTTTATAGTGATAATTTTACGATAACATGCCCTCGGTGTAGCTCTCGAGTTGAATCTTCAATTTGCTTGCATATTATTTTTGAATGCAAAGATTCTATCGAAATGAAAACATCCCTTTTGACTATTTTGCATACCTCTTGTGGGGATACTTTGTATTCTATGTTCATTACATTAAGCACTACTGAACGATTTATAAGTTTGTTTTCAGGATTACGGAACCTAGTCGACAGGCCTGATTTAAATCATGATGTAATGCAATCTGAGCACATCGGGTTTATCCAATAGAAAACACCTCTGAAATAATAGGAATGACGCCATATTGTTTCCCGCGAGAATGACGTCACTTTCTTTCGTTTCTAAAAATAGATCTTGACTGTAAAATCCAAAAAGTCGTTAAATTTGATTAAGGAAACAAGTATACATGTCACAACAACAAGTTCGCCATTTGGTATGAGTTACTGATCAAAAGTGATTGAAAAGGATGTCCAACACTTCCATACACATTGAACTACTTAACATGCACGCATAGAAAAGGTGTTCATCGGCGGATGCCGATTTACCCGAAAAATTGTAACCCTACACTTATATCCGAGGTGTATTTCACAGCTCACGGAAATATCCGAGTAGTTCCGATTGGATGTAATGTTGTCGCTCATTCCAACCTTAAGCCGTTTCTGGATTTTCTTTTTTGGCAATGTTTGAATAAAACCTCTACTTATTGGTCGAATTTACATTCCTGCCTTTCGCTTTCGTTGCAGGGTTGTAGCTTATATTCGACATTTCTTTATTTTTAATTTCTCTCCCGGCTCCATCCCTTTTTCTCCGAAAAAGGATGATATTTTGGGAAGGATATTTGCCTGATATGCATGTTTGTCTATCATCAGTAGCATTACATGTTCACATATTATGTTCATTGTCGCTGATGTATCTTTTTTTTCTCATTTTCATTTTTTTTCTTTTCTTATGTTGTTTATTACTTCTATTTTCTGTAAACATTATCATCAAAATGGTGGACAAATAAAATCAAACAAAAATCTTCTATTTTGCACGGTCCTTGTTTTTTCTCATATCCCATAACAAAGAAATATCTATCTTTCTCACTACATCTCTCAAATATATTCTGCTATTATAGTGATTTCGATCATTTTAGCTTCCTTACAATATCGTGTTTTTTTTTACTTTTGAATTCACATTCATGGATACAACGAATTTTAATACAACCTCGCGCTTGTCTTACACGATCATAAACGGATTAGTAAAATTAAGTATAGGATTAACTAATAAACACGGATTGTTCTTTTGAGTCACCGAAGTCATAACCGTTCAATACCAATCGAACGTCGCTTTACATTGATCAACTTTTCATGGTATGATATATTGAAATGAACGAGGTCGCTCGAACAAAGTCGGAACTTCTTCACACGAAGGAAGAGCATGAGCATGCGATCTCTTTGGTTTTAAATCGACATGATTATAGACTGGCCATCACAAACAACCAAATAACCAAATAGACGTTTCCAGCCTGTTCCTTTTTGCTGCTTTTTCAATGATATACGAATGGTCATTTGCAGAACCAATGTATACTGAATAGTTAAACCTTAGCCAGGTTAGTCCCATCGTTTACCATAGTATTATAGTCATATTGCAGATGTCAATGCACCCTGTGATGCCCCTTGCATCCCAGTAACAAACTCCTCACAGTGAGCTATCTTTACGTGATTAATCAGTGCCAACGCAAAGGTCACATGACCATCTGCTTAGAAACAGAAATGGTGTTTAAAGACATCCCCAAAAGATCATTCACTAATGCTTCATTTGCAAAGAAAGCGAAAGTTTAACTGATTTAACTGGTCAGAAAGCGACGCAAGAAGACTTTGTTACTTAATTAACAACAACATCCGGTAAAGAACTTGGAAAATAAAACCCAATCATTTCATCCAAATATAGATTTAATCTAGTGATGGTAGTGATCGATGTAGCATATCAAGAGGACATCACTGAGGAGTTTACGCCCGTAGGAACCGCATTTTTATCTTTGAACTCCCGAGCAGCTACAATGCCTCCAAGACCATGAGTGTCACGACGGAAGATCACCAGCAACGTTAAAAGCGTATGTTGACATATCAAAAAAGAGTTCAAATAAAATTAAAGTGACGTTGCAACAACACCATTTTTGTATTGTTGTATGATAATCGATTTTAAATAGCTATTTAAAGCAAAGTCCAACCAGAAGGCGTCAAAATTTGGAAGTATGTACATTCTTTATGTGGTAAAAACTTAAAACCGTTTAAACGCTTTTGGATTCTGATATTACATATTAATTCAGTTTATTAAGGCTCTAAATGCTTTGATATGAAATAATTCTCTTAAAACCGTTTAAACGCTTTTGGATTCTGATATTACATATTAATTCAGTTTATTAAGGCTCTAAATGCTTTGATATGAAATAATTCTCTTCCAATAGATGTCATCCAATGCATATTGTAGATACAGTAGAGCTGTGGTACAGGTTTTCTTTAGAAAAAAAAGAAGTTTTTACCTCAATATTTCCTCGGATATAAAAACAAGCAGCTTTAATATGAGCTCTTGATAATGGCCTTGTCTGGGTACAGATACCGGAACGTGGCACACACGGTTAACTCATTACCAAACAATAACGACATTTCACCAGTGTGTTGAAGACGAGTCTGGAAAGCACTATGAGAAAAGGAGAAATTACTCTTAACGAGCAAGTTCACCTTTTCCCAAAATGTGTTCTGCCCTATCAGGGGATTGTTTATCAATTTCAAAATATTTTGAAATGTCGTCTGCAAACTCTTTCAATTTGGGACAGTCTAACATTTGACGTTTGGTGAAGGGTTATGGTATCGTTATTGTCAGACATAATAGACCTTACAGGTACGTGTACATGCATACATACATGTATGTTGAGAAAATTATAACCATTACCAAACAATATCTGCAATTCACCAGTTTGTTGAAGAAGAGTCTGGAATACATTATGAGAAAATGAGAAATTGCTCGTAACGAGCAATTTCTCCTTTCCCCACAATGTTTTCTGCCCTATCAGAAGATTGTTTATCAATTTCAAAATATTTTGAAATGTCGTCTGCAAACTCTTTCAATTTGGGACAGCCGAAAATTTGGTATACCCATGCGTTTATTACCCTCATCAATACTTTTATCCCAACATCACAACATACAGTTAGATAATCGATCTAAGTGACAAATAAATAGACTAAAACCCTACAAAAATGGAGTGAAAGATTAAATTACGGAAACATACACAGTTAAGAGAGAAATAGACCGATAAAAAGATTGGAAAAAGCATCGGACAAAACTAAACAAAACAAAGAAACACACATTTGAACTGTACCTTATTTATTTTCTACTTGATCGTCACAAAATCCACACATGTTGTAAACTAATTAAAGTGGACGTTGATCAAGGTCGCTTTTTTCAAATAACGTTTTCGACAAATCCATTTGGGGTTTGTCCTTCACGTATTAGCCTATTTGTTGTAATCAATTAGAACTTTCGGTTTATCGCGAAACTTAACTCGGGTAGTTTAACCGCTGATCCTATAATACTTCACTTGATCGCATCTGCTGTAGAAGTACACAGGAGCCACATTGACAAAAGGATAAAAATATCCTTACGAGTAATTAAAACTTTGTCATGATAGTTTTTAACCGTTTTCATGGAGAAAATGAATTACTTTGTTGCTTTCATTTGTCGTCTTATGTTTTTAATTTCGATTAGTAACACATTTCAATACAATATCATTGGTGAAAGTGTTCAGGATTGTTCCTGAATTTCAGGTTTTTGAGACTTTTTACCCTATAGTGTTATAGCGAAAATGCCTTTTCAGGATCAAGAAGTCGAGATTCCAGAATTTTGAAATTCTTCAACTTTTACCCATGCAATAGACTTTGTATACCTCGAATCTAAGGGGACAACATAGAATTGTTCGACACAGAGAGATAATTCGACGTATAGATGTGTGGAAAGAAGATGAATATAAATACATGGAATTAAAGATGAACCATGAGTGACCCCGTTATTACTTCGACGTATAGAGTAGTTCGACATTCAGAAGTTCGAGCTATAGATATTCTACTGTATGTGGTAGTGGGTTTAAAGGCGGGAATCTTACTTGTCGCACGATATTAACCCATTACCAAACAATAACGACATTTGACCAGTATGTTTCTGACGACTCCGGAAAGCTTTGTTGGAAAATGTGAAATTGCTCCTAGCAATTTCTCCTTATCCAACAATGTTTTCTGCCCTATCAGGGGGGAATCTTTCTTTAAGTTCACCACGTTTTGAAATGCCGTCTGCAAATTCTTTCAATTTGCGACAGTCGAAAATTTGGCGTTTGTTAAAAGATTAAGAGGCAGAAATGTTAATCGTCGCCCAATAATAATTGCTTACTATACTTATACCACTTTACCTCTACGTATACATTTTTGGCTCGTCTTATTGAAATGGGATCGTTTTGGCATAAAACTAGTAACCTTAAAACTTTACCAAACGCCGAATATTCGACTGTCCAAATTCAAAGAGTTTGCAGACGACATTTCAAAATGTGATGAAATTGGAAAATAATCTTTTGATAGGGTAGAAAACATTGTTGGAAAAGAAGAAATTACTCGTCACGAGCAATTTCTCCTTTTCCCGCAATGTTTTTTCCAGAGTCGTCTGCATCAAACAGTCGAAATGTCGTTAATGTTTGGTAAAGGGTTAACACTTGCCGTGACATATATATATAACCGATTTTCGATAAAGAAGTAACTCCTCCAAGGTCCTATAGTAATGTACTCTAAATCGATATATCTAAAACTTTTAATAACATGCATGACCGTTTTATCGAAACCAATACTAATTATTGTGTATATTTGATATATCCAAATTGATAGCATTAGTCAACGGTTTGGTCATTGCAAAAAAGATCCGAAATTATTGAGCTGTATTCGATGGGTCTTACATAGCTGGATGATATATGTATGCAAGCAAGCCAATTATGACATGTTACAAGATGAAGAAACCGACTAAGACACATGTATTTGATGACATCGTGACGACGAAATGAGTTACTGAGGTGTTGAGGACAAGAGGTACCGTTTTACTAAGCAACTTAAGGAAAGTATTTGCGTTAGTCATAACTGAGTCATTCCCTGGGGAAGAGTGTCGGCCTCCGGACGCGAGGGTCGTGGGTTCGAATCCAATGAGAAGCGGGTCCCGCCTTGTGACTTTTCATTAATCCACATTTGGTGCGAGTACTAGTTATGTATCCAAGAAGCATAATCGAGAGGGATTGATATAAGTTGTAAGAACTTGTTTCACAATCGATGTAAAATTAATAAGTTTAAACTAAAAAATGAATTACTCGCCACAAGGTTTTCATTGGTTCCTGAAGTTACACCATGGAGTCGGGTATATGCTCATATATACTTGTACATGCCATTTAGTAGATCGATTTGTTTTATTTGACATTCGAAGGAAAACAAATACATATAGCTAAAACGGTTCTAACTACTTCCGTCCGATACATGCGCTTTGTATGTTTCCCCATCATACAATGGAGATCGGTCGGAATTACATTTTGATATTTGTTTAATTTATTGTTAAAAAAGGACGATTTGACTTTAACAATGTGATATTTTGTGACTCATCCACTTCTTTATAAAGGTCGAGGGCTTTAGTTAATTAAAACAAAAAGCGCTTTCCTCAGTTTTTTCCTTCAACTTCAAAATCGCAATATGAGTTCATATACGTAATACACTGTATATTAGTAATATGTGTTAACTATTAACGATTTCCGCCATTGAGCAGTGTGAGGGCAAATCGATTGCAGTTTGAATGGATAACAATTGATTCAATGTAAATACCTCAGCTGCACTTCCGCGATAAGTCAATTGCCAACACCCCCACAAGTATTCCATTTTTGCTTATGCTATTATAATGTCATTTTACAAACCTTTTCATTAGATGTATGTCGTTTAAAACACCAACTCAATTTTCTTTAGATACTCTAGAAACCACCACGATTAAAGGATAAATGGCTCAGACTATAGAATGTCTTTTTAAAAGATTACATGTAATATCTTAAAAGAGTCAAGAAATCTCGATCAAACCATATATGACGTCTTATTATTTGGAAAAGGATGAAAATTGATGATTATGCTAAATTGTCTTCTAGTACAATGGTTGAAAGAAAAAAATTGAAAAAGAAAGTTATTTTTCGCGTTGCCTTGTGAAGGACTCGAACCATTGGCAGAGAAGTATAGCAGGGCAGTCCAAGGGATGTTATTCTCTTATATAGTATATAGTGCATATATTAGGATATTATCGAAGATGGTTTCAAGCACCTGTGGTTTTTGTAGGAATTCGATTTCAGTTTATATATCGGAAACTCATTGAATTGAAATTTATAGGAGTTTTGCAATTTCTTCATTTATAAAAGTAGCAACACCTATTCGGCCTTACAGCCTTTCGTCACACTGGTAGTTTTTCTAGGCGACCCAATGACAGGGATCTTCACTAAGATAGTTTCCAAAGAATATTGTATTTCCTTTTTGATGCTTTCGTATGCGTTTGCTTTCAAATTTGACCATTTTAAAAATCAGATGCGAATGCAGTTGTTAAGCCCATTACGTCTAATATTCCAATTCTTTGTTCACATGCCCCAGAGGACAGTTAAAAAAAACTGATCTGAGAGCCTGAGAAAATGAGGTAAGGCTTGCAAGTATAATTGTTTCAAATAAAAAGGTCTTTTTTAATGTTTGAAACGTCTTCTGTGTTCGCCTTCAATTTGGACATGTTCCAAATTACATTTGCAGAAACAGCCCAAATGACATTGAAAGTGTCGTTTAAAGCGTATGATATAAGACAAACCAAAACTCCTAACAGCAGTTACCTACCTTTATTATATTCCTATCAGTGAAATACAAGGATTTCACAGTGTATTAACTTTCACTTTTGTCACAGTGAATATCGTCACTTGTGATGATATCAAAAAGTCATATCATCACTAGTGATGATATCAGTTTTGCCGGAACTTCTTTTTCACTATTCCTTTGCATTAAAGTCATTGCTGCATTTTTGCACACGACACTAAAATGTTTGTATTCTAAAATGTATCCAAACGCGTAAATGACGTCATAGGACGCAAAAATGGCGTCATTGGCGTAGTTTACTGATTTGCTCCTCCCATTTGACATTCCATTTGGCGTTTATGGAGGTATTTCGGCAAATATACTTTACATAGTGGAATAGAATAAATAGAATAATCAACTCCATTCGATAGGTATCAAAAATATGTCACTTGAATGGGTTGTTATCGTGTTGAAGAAACTCGTTCTTCGAACTCGTTTTTTCAACCTGATAACAACCCATTCTCGTGACGTATTTTTGATATCAATCGAAAGGAGTTGATTATCCCCTATATCTTGCCCAGATAATTAAGTAAAACGTGATATTGACCGACGTGGAGGAGTTCTATACAAACCATGGATATAACTTGTTTTCCAAATGTAAACCTTTATAAAATGGGCCTGCCGGAATTTCCCGGAGAGTCCCGATCTTACGATAGATATAAAAAATGGACGCTACTTTCTCCAGAATTCTTATCAAATTACTATCGAAACGATCAGTTTCTTGTTAAGATAATGTCCCTGCAATGATATCAAAGTTTGTTTTCATTGCCTATTTCACGATTCTTTTAATCGAATATTTGAACACAAATGTGCCTCTGTCCGACGTGAAAGATTGTATTACAGGCTATGACGTACCATACGCATCAACGTGACGTACATGACGTCACAGCAAACGTTGCATCCATGGTAAACGTCACAATGTATAAGCGTATCTAGAAGACACACACGCTAATTCATCTGACTATCTTATTCTTTGAGAATATGAATTAAAGCGAAGACAAAGATGAAGACGGGTGTTCATATAAACCGTTTTACAGAGAAATGGAGGCTTGTCCACTCGGATCATATAGGATGTGACTTTCAAAGACGAAATGTTGTATTTGTAAGTGAATTTGCGCATTTGCTCATTTCTATTAACTTGTTCTTCTTTTTCTTCTACCCAATATCTTTTAAAGTATTAAAGTTTCGTCGATATCATTGTTACATAACTTTCTTTATCATTATACATGTATCTTTATCACCATTGCTTTTATCACTACAGCTTTCATTTCGTTTTCATTACTGTTATTTATTTTGATACATGCTTCCTAGTTTTTACTATCTTCGTTCGTCATTATCATTATTTAACGAACAATTATCACATCATTTCAGATCAACACAACTGCTGTCTTAGCCCCAGAACAATTTTTATCAACATTACGTTATTATCAATGCTTTTTTGTCGTTTTCAATATCGTTATTATCAATTATACTTTTTATTTTTTATCATCTGTATCACTTTCTTTCAGATCAACACAACTGCTGTCTTAGCCCCAGAACAATTCCAAAGAGAAAAGTTATTCGTGCAGGAATTTGCCGTAAGATGTGGTACTTTACAAACCCCCGGTGTGAAATACACCGCAGCCCAAATGCGTTCCTATGAGAATTTCGGATTTGTGCGAGAGGTCTGTGGATCCATCTGCATCGCCCTGCAAGAAATCGTCACTCAGGTATATTTTGTGTTTATCAACAACCATCCTTAATCTTAACCTTTCACCAAACGCCAAATCTTCGACTATCACGAATTGAAAGAGTTTGCAGACGACATTTCAAAATGTGATGAAATTGGAAAATAATCTTCTGATAGGGTAGAAAACATTGTGGGAAAAGGATTAATTGCTCGTTACGAGCAATTTCTCCTTTTCCCACGCTGTTTTCCAGAGTCGTTTGCAACAGGGTGGTCAAACATCGTTATTGTTTGGTAATGGGTTAAACAGTCGATGAGTCTTTCTTGAAGCGGAATTGTTTCCTCTTCCATCTGATCGACCTAGTTTTGAGGATCATTTGAGTTATAACTGAGCTTGTTTCACTTTTCATTTGGTGTCTAAAGTGCGGTACAGAAACGTACAGGATTTTACATTCAATTTATATTTTAAAAATAATTGAAACTACATTGTTTAAACATATTTTTTATTCAGCTTACTGATGAATTAGTGTTGGACCACACGTTCTACAACATAGGTTCGGTCCTTCCCCAAACTACATTTCGTCCCCTTAAACATTGTTCGCAGTATCTAGATCCCTTGCCTATAAACACTCGTGCATGTAATTAATACACATCCTTTCAAATAATCAAACCTTTCTTTTTTATCTAACACTGACTTCTCTAATGATGCTATTTATGTCTATATATTCAGATCGAGCACGTCAGATACGAAAATCAAAACAGGTTGGGTGCGGGTGTTTCCAAAGATGATGATGATAGAAGTGGTGTAGAGGAAGATGACGACGATGATGATGATGATGATGATGACGATGATGAAACGAGGGATGACGATGATGATGATGATGATGATGATGACGACGATGATGAAACGAGGGATGACGATGGTGATGTTGAATCCAGTGATAATGACAGCAATAATGCTGATGCTGCAACTTCTGGTGAGGATAACAACAAGAGTTGTGACGAGGGCTACGATGTTGATGATGAGGAGGATACAAGTGAGGATGAAAATGATGGAAACGTCAAGAAAGATGGTGATAAGAACAACAACGTTCATAATGATGATGATGAAAACGATGATGACAACGAAGATGATGTTGGTGTTGGTGATGATGATGATGTTGATAGCGGCGATGATGATGATAGTGATGACAACGAAGATTATGCTGATAGTGTTGATGATGTTGATGATGATGATGATGATGATGCTGATAGTGTTGATGATGTTGATGATGATGATGATGATGATGATGATGATGATGATGATGATGATGGATGATGATGATGATGATGATGATGATGGATGATGATGATGATGATGATGATGATGATGATGATGATGATGATGATGATGATGATGATGATGATGATGATGATGATGATGATGATGATGATGATGATGATGATGATGATGATGATGATGATGATGATGATGATGATGATGATGGATGATGATGATGATGATGATGATGATGATGATGATGATGATGATGATGATGATGATGATGATGGATGATGATGATGATGATGATGATGATGATGATGATGATGATGATGATGGATGATGATGGATGATGATGATGATGATGATGATGATGATGATGATGAGGATGGATGGATGATGATGATGATGATGATGATGATGGATGATGATGGATGATGATGATGGATGATGATGATGATGATGATGATGATGATGATGGATGATGATGATGATGATGATGATGATGATGATGATGGATGATGGATGATGATGATGATGATGATGATGATGATGATGGATGATGATGATGATGATGATGGATGATGGATGATGGATGATGATGATGATGGTGATGATGATGATGATGATGATGATGATGATGATGATGATGATGATGATGATGGATGATGATGATGATGATGATGATGGATGATGATGATGATGATGATGGATGATGATGGATGATGATGATGATGGATGATGGATGATGGATGATGATGATGATGATGATGATGATGATGATGATGATG